>ML787297.1:203772-226629 GCA_009831015.1 Picea engelmannii | reverse complement strand
GAATTCATCAACCCTTGGAATGTGGAAGGTGCATTTGTAAGGCCAAAAGGCATGACCAAAAATTCATAATGGCCTTCATGAGTTCAGAATGTTGTTTTTGGGATATCTTCTTCCTTCATTCTGATCTGATGATACCCCGAACAAAGATCCAATTTTGTGAAATAGATTGATCCATGTAGTTCATCTAACAATTCATCACTGACGAGAATGGGAAACTTATCTTTAATAGTGATCTTGTTGAACTCTCTATAATCTGGACACATATGCCATGAGCTATCTTTCTTGAATACCATTACCACTGGTGCAGAGTAAGAACTTTGTCTAGGTCTAATAATGCTAGCCTCTAACATTTCTTCAACCATGCGCTCAATTTCACTCTTCTGGGCATAAGGGTATCTGTATGGCCTGATGTTAGGAGGAACATTCCCAGGAATTAGGTGAATTTCATGATCATGATTTCGAGTGGGTGGAATACCTTTGGGAATATCTTCAAATACTTTGGAATTCTTATCAATGATCCTCTGGAGATATTGAGGAATAGATGGATTAGATGTTTGAACATCTAGTGAGCATAGTTGTGCAATAATGCCTTGATGCCCCTTTTTCAATAATTTTTTCATGTCGTTAGAGCTTATCACCTTACCGGGTTTCCCTGCAATACCTCTTAACTCAATTTCTTTTCCTTCCAATGAAAATTTCATGAAAAGTTCTTGAAAATTAAAAGTCACTGTTCCTAATGATTGTAACCATTGGATTCCTAATACAACATCTGCACCACCCATGGGTATAGAAATCATTGGACTATTCATTACATATTCCCCCATAGTAAGATTGATCTTATTGCATTTTCTTGAGAAATTGATAATTCCTCCATCTGCAATCATTACTTGAAACTTTGGTGCTAGATATACAAAGCAATTGATATCTTTGGCTAATTTATAGTGAATGAAATTATGAGTACTTACAGAATCAATTAGAACTATTATCTTTTTCTTTTTGATGTATCCTTCAATCTTGAGGGTTTGAGGAGTGCTAATTCCAACCAATGCATTACACGATATCGTGGGAGTCAACTCTTCAGACAAAATTGCTTCTATGTTTTCATCTTCAGATGGTTCTTGTTATTGTTCTTCTTCCTCTTCACAATCTATGTAGAATAATTTATTCTCACCACACTTATGTCCCTTACTGTACTTGTTACAATTAAAGCATAAACCTTTTTCTTTTCTTTCCTCCAATTGTTGAGGTGTCAACCTTGTAGGTTGAGGTGTTTTAGAAGAAGGAGCATTGTTCTCTCTATAGATGTTAGGATTGGTCCTTTTAGTAGCCATAGCCATATTTTTACTTTCAACATTTCTTGCCACCTTAAATGCATTCTCCAATTATTTGGGTTCCCAAAGGTGAACCTCATGTTGAATGTTATACTTTAAAGTTCCTATGAATACATCAATCAAGTGCTCATCCGAAATATCGTTTACCTTTATATTCAATCTTTGGAAGTTCTCAATGACGAGTGATTTGTGAGAACAAATCCATCGATACCATACAAATTGATTAGGTTCTAAATATAAAGAATCAATTCATACCTTTTGTGTATGTGGCACATTATGGAGATCAAAGAATTGCTCCATCTGAAGCATCCATGTGATTGGGTCCTTGCCATCAAACTTCCTCATATCAATCTTAGGAACGTGGTTGGTCTTCAAACCAAAGTTGGAGTTTCTTCATTCTTGATTCACCTTCCTTGTGTCCTCGTCATGAATTTCATGGGATGCATTTTCACTTTCACGTGTCTTCTCTGTTACGACATTTTTCAATACTTCCATGATCTTCCCTTTTAAATCCTTCATCATCTCTTGTAGTTCATCTTTTGTTACTATCTTCTTTTGTAAATCATTTATGTCCCTATGCATTTCTTCACCTTCATCAAGAGTCCAAGTAGGATTTTCTGGAGGCTTGTATTGTGTAGAAGTTCCCTTTTTGGGTGGCATGTTGGCCAAGTATCACTTTTGAACCTTGATTTTGAGGTGGTTCTGCTAGGCAATATTTCTTCTGTTGTATCTCCCAAGTTTTGGCCCTTCTGGGTATGAAACTTTCTTTTATGTAGTTCTCTAATAGTTCTTCTTTGAAATTCCACAAGTCTGATCAAAATTGGATGTGCCAAGTGGAATTTACGGTAACTTCCCCACAACTTGCCAATTTTCGGGCTTTCCAGGAAATCTCACTTGTATAGCGTGCCCCACACAAAATAATTGATATTAAATTCTGAAACTTGCACCAGAAATACTACATACTGTCCACGATCCAATGAAACTAGTCCCACTCAATTTGGATACTCTAGGAATAAGTTATGATTGTTTTACCTAGAACACCTTCTTGAGACTAGTCAATAGGACTAGTCCGATACCCTATCTTACACAAGGTGTATCTACAAATTTATGCTGACCTAGAAGCTGAAATTTTTACAACAGATACCTTACTAATTTCTATAAATATCCTCTGGAGTTCATGGTCTGAAACATTACATAAAAGGTTTTATAGCAAAAATTCTGCAATGACTCAGTTCAAGATGATTCCAGAACCCTATTTTTTACAGGTTGTATCTTCGAAAGTATAAGGCATCAGGAGATGAATTTTTAACCCAACGTACCTTGATCTGTCTACTAAATATATTCCAAGACGTTCCTTATGAAATGTTGTAGAAAAAAAGTTATAGCGAAAATGCCAAGGTGTCTTAGATGTAGCAACGAAACCCCAAGATCTTGAGCTCTGATACCATATGTTAAGAACCAAATATCAATATAGCATATAAAAACCTTAGAAAAAGTACTCAATGCCTTGAAAAATAGATAATTTCAGATAATAAGCCTCTTCGAGGGGGAAACCTCCTTTTAACCTACTTAAATGTTCAAGTACAAGATGATTCAAAATGAAAATGTCTCCTTGGTATATATAGGAGACTAGGAGGTATAATTACAACTAATGGCCTAAAGTCGACATAAATAAAATAAAATTACTAATATAATATGCCCCAATTAAGGGGTAATGAGCCAATATTAGGGCTTAACATGATACACCAAACTACCCAAAACGTGGTCCACAAAATTGTTGTCTTTTCATTTCTCGGGTGATGGTTTTGAATTTTATTCATGTTAAAAATGACTTTGGAGCCTCATTGTAATAATAATCTTCTTGTGAATGTGAGTAGTCATCACATCTCTTCTCAGAGATAAATTTCCACCATTCTAGCAAGTCTTTCACTATGTATTTCTATAGTTTTGTACATTTCGCTCATTAATAGAAATTGTGTCTTACTATATCTTTTTATTTATGGTTTCATCTATGATATATTTCTGTTATATTATTGGATATCTGGGATATCTTTGTACATTTATTTATTATATATCCACTCTCATTTCGTGCCAAAAATATTTTGGATCGGTGGTATCAGAGCAAGATGCTCTTAATCGTTTTTTCTTAGTGCATGTCCCCGACGAGGTCCGAGTATAGAAAGTTGGTTCTTGAGCTTGTATCTCTTGATGAAAATATCTCTTGAACACCCAAGAAATCCTCCATCGTGGAAGAAAATAAAGACGATATAGAAGACAATTATATTAATTTGTTGCTTGAACAAGATCTCACACGATAGAGGGACGAAATGATGGATATTTTCTCTCACATCCTTCAACCCTTTCCAATAACAACAAACACGTCTTCAAAAAGTGACCACTTTGGAGGAACCTCACCTTTCAAGGTAGACACTAATTTTAATATTCTTGTATTTGAAGGACATATAGATGCATATGCCCTAGAGAAATGGTTAAATTTGCTAGAAGGTTATTTATGTGTTCAAAAATTTTCCGACAAGGAAAAGATCACCTTCACACTCCTTAAATCTCTCCCCCATGTCAAAAATTGGTGGGAAACTTACTCTGAGAAAAGTTCCTTAGAGGAGTCTGGAATATATGGGGTCGATCCCACTTGGGATTGTTTTGTGGATGCAGTCAAGGAACAATATTACCCTGTTGGTAACTATGATGAACAATACATGAGATGGACTACACTACGTCAAGAGAGGGGCCAAGTAGTGTCGGATTTCACCAATACCTTACATACCTTGCACACCAAGCTGGGTATCAAATATCCTTAGTGACATTTGGTTCTAAAATACCATGGGGCTCTACATAGGTACATCCAAATTGAAATGGATTTTCAAGACATCTCATTGTTGGTAGTTGGTTATCAATTTAGGCACCAAAACAAATGGGAGTTTGGGTTTGCAAATCTGCAACAACCAAAGTATGATAAAGACGACCCTAACAAATGACCTCTTGAAAACCATTCCAAGAGACAGGAAAATAAGGGTCACATGAAGATGAAGAAGGACACTGGAAATGGTGTGATTTACACAAAATCCCTTGGCACAACACCTATGAATGTCGCTCAAAACAGTCATTGGTGCCCGATATCAAAGACAAGGAGCCGAACCCTGATTCAAAATATGATTTAGAAAATATTGGTAAAAGACAGATCATTGATGTATGCCCCACTACTATTGTTGCGACTGCAACAATTCAACAAGAAGAACCCACATATAATTAAGAGGGGGATCACCTTTTTCATTCACAGATGTGGGTGAAGGGGACCCCAATGCATTTTAGTGTTGATAGCATAATCTAGAAGAGCCTCATTTCAGTAGAGGTCGTCAAACAGTTGGTATTGTCAACAACACCATACTCGCATCCATACAACATTGGGTGGCTTTTCCAGGCACAAGATATCCATGTCAGCCAACAATGTTGATTGTCATATGACATACAACCCTTCAAGGATGAGGTATTATGTGATGTTTCCCCACTAGATGTATTTGATGTTCTTTTCAACCAGCCATATATGTGGAAGTGCCATGTTATTTATGAGTCTTGACCCCGTAGTGTCATTGTTACTCTAGGGGATCATATCTAGAGGATACCAAAGGTAGTTTGAACTACTGTCCCACCTGAACAGTGCCGCAAGGTAGTATCTCATAATACAAAATTTAGCTTATTCACAGTATGTTCAAAAGGTGAGCAAAAGAACACCACAACCACTGCAACCTCAGTCTAAGCACCTTATGTCTAGGAGAAGCAGGTTGAAAATATTGAAGCAAAGTGAAAGGATTCCTTTTGCACACATTCATGTCATGTAGCCACAATAGTTAAAAGGGTCCAACCCTTTCAGCCACAAGTTCATGACAACCTTCAACAAGCAAAGCAATAAAACTTATCTAGCAAGGCAAGCAACTCATCAAGATGCAGATTCAACAAACACTTTTCCCTCTCCCTCGAGCACTCAACACAATGGATACCATTTCTTCCCAAGGGAGGATTGACCTATGTGGGTATTGGTGGCCACCCACCTATTCCAATGGGCTCAAAAAAGTCTTCTGGAAACTTACTATTTTTAGTATTTTTTCGATTCATGAACTTTCGAGGCCATTTTGAGGGCCTAAATGAAGTTTTTTGGGATCAATCACCTCAATTATAGCCAAAGGATTTGATTGAGCCCCCAAAAAGGATCTTCTATATGATACCTTTCCAACAAGTTATCGTGTTTCCCAAATGGAGATCGTATGCCAAAGTTATGCCCCCGTGAAATTGATACACCAAACTACCCAAAATGGGGTCCACAAAACTATTGGCTTTTCATATTCTAGGGTTAGGGTTTTGGATATTATTTATGTTAAAAAGGTCTTTGGAGCCTCATTGTAATAATCATCTTTTTGTGAATGTGAATAGCTGTCACATCTCTTCTTAGAGATAAGTTGTCACCATTCTAGCGAGTCTTTCAATCTGTATTTCTACAGTTTTGTATATTTTGGTCATTAATAGAAATTGTGACTTACTGTATCTTTGTGTTTATTGTTGCATATTTGTTATATTTATGCTATATTAATGGATATATGAGATATCTCTGTACATTTATTTATTATTTCTCCGCTCTCATTTAGTGCTGAAAATAATCTCGATCAATGGTATTAGAGTAAGCTGCTCTTGATTGTTTTTTTTTCAGTGCATTTCCCTGATGAGGTCTGAGTATAACAAGTTGGGTCTCAAGCTTGTCTCTCTTGAGTAAAATCTCTCTTGCACACCCAAGAAACCCTCCATGGTGGAAGAAAATAAAAATGATAGAGTAGATGATTCTATTAATATGTTGCTTGAGAAATCATCACGCGACATAGGGACAAAATGATGGATAATTTGTGTGCATCATTCAATGCCTATCGATAACAACCCATGCATCTTCATCAATAGGACACTTTGGAGGTTCCTCTCCTTTCAAGTACAAGTTTATTTTGATATTCTCGTATTTGAAGGACAAATAGATGCATATTCCCTGGAGAAATGGTTAAATATGCAAGAAGGTTATTTCTTTGTTCACAATTTTCCGATAGGGAAAATATCACCTTCACACTCCTTAAATATCTCCCACATGTAAAACATTGGTGGGAAACTTACTGGGAACAAATTTCCACAGAGGATTCTGGAAAATATGGGGTCGAGCCCAGTTGGTATTTTTTTGTGGATGCAATCAAGGAACAATATTACCATGTTGGTAACTATGATGACCAGTACATTACATGGACCACACTGTGTCAAGAGAGGGGCCAAGAAGTGACATAGTTCACCAATACCTTCCATACCTTGCGAACCAAGATGGGTATCAAATATTCTGAGTGGCATTTGGTTATGAAATATCGTGGGCTCTACACGGGTACATCCAAACTAAAATGGAGTTTCTAGACATCTCATCATTGGGATTTTCTTATCAATATGTTGTTAAAATTGAGAAGAAATTTAGGCACCAAAACAAATGGGAGTTTGGGTCTGCAAATCTGCAAAAATCAAATTATGATAAAGACAACTCTAACAAAAGTGCTCGTGAAAACCATTTTCAAGCCACGGGAAAAGAAGGGTCACGGGAAGACGAAGAAGGACACTGGAAAATGGTGCAATTTGAACAAAATGCCCTGACATAGCACCAACGAATGTCACTCAAAACAATCATTGGTGGATGAGATCAAAGACAAGGAGCCGAACCATGATTCATAATCTGATTAATAAAATATTGGTAGAAGACAAATCATCGACGCAGACCCCACTGTTATTGTCGCAACTGCAAAAATTCAACCAGAAGAACCAATAGATCATGAAGAGGGGGAGAACCTTTTTCATTCATAGATGTGGGTGAAGGGAACCCCATTGCATTTTGTTCTTCATAGAGAAAGCCATAAGAACCTTTTCTTAGAAGAGGTCGTCAAATAGTTGGGATTGTCAACAAGACCACATACTCACATCCAATCAACATTATGTGGATTCAC
Organism: Picea engelmannii; assembly: GCA_009831015.1. Classification (NCBI taxonomy): domain Eukaryota; kingdom Viridiplantae; phylum Streptophyta; class Pinopsida; order Pinales; family Pinaceae; genus Picea; species Picea engelmannii. Next base: position 219,269 of record ML787297.1, on the reverse strand, counting down.
TAGGGACGAGATATCTGTGTCAGCCAACAATGTCAATTTTCATATGACATACAACCCTTCAAGGATGAGGTATTATGTGATTTTTTCCCACTAGATCTTTGTGATGTTCTTTTGAGCCAACCATATATGTGGAAGTTCCATGCTATTTATGAGTCTCGACCCCATAGTGTCATTTTTAATTTGGGGGGTCATCTCTACATGATACTAGAGGTACTTCCAACTACTGTCCACCTAAACAATGATGCAAGGTAGTATCTCATACTATAAAATTCATCTTCTTCACAGTTTGGTTAAAACGTGAACAAAATAACACCACAACCACTGCAACCTCAGTCCAAGCACCTTCTATCCAGTAGAAGCAGGTCAACATGATTGAAGTAAAGAACAAGGATTCCTTCTACACACAATCATATGATTTAGACATATTGGTTAAAAAGTTCCAAGCCTTCCAGCCACAGGTTCGTGGTAGCCTTCAACAAGCTAAGAATCACAACTTCTCTAGCAAGGCAAGAAACTCATCAAGATGCAGATTCAAAAAATGCTTTTCCCTCTCCGCTAGGAACTTAGTGAAATGGAGACCATTTATTCCTAAGGAGGGAGGATTGAAACAATTGGATATCGATGGCCACATACCTATTCCAATGATCTCAAAACAATCTTCTGGCAACTTACTATTTTTAGCAGTTTTTCGGTTCCTGAACTTCCAGGGCCATTTTAAGGGCCTAAATGAAGTTTTTTTAGGATCGATCACCTCAATGATAGACAAATTGTCTAATTAATCCCCCAAAATGATTCTCCTCGACGATACCTTTCCAACGAGTTATCGTGCGCCCCAAACGAACATCGTATACCAAAGTTACACCCTCGAGGAGTTGATACACCAAACTACCCAAAATGGGGTCCACAAAACTGTTGGCTTTTCATCTTCCAAGGTTAGGGTTTTGGATTTTATTTATGTTAAAAATGACATTGGAGCCTCATTGTAACAATTATCTTTTTTCAAATGTGAGTAGCCATCACATCTCTTCTCAGAGATAAACTACCACCATTCTAGCGAGTCTTTCACTCTGTATTTCTATAGTTTTGTACATTTCGCTCATTAATAGAAATTGTGTCTTACTGTATCTTTGTGTTTATGGTTTCATATCTAATATATATTTTTTATATTATTGGATATCTGAGATATCACTGTACATTTCTTTATTATATCTTCGTTGTCATTTCATGTCAAAAATAATCCAGATCATATAGCAAGCTAAGGCAAGTCTATGACCCCCTATCTTAGTTGTTTGATTAGTCGTGTCAATGGTAAGGGCAAGGTCAAGATGAATTAGGAAAGTAAAATTAAATTTGTGTGTTTTAAGGGGTGTTCTATGACATTCAAAGATGATTACCAATCTATAAAAGTAAAGTAAATTCCCCAAAACACTAGCTATCAAAAGAAAAAAGAAAGGTTGTAATAAAACTTGAAATAAAGATGATATGCTTCAACATGTAACAAGTTTATAACAAAAACAATTAAACATTCTTGAAATTATCAAGGATGCAATGAAAGATATGATAAATTCTAAATAAAAGACTAATAAACCATGAACTAATGCTTGCTGAAATTAAATAGCATGAAACTAGGTTAAATAAATGCAAGATGTTAAACCCTAATGGTTTAAAATGAAATTAACGTAGAAATAATGATGTTAGATGATGATTCTAGGATAGGATGCAAAGTCATAAAGATAACACAAGACATTGAGAGAGAGAGAGAGAGAGAGAGAGAGAGAGAGAGCTTAAAACTAGCATTTAGATCACTTGTAATGGAGAGAAGATTAGTGTCGTCTAGATTACTTGGGAAAATGGGGTCTAACATGAATTTCCTATGGAGAGAAAGGCAAGGAAAATAGTTGAAGGTTGAGCATTAAGGTATTCCCTAAAAACCCTAGGTATCAATCTTATGGAAAGGTAACTTAGGGTAGTCCACTACAAACCCTAACAAAGTCATCCTATGTCCTTCAAAGGCCTTAATAAAGATATCTAGAAATGATTTTGGCTAAAATACTTCGATTAGTCCACTACAAACCTTGTAATCATAACCTATAAGAGTAAAATCTAGGGTATTCTAGTACAAACCCTAGAAAACCCTTATGTCCTTTAACAAGCCTTAAATGAATGAAAACATGGAAGATAGTCCACTACAAATATTCCATAGGGTTTCAAAACAAGATTTATCCAAGACGAAGCAATATTACATGAAAAATCATGACTTTTACAGAGAATTTATTGAATAAATCAAATAATAAACCATCCAAAATTTGAAAAGAACATTTAGTCAAATAGTCTAGCATGAGGAAACACTAGAAATGAAACCATCCACAAACTCTTGTGAATCATCCACTAGATCAATCTCCAAAAAGTGTGCACAAGTACTCTATAGTGGAAAATAAGTAAATAAGACAAGTGTATAAGTCATTCTCCACAAGATGAGTTTTTATTTAAAAGGAGGGAAGTTTTAGCCTTATTATATGAGGCGACCCTAGTTCTTTACGTCTAAAAAATCCATAAAATGTAAAATATCCATGATACAAGGTGGATAGGTCAAGGATGACCCCTAAAATAGTCTCCAATATGAAAATACAATACTAAAATGCAAAACCGTCACCATAGAAGGTGACACATGTGAATGTAGATGCTAAGGTAAGGGTGATGTCATCTCCTATAAAGGTGCAAGAGCCTCCAAAGGACATGTCTCATCCAAAAAGTATGAAGCATCATCAAGGTTTACATCTCCTCACCCAAAGGTTATGCCTCATCATCAATCCACACCAACTCATCATCACCCATGCTAGGTCGGTCCAAGCAACATCAAACCCAAGATTTGATTGATCAAACCTAATAATTACTAATCGTGGCACGATCAAATTCATTATGACTCAAACCATTGATTTAGTTCACTAGGTACCTCAACACTTAGTGCATTTTGACATAATATTTTCGAGATAGATCTACTGTAGCAATAGTGCAATCCGCTTGGATTGAAAATTTTAGGTGTAAGATAAAAAAAAATCCTCATATTCTTTGTTACTCTCACTAGCTAAGTTTGAATCTAATCTTATTTGGGTCATGTGTTTAATTTGTTAGGAATTGTCTGAATGTATCAGGAATTATCTGAATGTATCTAACTTTCTTGGGTAGTTAGAGCTTGATGACGATTATTAATCATTATTTCTTTTCTTGAGCCCATGTGATGTTTCAAAACACAAGTTTTTCACCTAAAATTTTGTACTCTAGTTTATAAACATCTATTTTTTGAGTCCCTTGTTCTCCTTATTGATTAATCGAATCATAATTTTAATCAATTTTGAGTTACAATTCTAGTAGGGATTAAGAGTGACTCTAGTTTTTACCTTCCCTCTCATTTTTTTTCCAAATATACTATTCCATGCATTTGAAATCAAGGTTAGTGATGATTCATGGTTTTATTGTTAATGACACAACTTTCCTTTTCCTGTTACTTAATCTCTGGTAAATGAATGTGATGGGAAATGATTTAATGTTTATGTTTTGGTTCTGCATTCTCAGTTTGTGGCTTTAAGTTTCATTTCATTTGAATTTTTCCCAGGGTTATTTACATGCTAACTAAGAAAATAACTCCCAAGTCACAAAATAAATACAAGGATAATGGAGCAAGAGTAGGTTCTTTCACAAGAAGTGGTTGTTGAAACAAAAAGACTAGTGTTTTCCAATACTTCTAGTCACCCAAGATTTTTGAAATTCCCTGATTGATCTAAAATTTTCTAGATTTTTGAAGACAAGAAGTATCCTCATTTATCTACTTTGGTAGATCTAATGGAAGATGCCAACATAGATGAAGATGTTTATCCAAATATATGAAAAAATTTCCTACACAATGTGGCCACAAATCCAACTATTTTACCTTGCGTAGAGATGATTCGATGGATCATTGAGAAAGTATGGTCATAGGAGAGAATAGTTCTGAATGATAGAGGTTAATGTATCACTTCATTTAAACCAAGAAATCTCTAGAGATACTACAAGTTTGCCTATAAATGACACTAGAATGGGTTTCATGTTTCATTAATGATTGAAAAAAGTACTTGAGAAATGGTTGATATAAGGAAAGAATTCAAACTAAGAGGTATTTTTATACCACAAATTGCCACACCTATTTGCACTTGTGAGATGGCCTAGTCCATTCCTTAGCTTGAAAAAAAAATCTCATTTTCCTTCATCAAAATCATCTAAAAAACAACACTTTTGTTGTCATACATTATTCACCCATGTGAAAATAGTGTATATATTCTATTCTCCATTGTACAAACCCTGTATACCCTCAATTTTGTGAAAAAATAAAAAAAAATCTACATTTTCAGGTGAGGTTTTCAGTTGGGCTCGTTCCCAAGCTTCCCTTGGTCGGTAAAAAATTGAATATAACCATATCAACCTATTTAGGATGGTATATAAGCGCCTATGGGGGTATATATGAGGAGAGACAACCTTGGTGCAATATTATGTTGATGATTTGCAAGCTTCCCTATTTACATGAACATCTGAGTAACATCCCTTCATCTAGAAACTTGTTTTCCAACATTCCTTCCTCTCTCATATATGATTGTAGGGTGTGTTCCTATCCCTTCCAAGTCATTCGAGGAAGAGCCATTTTGTTGAGTTGATGCTTGAAGGGTCCATTGGAGGAACTTGGGTGGTTTTCTTCCAGGTAGTACAAATAGTTAGAGTCAAGTTGTAACTACCTACTTATACTATTTTCAATAAAAAAGTTCTCTTTCCCTCCATATATGTGTAATTTTGTTCAATCTATTTATATATGTTAAATTTATTTACATATTTGAATTTGCACATTACATGTATAACTTTATTTCATAACTACCTTGCTACAGTATAGACTTGATCTCCTTTTGTAGGTTGGTACAGGAAGAGATTAAGAGAAAATCAAAGGTCAAGAGAAAGGAACTACATCAAATATTTGGATACACAATGTGAGGTATTCTATTCTCTCTTCCAAGTAGTTATTTTTATTGTAAGTTTGCATGTGTGAAGGTAGGTTTTGTATTTTAAATACAATTAGTCTCTGTTGTGACGCATATCCAAGGTCATAGGGTAAAAATCCGATAACAAAATTAGTGACCATACTAGGGATCTTTTATCCTAGTCTAGGTCGGTCTTAGGGTTCTTTTGTTTTCTTGATTTCTATAATTTTCTTGCTTTCTGGGCTTTCTTTCAAATCATTTTCCATATCAAAAACTTTTCCCAATTTTCTAGAATCTTCCTTTTGGGGTTGTAGTATCTCTCCTTGAGTATTCCTAATCCATACGTGATTTTTCTTTGCTTGAATCCCGTATATACATGATTTTCCTTTGTTTGAATAACATATGTAGGCTATTCATCGTGTACACAGTCGCGTATCTCTTGGAGAATTTGGTCTTTGGGCCTTTCTCTCAATTTTGGGAGGATCTAAGTTGGATGTTCATTATGTTATGAGCCTTCTTGGTTTTCTTTTGTCTTTGATTGTTGTGTTAAGTCTCTAAAAAAATTTGAAATCATGCTAAAAGTTCTTACTTTTTATTAGGTTAGTCTTTTGTTTATAAGGTTTTGTAGGTCAGTCGAAAGTTCAATTTTGTGTGGCTAGTATTAGTTTCTAGTTAATTGTTGTATTCTAGTAATTATATATATTTTTTCTTTCTTCCCTTTTACCTGATTTCCTTTTTTCATAAAAGAAAAGATAAAAAATTGCATTGTAGTTGTGTTTCGTTTCTTTTAGTAACATAAAAGAAAAAACAACTTGGTTGTTGGTCATTCTTCTTTTGTTCCCTTACCTCTAAACTTTTCAAGAAAAGAACTTGCTTACTAGCACTTAGGTCTCTATGCATTTTTTGTTCTTTGATAGTTGTTAGTTTCAGTTACAGTAGCCTTTTATAAAAGAAAAAAAAATCTTGTTTGCAATGTTCCTTCAGACTTTGTTTTGCATTGTCGTTCAAAGAGTATTTTAGGTTTTCATTGCAAAGTGATTTAATACCTTGCATACGATAAAAAATACATTGTTTAATTTTTGAAAAGTGTATAAAATAAAGAGTTTCTTTTCATTGATTTGAAGCGTTGTTGCACTCATTTTTCAGTGAAGAAACTGCATCTTGCATTTTGTGTTCTTAATTGTTTTTCAGATGAGTCTGTCAAAACACCATCTAGTTTCATACACAATCCTTTTGAACAAATAACAACCCATGAAATGAACACTAACTAAAAATTATTATAATTTTTCATTTTATAGGGTAAACAAACTAGTTTTAGGCTAGGGAATTGGTTTAGGTTGGAGAGTTAATTTCTCCAAGGCCGGAAAAAAAAACTCAGAATTTTGAGCTAGTGAGTGAAAATCCCTTTCACATAGGTATAGTTAGGAAGCTTGATCCAGGAGGATATTGGTGGCCACCCACCTATTCCAGCTGGCTCCTCTTGACAATTTTTAGATCAACTCATTCTTTTGTAATTCTTTAGTCTGAATCCCTACACAGCCTCCAGGTGGAGATTGGTGGCCACCCACCTAATCCAACTGACTTATTTTGGATGTTTTCATGTTAGTACATGTTTTTGTACTTCCAGGGCCATTTTGGGGCCCTAAAAAATGTTTTTTTGGCTTGTCATAGTCAAACTATAGTCAAAGTTAGATTTTTATGGAATAATGTGTAGTTATCGAAAAGACCTTCATGCACTTGAACCGAGGTCATATGAAAAAGTTATGACCCTGAGAATTTGAGGCACCAACTTACCCATCGAGGCCCACATAAATTTCGATGTTTCATCTCCTAGAGTTAGGTTATTGGATGTCTAGGGTTTTGGCATTCATGAATAATGTTAAAAAGGCCTCTAGAGCCTCATTTTAATCATTATGCTCAGATGGATGTTCATAATAGCCACATCTCTTCTTAGAGATAACTACCACCATTCAAGCAAGTTGTTTTCAGTTTTACAGTTTTACAGTTTCAACCTTAATTTTATTTATTCAATAGAAGTTATTTTTCACTGGATATTTGTTGTTGTTCTCAGTATCTCTATGTTATTGTATTCAGTCGGTTATTCTTTTCATTCTCCTCATAAATCCAGATCATTGTTATCAAAGTGGTTTACTCTTCATTTATTTTTCTTCGTGAATGTCCTCGAAAAAATCTGGGTACAAGAATTTGGGACTCAAACTAGTCGAGCCTTTGCAAGATCAACCACACTGAGCCTGGAAAAAACCATGGGGGACAAGAAGAAAGATGATGGAGCAAGAGATCCTTTTAAAATGTTTCTCGAGGAATCCCTTGTGCTACAAAGGAAAAAATGATGGAAAATTTTGCACAGATCCTTTGGTGACTTCCCACAGGAGATGAATCTTCATCAAGTGGCCATGAAACCCCCTTCAAGGTACAAGTAAATTTTGATATTCCATTATTTGAAGGAAAGATAGATGCAAATGCTATAGATAAATGGTTGAATCTGTTCAAAGGGTATTTTTAAGTGCATAATTTTTCCGACAGGGAAAATATTACTCTTGCACTCCTCAAGGCCATCCCCCATGTTAAGGAGTGGTGGGATAATTACTCTGAGAAAAGGGCCATAAAGGAATATGCAATATTTTTGGTCACTCCCACATGGGATTCCTTCAGGGATTCTATTAAAGAACAATACTACCTTGTTGGAAGCTACGAGGGCCAGTACACAAGATGGACCATGCTACATCAGGAAAGGGACCAGAGAATACCATGTTTCACCAATATTTTACATACCCTACGTACCAAATTGGGTATCAAAGACTATGAATGAAATATGGTTCTCAAATACTGCAGTTGTCTACATAGATACATTCAAACAAAAATGGAGTTTCTAGACATCACATCATTATGTGCGACTTACAGATATATTGTCAAGGTCGAGAAAAAAATTAAGCAGAAGAGGTGAGATTTTGGATTTGCAAACTCCTCACAACCGAAGTAGGAAAAAGGCATCCCCAACCCCCAAAATAAGGGAAAGATCAAAGATGGTTGCTCTCAGGACAACCAGTCCAAGCCGCAACCCAAGAAGGATAATGCGAATTCGAAGAAGGACATGGGAAAATGTTGTGAATACCATAAAATCCCTTGGCACAACACCGAAGAATGTCGCTCCAAGTAGTCATTAGTGGTCGTTCTGAAATATTCCAAGTCAGAGGCAGATTCTGACTCTAAATCAAATCCAGAAAGTGGGAATACGATCATATATGGTGAACCCAGTGCCACTGTCTCTACCACCAAAGTCCAACAAAGTGAACCAGAAGAACTAGAGGAAGAGGAACACCTCTTTCACTCATGTATGTGGGTAAAGGGGATTCTGTTGCATTTCATTGTCGGTAGAGGAAGTAATAAGAACCCGATTTCATCAGATTTCATCAAGTGACTGGACCTGTTGATCCCACCGCACCTGCATCCCTACACTATCGACCTGCTTTACCAAGGACGATAGCTCCATGTTAGCTAAAAGTGTCATCAAGCCCTTCAAAGATGAGGTATTGTGTGATATTGATCCCCTTGAAGTTTGTGATGTTCTTTTCGGCCATCCATATTTGTGGAAGCGACATGTTTCATATGAGTCTAGACCCCGCAATGTTATTATTACTTTGGGTAGACAATTATACAATATAATAGAGGTAGTGTCGCATACCTCTCTTTCTTTAATAAATGCGAAGCAATGCAGTAAGGTAATTTCATAGACCGAGAAGTTCGTCTTCTTTGTGATCCGTGCTTGCATTAAGAAAAAGGTCGTCACCACATCGATGACCTCTACATAGAGCCTCTCTTTGTAGCAGAATAAAGTGGATGAGATCATGGAAGAGTACAAAGACATATTCTCCTCACCCACTAGGGTACTGACTTACTACCAAGTCAAGCATCCAATTGATCTAACCCTCAGTGCATCATTTCCTAATGGACCATTCTATCGTCACTCGTTGATGGAAAATGAAAAAATCAAGCGCTAGATCCAAGAGCTGCTTCAAAAGGGGCACATCCGACCCAAATCCTCCCCTTGCAAAAGCCCAATTGTGCTAGTGTAGAAAAAATATGGGACTTGGCAGCTCTACATTGATTACAGAGAATTAAACAAAATCAAATTTAGAAACCAGTACCCAATTCCCCAAATTGATGACCTTATTTACCAAATCAAGGGAGAAAATTTCTTCAACAAGATTGAACTAAAGTTTGGCTACCACCAGGTTCCCATCGAACCAACTGATGTATGGAAGACAATGTTCAAATCTAAATAAGGTCCCTTCGAATGGATGGTCATTCCCTTTGTCTTAACAAATGCACCAAAAATTTTCATGAGATTGATGGATGATGTATTAAGACCCTTCACCAACTCTTTTGTGGTGGTATATTTGGATGGCATCCTCATCTTCAACAAAACTTGGGAGGAGCACATGCAACACATTCAACAGGTTTTGGGCACTTTGTGACAACACAAGCTATATGCCAACTTGGAAAAATGCTACTTTGGCATGAACATGGTCCAATACTTGGGCTAAATTGTTGATGAGAATGGGGTACATGTGGATCTAGCTAAGATCCAAGTCATTCATGACTAAACATCATTGACCACACTAACTGAGCTTCATATCTTCTTGGGAATTTCCAAATTCTACTGAAGGTTCGTGTTGGGATTCTCCCATATTGCATGGGCCCTCATACAAGTAACAAAGGGAGGTGGCAAGGAAAAGCTTGCATGGGGGAAGGCACAAAAATAATCATTTGATGATCTGAAGAATTGATTGTGCTCATCTCTAGTACTCTTCTTACCCAATATGCGACAACTGTTTGAGATTGAGACTAATTCCTCCGACTATGTTGTAGGCATAGTTCTCACTCAACATGGTCATCCGGTAGAATACCATAGTCAGACACTCTCAGATACTATTCAAAAATACCCCACCTATGATAAAGAAATGTATTCCATTGTGCAATCCTATCGTGAATGGAAACATTACATTCTGGGAAAGTAGACAATCATCCACACTGATCACAAGACTTTGCAGTTCATACAAACACAAGGGAAGTTGTTGAATGAATGCCTTCAAAAGTGGTCCACATACCTACAACAATTACATATCAACATCAATTATAAAACATGGAGCACAAATCGTGTCGTTGAATGCCTCAGTCACCCTCCGGTTGTTGCACTCACCACAATGCTCCGTTCATGTGGACATGAGGCATCTGAGTGGCCCCAAGTTTATCAGTGTGGCCCTGACTTTGCCACCACCTATTAGCTCTTGGGTATAGAAGTGAATTCCATCGATTTTCACATATAAGATGGATTTTTATCCCATCTCGGCCACCTCTGTGTTCCCACAAGTGAGCGTGCAAAGCTGATTTGGGAGGCTCACTACAGTCGGATGGTAGGACATTTTGGCGTGGAGAAAACTATGGTCATTCTACAAAATCATTTTTATTGGCCAAAAATTCAAAAATACGTCAACAAGTATATCAGATATTTCACTTCCTATGCCATTTCGAAGCCATCCATCAAGAAGAAAGGCTTATACACCCCTCTTCCTACTCCCGAGAGGCCTTGGAAATCCATCTCGATGGATTACATTCCCTACATTCCATCCACCAAGCATGACAATGATTGTGTATTTTTGGTGGTTGATCAGTTTTTGAAGATGGCCATTATCACTGCCTACAAGAAGAGCATCACAACGAAAGATATTGCCAAGCTCTCCTTCAAAGGGGTGTGGGTCCATTTTTGGATACCACAGACCATCACCTCATATCGGGAAAACAGGTTCATCAACACATTTTGGTCGAGTCTCTGATCACCATTGGACACCAAGCTAACTAAATCCACTTCTTTTCACCTCCAAACCGATGTCCATACAGAGGTCCTCAATCCAATGATTGTGAACATCCTGCACATGTAAAAATCTAAGAATTCACGTACATGGGATGAGAGTCTTCCCTATGTTCAACACAAATACAACATGTCTCTCTATAGCTCCACCGTCCATAGCCCATTTCAAGGGGGGTTGGGATTCCAACCCTTTGGTTCCATTGATGTTTCACTACCTCTTGAAAATACATAGGAAAAATATACCCATGTTCAGTCTGAGGTTAAAAAATCTACCAGATTCATTGAGAGGATTCATCACATCCACCAATAGGTCCATGAGATTTTGCAGAAAGCCAATTCTAAGTACAAGTAGTGCCATGATCAACATCGGGTATTGCACCAGTTTCAGGTGGGAGACAAGATCTGGTTACATTTGTAGAAAGAGAGCCTTACAGGGCCCCATCAAAAGATCTGCCCACTTCGCTATGGTCTGTACACTATCACCAAGGTTGTGGGTAGCAATGATTTTGAGCTAAACACTCCACCCTTCCTTGGCTTGCACCCATTGTTCAATGTGGACCTCCTTCAACCATATTTTCCACCATTATTGGACACCTTAGATATCGCAGAACATTTGACACCAACAAATATCAACCCTGACTACATGGAACAAACATCTAATGATAATATAGTGGACAAATAGGTCAAGGGCACTTGCCAGTAGAGGATCCAACATTATCAGGTTGTCAAGGCAGGACAACTTCTACACCAAGGAAAGTGGCTCACTCGGGGCCAAATTCAACAGAATTTTCCTCACCTGATGGGGGAACTCAATGAAATGGATACCATTTCTACCCAAGGGTGGAGGACTAATCCAGGTGGATATTGGTGGCCACCCACCTATTCCAACTGGCTCCTCTTGACAGTTTTTAGTTCAACACGTTCTTATGTAATTCTTTGTAATTGTGGGTTTGACACTTTTGGGGTCATATAAATCCTTACACATATTTCAAGTGGATATTGGTGGTCTCCCACCTAATCCAACTGGCTAATTTTGGATGTTTTCATGTCAATACATCTTTTTGTACTTCCAGGGCCGTTTTGGGGCCCTAAACAATGTTTTTTTGTCTTTTCATAGTTAATTTGTAGATAAAGTTAGGGTTTGATGACATAATGTGTAGTTCTTGAAAATACCTTTTCAATGGGCTATCACACACCTAAACTAAAGGTCGTATGAAAAAGTTACAACCCCAGGAAGCTGAGGTACCAACTTACCCATTGGGGCGCACATAAATTTTGGCATTTCATCTCCTAAGGTTAGGTTTTTGGATGTCTAGGGTTTTGACATTCATGAGTAATGTTAAAAAGGCATCTAGAGCCTCATTGTAATGATTTTTCTCATATGGATGCGCATAGAAGAGACATCTCTTCTTAGATATATCTACCACCATTCGAGCAAGTTGTTTTCAATTTTGGAGTTTTACAATTTCATCCTATTATATTTATTCAATAGAAGTTATTGTTCACTAGATATTTATTGTTGTTCTCAGTATCTTTGTGTTATTGTATTCAGTCTGTTATTATTTTCATTCCACTCATAAATATGGATCAAATCTCCTCTCACATAGGATTCAAACATGAGGTCATGCAAGGGAGAGTCGAGGAGATAACCCCTCCAAGGATTAAATAAGCATAGTGGATTCAACATATTTTGGGGTTTTTCTTGAAGTGACATTGACTCATTTGGCGTCAACCCTATGTGAATTTTAAACCTGGTTGAATTTTTTTGAAGTGACACTGGCCCTTTTGGTGTCAGTCCTATGGAATCTCCTTACCTAGTTTGATATTTTCTGAAGTGACATCGACCCTTTTGTAGACAGTCCTCTGGAAGAGATTTGGGCTTAGTTACCTTGCCCATACATTCATTCCTAATTTTTTACTGTACCCCTCAGCCGTTGACTGTGAGTTGGTGACCTTAGTTTATTTTCCTAGGGATGTTATAGGTGGCTGTAGGGGGTTTCCCATGGTACCTAGGGTATATTTTGTATCACAATTTTCAGTACTGCTAGAGGGTGCCCCACAAACTGTGGGTACTTGCACCGGATAAGGCTGGTTAATGGAGGTTGGGATAATTGATTCCCACTCTTTCGTTCATTAGTCCATGGGAATTAATCAACCCGTACCTTATTTCAGAAGGTCCTTACCACACCTTTTTACTATTACGATCTTAGGACCTAATCCACCGTATATTTACAAGCTTGTTTGTGATTTTTGTTGCTATCAGGGATTTTCTAGTGGTGTGCTTAGCAATCATAGCATTGCTTAGGAAGGTGTGTAGGTGGTCACTTAGAGTTTACATTTCAAAGTGGTTGATCAACCATCCCACTGATCGAGGAAAATTAAAGGTCTTACCCCTAAAGAAGTTGAAGTGAATCCTCCTCCTCCACCTTTGAGGCATTGATTTGATCAATATGACACTTTTGTACCAATTGGTACGAAACCCGTAGAAATGAAAATTTCTGAGCCATAGGTTGTAACGATAACTGATCTTGGGGATGAATAATTTTCTCCACCTTTCAACCCTATGTTAACTGGGCCTTACGATCCCGTGCAAGTTCCACCTCTCAGGTTATACTTCACTGATAGTAGCCCTCTTCACTGGGATGCAATCGAAGGAACTCCAAATGTTTCTGGGTTGGGAATCACCGCAAATCCTATTGTTTACACATCTATTAGCATATTTTCTCTATTGATTGTTGGTTCCACCCATCCTTTGGGTATTACCATTTCATTACCTTCAACAAACAATGCTTTATATAAATTTAAGGGACCATATATTTTTGCAGTAGTGTTTATTAGTATTTTGCATGGATAAAATGACTTTTAGTTCTTCAAAGTTTCTTGATGATATCTTAAAGAAGGGTTTGATTTTCAATTGGGCTCACATTTTGTCCCATAATTTGATGAAGGTTCTGTCAAAGGTCAATTTCTATGAACTTCATTCTCCACCCAATTTTTATATGTCATTGTATTTATTGGAGGTTCTGTTAAAGGTCAAGTTATATGAACTTCATTCTCCACCCAATTTTTATATGTGATTGTATTTATTGGATAAAATTTGCGATAGAAATGAATTTGGAGGAATGAATTGTCATTTGAATACAACCAAAGTTCTAGGTATATTTTCAACTCCTATGGAACCAAAAGTATACATGAAATTTCACCCATATTTGAGATAATTTATTTTCACATTTGTATGAACTTATATTTTGCAAGAAGGGACCCAAATTTTCTGAATAATTGTTACAGGTGAATCCTCCTGCAGACAAGCAGATTCCCTCTTGGTCTCTAGACTCCTAAGGCCAAGACAAAAAAGTGCTTAACATGGACACTGACATTCTTTTTAGAAATGATTAAGATAATATGCGAAAAGGAAGAAGAGGGATATGTACCTTGTTAACGACGTTTTTCCTCGCAATATCCAAGCTGAGCTCCAATCCCAATATCCTTGTCAGGTCCCGTAAAACAAACAAAAGTACAAAGAACTTCCTATTCTATTGAGATCAACTCAAACATAGATCTATCTATTCAAGACAAACTCATGTGGAACCAAACATAAGTTTGAAAGAAATAGGCCAAGAATTGATATATTAATAAGAACAAGTAAAATCACTTACAATCCTTGATGAAGGTGCAACAACTTCTTCCAGTTCTCCTTGTCCAACCCCTTTTCTCAAGCATTCTACACTGATTTCTTTGATGTCATATCACTTATGGGATCATAAGTTTGGTGTAATTCTAAATCTGTATCCATCCCTTCTACCATGAGGAAGCCTCCTTATATAGTCTTGGAGAGGCCTAACCACTTGAGAGATATTTGGGATAAGTTGAGGATTCCTCTCCTTCAGTTGTGTATCTCTCCTAAGATCATGCCTTGACCCAAGATTCGAACCCAACTATCTTAAAATATTGAGGGGATTTTTGGACACACCTACCACACTTAGAGGGGGGGTGAATGGGTGTGGGGCTCTTTTTCCCAAAACTTCCCTCTTGCACAAAAACTCATCAATTAGCATTCAACATTTTTTCATTACCCATTGTTGTCATTTATAACCAGTTAGATGTGAGCACATATCAACAACATATATCAACAATATATCATCAACAAGTCATCACCACAATGAACACAAAGAACACAAGATGTATGTACAATTTTCTTTTTATTACGGACTACAATCCTTGGGGTTTATCAACAACAAATGAATAGAGTAAAACTCTACAAGAGAACCAGCTCTATATGCAAGACTCAACTTGCATTCTCAGCACCAACTGAGATGAGGCAACAATCCTCAACAAATATCAATCTGTACCATAAACAAGAGCATCAACCATGCACCAACCTGTGCTAAACAACCTGTAATCAACCTGTACCATAAACAAGTGCATCCAACCATGTACCAAGTATATACCAATCATGCGTCAACCACTCATAAACAATGACTCATCAATATGTACCAACATCATCAAATATACACCTCATGTATGTGCCAACTCATCAACTGCTTGTCTCAACCATGACTAGTTTTGGATTAGTCAACAACCCTAACTTGAAATAATCATAACTTTGT
>ML787297.1:148428-197313 GCA_009831015.1 Picea engelmannii | reverse complement strand
GGTCCTTCATCTTCGTAAGGCCATAACTCTCAAACCATGAGGAGTTATGTGACATTCCACATACCACCAGAAATGGCATGACAAGCACTATCCATATAGGATAGTTTCACCAACAATTTCCTTGATATTCATCTTGTTATTCCTCATACAAGCATGGGTCCTCCAACCTTTCTTCTAGGATAACTCAATCCGTAAAGCGTCTTCCCGTGAGGGATTTCACCATAAGGGGACCACTTTGGAGTTCATCTGTTGGTACACCTTATCAATCATGATAAGACAATAATGAGAGCATGGGTCCTCCAACCATTCTTCTAGGATAACTCAATCCGCAAAGCGTCTTCCCGTGAGGGATTTCACCATAAGGGGACCACTTTGGAGTTCATCCATTTGTGCACCTTATCAATCATGATAAGACAATAATGATTCATCTATACATTTTTCCAACAATTCATCATATACCAATGGAACCACATCGATCCATCTTCATCATGTATCGATGACAACTCATTGATCCATCTTCATCTATGCATTCTCATGAAGGACAATACATATTATATTACATAAATCATCAATCAATCAATCCTTTGACATCAATAAATCATTTGACATCAATCAATCAAACCATTGGCATCAATGACAACATGATCCAACAGGGATTGTCCCCTGATTTCCTCCAACAAACCGAATTTCACCCAAAAAAGAGCAACACTCCCTCAAAAGGGGAACAAAGCACTAGAATGCTCCTCTATAAGGGGGGTTCTCCCTCCCAAAATGATGTTTTAGTGGATTTTTCAGTTGCACAAGGTTTGTACTCTTTTGTCAATTGATTTTCCTTATTCAAAAATAGTGTTTGAGGTGTCTTAGGTTCCTTACAATGTTGTTATAGAGGCGACACAGGCTGTATGATGTTTGCGACACTTGTGACCAATATGCGACACTTGCAGTATTTATAATGACGACACTAGCCATCATTGCAATGAGTGATTTTGACGTGTAACAGATTTGCCCCCAAAGTGCGAAGTCAGAAGACGATGATGATTGAAGTACTTTGTAGACTTTTTCGAGCAAGTGTATGGATGCAGAGAGGTTGGAAAAAGCTACACACAACCATCAAGCAAATATTATGACATGTTTCAAACCCAAGGTAGACATACCTATGGTTGAGTGATGAAGACTTTTTCAGGTATGGTTACCATAGAATACACTGTGGATCCATAAAGATATTGATAAAAGGTATAGCCACCGAAGATACAATGTGGATCTATACACCTATGACCTGATCTGATCGTAGCCACAAAGAATACACAGTGGATCTACGAGATGACAAGACATAGACACGACCAATACAAAGTGGATCTATGTAACATTGTATGTGCCATAGTTCAAGAGAAACTCCGTTGCAACCTGGGAAAAGTATGAATAAGAGCGATGACTCAACCCAAGGTCTTCTTACCGATCCTGATGTAGTACGAATCTAACCATGTGAATAGATGTCCTGACGTCGAACATGGAAGAAACCACTTGATTACCGGTCAATGAGGTAAACCGTTAATGGAGATCACCATTGATGTCAATGATTCCCAAGTTACTCTAGTACATTCCAGCGAATGTGAATGGATGAGCTGAATTCAAACATCCGTGGAATCATTCGATCAGGGGTCAATGATGTAAACCCACTTTCGGATGTGAGGAGGCTTTCCATTGAAGAATGCAGGTCCCAAAGTACTAACTGGATTCTAAGTCTAACTCCTGGATAATATGTTGAAGTCGACAGGAATAGACTCGTCGAAGGAGGGCCTTGATGTATCCCCCATCAATGACACGAAACAGAAACAAAGATGTAATTGGTGGATCAAATTAACATGGACTGACATGGGTATTGAAACAGGATATTTGTGATGACTGACTCTTGAGGTGGATACTTCCCTTGAACACTGAGGCACAAAAATAGAAACATGACATGGACCAAAACTTGATGATGCAGTGTATGTTGTGACTTTCATCAGGTGACCTAAAGGAGTAAAAGAAACTCAGAGGATTGGCTCAGTGCAAAGGTTCAACATATAAAAAATGCGTGAAAAGACAAAGTGTCGTGTTGAAGGGCGATCGTAAGAGTTATTGGTACTGTTCTCAAAAATTTCTTGACTGGCTTCTTTCATTTTTTCCCCCATACAGATAGACGAGTACCTCTTTTTAATTTAATGAGCTTAAGGAGGGTAAAACCTGCTCGATATGACTCACCTTCGGTAAGTCCCTCTTCCTTTGTTTAGTAAACTGGAATAAGTAAGGGTTTGGTCCCATATGGGCCCTTCAATGTATGATTGTTTACCGAGTCCAGAGGAGGTAAACTCGATGTTTTTTCATATTTAGAGAGTTTGAAAACAACTTAAAGATGACTCCAATGTTTTCCTTTTTCGTAATGTTAGTCTTGCGAAGCTGAAAAAGAGATAAATTATCACTCGGAAGATGCCCTTTCAAACCTTTTAACGAGTGGGAAAGGAAGAAAGATCACTCGACAATCTTTTCATGTTTAGAGAGTCTGAAAAGAGTTTAAAGAAGACTCCAGGGGGTTCTTTTTTCGTGTATCCATGCGGGTCTGAAAACGAGATAAAATTTTAGCCAGCGCATTCTCATGTGTTTGAGCTTGAGAACGAACGAAGACTATGCTCATGAAGGTGACAAGATAAAATGAACAAAATCG
Source organism: Picea engelmannii (assembly GCA_009831015.1). NCBI lineage: Eukaryota > Viridiplantae > Streptophyta > Pinopsida > Pinales > Pinaceae > Picea > Picea engelmannii. Next base: position 194,612 of record ML787297.1, on the reverse strand, counting down.
CTTCAAAACCTGCCAATAAAGTCAAAACTGCATTCCATGGGATTAATAAGCCTCCAAATATTTCTCAAAAACCCAAAAATAACTATATTATATGTGCAAATGAAATGTATAATAGTAAAAAGGGGTAAAAAATGTCATTTACCATTTCATTTGTGCAAATATTTGTAGCAGTGGCGAATTTTTGTTTTGGAGATGAATCTTGAATTGTTTGGTGTCGGAGCTATGGTTGATCATTTTACTCATCGTTTGGACTAGGTCAGCGTTCTTTTTCCTCTCTTTCTTTTACATGATTCATATTTTGTTTTAAGGAACTAAACAATTATAAAAAAGGATGCCCTAGGTCAAACCAAGCGCTCAACAAGCTCGACTCTCTTATAAAAATAGTGGGTAGGTGCTGGGTGTCTTGGAAAATTCCCCTCTTAACCAATCAAAGGTGCGCTAATTCTATGATGTGGTGGCTATGGGGGCGCTTCCTAAAAAAACAACAAGAAAAATGCCAAAAAATGGCTCACGCATGCTCAATATGTGAGGAGGGAATTTTGAGTTTTTGAACATTTTAAATGGCTAATGTAAGGGTGGATTGATGCCCTGATGTTCATGTGAAGAGGGCATTGTTCTTTTTCAAAAAGAAACAATCATTTTTTTTAAGTTTTTAAAATTTCCAAAAATTCGTCAAAATCATAATTTAATGAATTTTGTTGTTAATTGCAAGTGACTTCGACAACATGCTTGAGTGGAAAGAAAGAGAACACGAGCTTGATGATGTGGCTACTCTGTAAAGTCCCCAAGTGAGATTCGGTTTGAGGAATTGTGGTCTCTTCAAATATTTCAAAATGCAAAAGATGAAGAAGGAGATTCTTCTTCTCGAATACATGATCGGGTTGTCGAACGTTGCAGAGAAAGGGTTCCAGATAGGGACACAAATTTTGACCATCGAGTTGGAGGATGTATATTTCATAACCAGTCTTTCGAAGAGAGGGGTTCCTATATCTTTATCCGAGCAAAGGGCACTTCTTGCACCTATGGATGAGTATTTGGAAAACCATTGTGTTCCGAGAGAGAGACTAGTGGGAGGCAGGATTGAAATCAAAGATATCAGAGACTTACCTCTTCGATCCATCCTGTTTTCCATGACAAGTATAGTGGGAATTATGAGCGCTCACCTAGTTTCAAGATCACAGGTGGCCTATGGTTTACAGTGTTTAGAGCCAACACTGTTTAACTGGAGCGCAGGGTTTCTTCACCATGTGAAGGAACAAATTACGAGATGCAGATCATGTCAACAGAAGCAGTTCAGATATGGTTCATTCTTGGTTTCGTTCTTTTTAGAGAACATTCCTCAGATGAAACCTCAAATTGCGTTAGCAGTGCATCCAATGGGAGAACCACGTATGGAATGGTGGACAAGCCTATCCCCAAGACTAAGCTCGGATTCAGAGTTTAGATTCACTGGTGGTTTCTTCGCTTGGCTGAGATGACAATTTATTGTGATAGAATACTTTCCATATGCCGGAGTAGATTTTTGGGGAAGTATGGACTTGGTTCTTCCAGTAGGAGAGGATTGGGATGCATCAAGTAAGAAACTAAAAATGATCTTGTCAATTTTTTTGATTTTTAACCATTATATTAATTTTTTTGGGGGTACATAGAAGAGTCTTTAACAGATGTATTCATTTCATCATGCAAATAGGGGAGAAACACGTCCAACAAATATTCTTGCATTGGGGCATCACGGAGATGCTCAGATTGTAGTTGATCAGGGAGTAGCAACAAGAGGACTCCAGGAGGTTGAAAGAAACCTCCAAGGCCTCACGACAAGTATCCCTCCTCTTAGGAGGAGGGAAGTGACGTTACATCTACAGAGACACACTGTGGGGGTGTCTGAGAGTCTTAACTCTCTACCGAGGCGAGTAGCCCATGTAGTGATGTGTTACTCGGAGCATAATGTAATGCAAGAAGATTAGAATTCTTCTTGGCAATTAGTCTGTATGACGATGCTTATGGGTGTGACCCACATTTTTCCTATCTATGTACCATTTTTGCTGTAATCAAACATTTTCAGTCACGCCGTATATATATACATTTCCGAGTTTTTACAGTGCCAAATGATTTTCAAATGACATCTTTTATATTATTTGTTATAATTTACATGATGAAATGTGATGTAACTCATTTCCTTTATGAAAATGTATCTATGTGCGAGATATCTATCCATAATGTAATTTGCTAACGAATCCGAAATGGTATTAAGTTCTCTTGGTATGTGTTGATATTCAATGAAATCAAACATTCATTCAAGATGGAGAAATCATAGATGGAGACATAGCAGGATAGGATTGTGAATAGCGTATATACGATTGAGTTGACATACCATGAGTTGAGAGTCCAAATTAACAATTATGCGAGAAATTCCTAGGGAGGATGCTTCGGTTAAAAGTCTGATGACAACATGATATTATGCCATGTTGTTAGTTGTTGATCCTAAGAAAATACCCCTTGAACTAACCAACTCATTAGAGTGGTAAATGACCCAAGCTGCAGAAGCAACATTCTGGGTGTGTTGACTAGCACCATCCGCAAGCCCAACAAAGATGGGAAAGGAAGATGTCATCTGCGCATGAAAACACAAGACACAGTATAAGTGGCTAAGGAAAAAACTCGAGCACGCAAGAGAAAAGACACACCAAAAATAAAAATACAATAGTGTACAAAGCACATATGCTAGATGTCCTAAGCATAGTACTTCTTCAGGTAAAGCTCGTTTCGGGGCTCACACAGGGAAACTCCATCGTAATTGACTAGTTCGTAGGCACCTCTATGTAGACCACGTTTCATGATGTAGGGACCATGCCATAGAGGTTCTAACTTCCCTGTCCCCAACTTTTCATGAGGCTGATCATAAACGAGGAACATGTCTCCTTCTGCAAAAGTGTGAGGATGGAAGGACTTGTCCTATTGATTTTTGATTCATTTTTGATACGTCTCATTGATGAGAGCAACATCATGACGTGTTTCGTCCAACCTCGTCAGATGTAGGAAACATTATTTTTCAGCAGAAGTGTGGGGAAAGAGTTCTACTTTAAGCTTTAGCAAAGGAATTCCGCACTCAATTGGTAAGACAACCTCAATGCTGTATACTAACTAGAAGGGAGTGAATCAAGTAGCAGTTTTTACTGAGGTCCGATAAGCCCAGAGAGTGGAGAAGAGTTGTAAATGCCAAGATGTCTTTTTTTCCCCTACCATCCATTGGATCATATTTTTTAGGACTTTGTTGATGGCTTCAACTTGTCCGTTATCTTTAGGATAAAACGGGGATGAGTTCTCATGGCGAAAACCCAACTTGGTATGTAACTTACTCATCATCTAATTTTGAAAATGGGAACCATGATCAGTGACAATGGCCTGTGGAATACAAATGTGAGTGATGATGTGATTAAAAAACAAAAGTGTTGCAATACGACCATCGTTCAAAAAGGTAGGCATAGCCTCAGCCCATTTTGAAAAGTAATCGACGACGACGATTATATAACCATGCCCCCGGCTGAGGTAGCCTTACACTGCATGAAATCGATGCCCCATTTGGAAAAGGGGATGATGGAAATAACGGGATGCAACAGAGTAGTGTGGGTGCATGCCTTGTTTTGAAAAACTTGGCAGGGTGGACACTTTTTGACGGCCTCCATACAATCCTTGAAGATGGAGGGCTATAAGTATCCGACACGTAAAATTTTCTGGGTTGTATCCATCCCAAAAAGGTGATCGCCACAGGCTCCAAGGTGATAGTCATTGAGGACACGTTCAGCCTCTTCGTGAGTCAGAAATCATCATAGGATGGTATCAATGCCACAACGATATAAGGTGTCACCGATAATGAGATAACAATGGGAGTAGTGGCGGATATGGAGACGTTCTTCACGAGAGATATCTAGCTGAGAATGTTGTGTCTGGAGATAGAGAATGATGTCTCCATAGCAGGGATCAAAAATGCTAATGAGGAATAGAGATTTGTCAGGGAGAGAATCTCTAGGCTCAGTATCTTTGTCAGGACGGGGAAAATTTCAAATGAGTTCCGCGAACACCAAGGACTTTTTGGATTTGGACTTAGCGAATTCAAGATTGAATTCTTGAAGGATTACGATCCATTTTAAGTACTTTCCCCCAAGTACCTGACGGTTCAGGATGTGATACATGGGGTTCGAATCCACGATAACCGTGGTGGTGCGTAAAAGAATGTAAGGATGAAATATATGGACAACGTTGACAACTACCAGAGCCAACTTCTCAACATGTGAATAATGGAGTTCTGGTCTAGATATACTTTTACTCATGTAATAAATCACATGTTCTTCACTGGAAGAGTCCTCTTGAACTAACACCATGGAAATATTGGAAGTAGAGGCCACTAAGTAAAGGATATAATCCTTCGTATAGTCTGGACGATGCAACAAAGGAGTGTGTGTCAGTACATGCTTAAGAGCATCGAATGATCATTGAGCAGTATCATCCCAGATGAAAGGAGCGTCTTTCTACAACAATCACATGAATCCTTTAGTGATTTCAACGTAGTTACAAATAAATCGGCGAAGAAAGTTTTCTTTCCCCTACAAACTTTGGAGTTGTCGTAAGTTTTTAGGTGGGGGTAAAGCTATAATAGCTCTAATATTTAAGGGATCCACCCAAATCCCATCCTTGGAGACAACAAAGACGAGAAGTCAGCCTAATTCGACATTGAAAATACATTTATGTGGGTTCAAACAGATGCGGTAGAACCAAAATCGAAGAAAAATAGCCCATAGATGACCGAGATGGCTGGATCGAATGGATGAGTGGGAGGGTAAGTCATCAAGGTATGGTTCCACAATATGTTTGATATCGTGGAAGTCATAGGACATGGTTCGCTAGAATGTAGACCCATCATTTTTAAGGCCAAATGGTAGCTTTCGATAAGTGAAAGTTCCCCACGGGCAGATAAAGGTCGTCTTATGTTGATCAACCGATAAGATGTCTATCAGGTTATATCCTGAGAAACCATCCATAAAAGATAAAATTACGCTACCAACGCAATTATCAATAATCTGGTCGATGAAGGGTGTGGGGTAGTTGTCTTTCGGACAAGCTTTTTTAATATCCCTATAATCAACACATACACGAATGGTCCCTTATATCTTAGTAACTGGGACGATATTGGAAACCCATTCCATCAAGGGGACAGGATAAATGAAACTAGATTTCAATAAATTTTCAACCTCTTCCTTAATAGCCATAGTCTTTTTAGGATGGACTGGGAGAAGTTTCTGTCGAGCAGGTTTGACATTGGGATAGGTTTTAATCTCGTGCACAATGATCGATGGATTGATCCCAGGCATGTCTTCGTAGCTCCAGATGAAGACATCGCAAAATTATTTAAATAAAGTGGTGTAAGAGACCACTTCCTTGGGTGAACAATTAGCTATGAGGTTAATGTTTTCCACGGTACCTTCCTTGATCGAAATATCAACAATGATCGTAGGTGAAATGTTTCCCAAATTCCCCTCAGAAAGAGTATCTTGGGTGAGGATGGGATATTGCAGAAATTTGACAACATCAGAAGGGAAGATAGAGTGTATATCTTCTTGAATTTCTTCCATAGGTGGAAGAAAAGAGGATCGATGATGGCTATCATTCCAAGGTACATTGTCGAGGCTAATCATTTCCATTATAGATTCATCGGAAGAAAAAATTTGGGAAATGTAATCGATTGTTGATGACAAGGAATTTAACCACGATGGCATCGAATAAGTGTCGGGTGCCAAGAGATGTTGGTCATACAAAGAGGGAGAGGCAGATTGAATAGAAACGTATGAGGTTTCGGCTGGACTAAGTGGCATGGTGTCACTGAGTGCATCGAATTCCAATGGACTGGGTACAATCCAAGGGTCAGATGATTTCAAGGATTGGTAAACCATAGTCGAAATCATATTGATCCTGGTAATATGATGTGCAGTGGGTGGAAGTAGTGTAGGGAAGGTACCCATGATGCTAGAGTCTTTCAACAAGCCAACACCAACGCTTTCATACGTGATCTTATGATCGTCCAAGAAGGGAATATTGTTGGTAGAGGGAATGCGAGCATCAGGTGTCAATAAATCTAACTTATCGATAGTGACAATTTTACCTTGATGAGGAAATTGTACACATCGAAAAAATGATGAAGCAATGGCGGTCATAGCATAGAACCAACTTCTTCCAAGTAACAAGTTGTAATCGATGGGAGCATAGACCACCTCGACATAAACATAAATGGTTTTGTCGCCCTATTAGACGGATAGGGATTGAAAAAGTCCATGCATATTAAAACCTCACCCATCAAATCCACGTAACATCGTTGGGGATTTATTAAGTATTGGTGATTTCAATCTTTTCCAACAGGCTAGAGACATGACACAAGTCGAGGCTCCCTCATCCAGAATAGTTCGGTGGATTTGTTGATTGTGAACAACAACATCAACTTGGAAAGAAAGTTGGTGAGAGAGACGATATGTAAAATTATCCAAGTCAAATGTAATACTGTTGGATGACTCGGGATCAAAAGCGGCAATAGCAGCTAAGAGAATTCTACGTTGACTGGGACAGTGTTGTAGAACTTCTAATGCGGACATAACACAGGGTGCTTGAGCCAGATATTCAATGATGTTGTAGTGTTGGGTGGCATGTGAGCTAGGATTAAAGGTAGACTTTCGAATAGTGATCTTAGGAGGGCATAAGATAGATTCGAAAATAGGTTTCTCGATCTGGAGTGGTCCAGACAGAGGACTGACAGATGGAGGACTAACGAAGGATAGTGATGGATCTTGTGAAGAACTATTAGTGATCTTCGCTTTGTTCGGTTTAACTGGTGTGTCGTATGTCGTCGAGTGGGTGGTTAGATCGATCCCAATGAAGAGATAGATATGGGCACTTGTTGAGGCTTCATCATGAGAATTATGGTTAGAACTTCCCCCTAGAGAGGGGGTTTGAGCAACCATAGATTGTTGTTGTGGAAAAGGTTGAGTCAGGACAACAGGTCGAGAATTCCCTTTAAAGAGTTTGGCCACTTCATCGCGATGTGGATAGTCTCGAGTGTAGTAATTGTCACCACAAATAAGACATGGGAACTTCGTTTTCTACCATGGTTTCTTTTCGTTAGTAGGTGACGGGTTTTGAGCTTTTGGTTGTTCATTATTATTAGTCTTTTTGTTTTTATTCTTTTCCTTTTTCTTACCTCCAGTTTGCTGTGAGGGTGCATACTGAACTGCATTCACCTCAGAGACTTGAGTATGAGAGGAGGTAGAGGATGTGGTTGGACTAGGAGCATATGAAGTTGCAGCTCGAGGTACAACTCCGACCGACTGGGTTGTAGATTGAGTTTTGATGGAACCAATAACGCCATCTTCATGTGATGAAGATGAAGGCTTAGATGGATCATTAGTGGCACGGGTAGCATTAGGAATCAACTCATATAAAGTACCAGACTGGGAATACACCAAGTCTAAGTATCAGACCCTGGCAATGGATTCTTCTTCGATAACTACACTTCCCATAAAACCATCATGAGCGATTGGGGGTAAAAGTGATTTGGTAAACCATTCCACCAATAATTGGTCAAGAATGACTGCTTTGATCAACCTTCGTCTTTGTCTCCATTCATGAATATGGTCAGAGATGTGCACGGAGTTGGTCTGATGAAGGGAGTTCAAGAGTTCAGTACCCATTTCGTATCGGATAGGTAGTTGAAAATGGGTGAGGAAGGACATGGCAAGGGAGTTGAAATATCGGAAGGAACCATGTGGTAATTCAATATACCACTTGGTTGCAGAGCCCATAAGTGTTCGCTGGAAAAGACGCAAATGTATAGAATTGTCCATTAAGGAGTTTTATGAACACCATAAATGGAAAGTCATTGCGTGATTGTTGGGGTCTTCTCCAGCTTTGTCGTCAAACTTCGGAATATCATAAGGGTGTTTAACAGGAATCACTGGACAAAAAGGGTAATGGAATATAGGATCATTGGTTAATCGAGACAAGTTTGGAAGATCTAGAGTAGTAAGGAAAGGTAGTTGTCGATTGACCTGAGGGTGATACTGGTGTGGCATAGGGACACTAGTAGGACCGTAAACTAGGTTAGGTGGATAATTGTAACTAGTAGCTCCTCCTACATACGGTTGTTGCTAACCAGAGTAAACAGGATTTGAAGAGGGTTGAGAAACATGTATGAGCGGAGGATAACCTGATGGATTTTGAGGATTATAATTCGGTTGATGGGTTTTTCCATACGGTGGATAAACATATTTTCCATAACAACGATAAGGTTGTTGTTGTCCTTGAGAATGTTGTTCCCCAGGGAATAGTGGATTTCCCAGAAAAGGAGTGTGCCAAGGATTGGGCATTGTAGACGCATTATGTCCAGAAGGTTGATGATTGACTCTAGTTTAAGGCTTCCCCCCAGCATGAGGTTTCCCTCCAAACAAAGGTTTACCCCAAATGGAGGTTTCCCCGAAAATGGAGATTGCCCTCCAAATGGAGGTTTCCCCCAAAACAGAGGTTTCCCGATGAATGGAGGTTTCCCCCCAGACAGAGGTTTCCCTCCGAAAGGAGGTTGGCCCCCAGCATGAGGTTGAGTCCTTGGAATTTGGAAATCATACGTAAATGACTGACAAATGCCGCTTAATGGATTAGAGCCACCAAGACCGGTCCCTCTAGGTAGTTGTGTAGGTATATAAATTCCAGGTATAACTTGGGTAGTGTTGACAACGAAAGGATTCAATTCTCTTTACCCAAGGGGAAGTGAGGAGGAAGGCCGAGATGATAGTGGTGTACCAATGCGAGCTTGGATAACCACCACATTACTAGTGGGAATAGTCACAACGTGAGGGACCATCGTAGAATGGGCCATCTAGAGATAAATAGTGGAACTTGGACCAACAGAATGCATGTCCGGACCAACAAACGATGCGATGGAACTGACGGTTGTAGTAGTAAAATGATTTAAAGGTGCGACATATGTAACACATGTTTCTGGTATTTGGGATATGACAGGTATATCAACACTTGTCCCTAATCCGTAAAGGTCTCGTACCGTGCGAAGTGGGCTTCGAACTATATCAGAAGTCCAAAGGGGGTTTCCAACCAGAGGATTCGAACGAGACTTGGTCAAAATTTCAGAAGGATCAATGACAACAATTTCTCCATCTGAATTCATCTAGAGAAAATGCCTTTCATATCCTGCAGGAATGCGGAAAGCCTCCATAGGATCCGTAACAATTTGAAAATATTCTAAGGAAGCGACACCTTCCTCCTGTGAGGTTATAATGTCATGAACCTCGCTCTGTTGGGGAGAGCCCTCTATATCATGAGGGGGTAAAGGGTTAAATTCTTCCATATTTTCTGGGGGAAGGCCCTGTACCCTACACAAACAGCGTGGAGGGTCGATGTTGGTGGAACCAAAAATTCAACGGAAAAATTCTATGGCCAACTAACGACAAAGAAAAAACATACACTAATCAAATCTAGGAATCAAACCAAGCAAACAAAACTTCTCTCGAAGAACGTACTAGTTGGTGATGAAATCCAACATCGCGTGATCAAGTCAAGAAGGGGCTAGGATATGGTGGAACAGTTACAATGATGACCTTCTTAATGGAATTTCTCCTTGGTGCAAGCTTCCACGCAGTAATTGTGGATTTTCCCTCTAAGGAGCCCGAGTGAGTTTGACCAATGGATATTCCAGGTACAGTGAGACTTCCCTTCACCGTCACCTTGTGTAAGTACCTAAGGAATATGGCAACTAAGGACACCAACTCATAGTCAACCCTTGGGTGGGTACAATCGACAGTCCGGTCTAAATGTATAAGTAGGATAACAAGTCCGAAATTCTTCGAGAGAACTAATCACAAATGGACCGGTAGAACTCCAGAGGACCCCAAACGGATTCAGAGTTCATGAAGCACCGAGATGAAATGAAACCAACTTAACCTCAAGAAGAACCCTCAATATATGATCCAACCACTACAAATGGTTGAACCACGAAGGGATAATATTCATAACTCTCCCGAATGTGACCTCGTGTGTAACCCCTGTGTGAGAGGGGGATCCCAGAAAGCCTATACGACAATTGGATTTGACTCTCCCTATCACAGTATGCTAATGTTTTTTTTTTAAACTTTGGAGAGTTGTACTCATAGCCTAATCCAAAGTGCTAATCCTAGTCTAATGTTGGTGGAAGATCCTAAAAACAAAATGTTCTAGATAATTTTTAATTAGCATTCATTTTGCAGCTGTTCTTTACTCAAAAGGTGTATGAAAGTGAAACTGATGGTGTTATGACTCAATTCCCCAAAAATGCATAAAATATGATAAGCAATCGTTTATTTCGATGAGTACCTATTTAAGGGAAGGAGAAAATTTGTTTTCACTATAAAACACTAAGATGCAATGTCCTCAATCAATTTGTTTCTCACTCAAATTCGGTGTAAAGATAAAAATCTCATAAAAGTTCTTCTAACATTCAAAAACAATCATAAAAATATCCTTCTGCTTTGTGTGCAAGTGATTATCAATTTTGATGCAAATCTTCTAATGCCATTCATATTTTAAGACCAAAAAGGTTCAGACAATCAGAAGCAAATGTTTCACAAACAAAGACACACTCTTGTTATGATTAACAAGCAAGACAAAGATCACAAAATTTACAAAATGAAACCAAACAAAACTCAAAAGATTGAAAATAATTTGGGCAAAAGACCTCAAAGATCAAATGGGATGATACACAGATCTTTGAAATTCCTCACAAAGGTTTCTACTCAACCAGATAAACAAGAAGAAAGTAACACGCCACCTCTAAATCAATAAAGACGAAGAGTGACTTCAAAGTGAGGAAAGAAAAACGTCAAAATCCCAAACAAGAAGAGATCAAGTTCTTAGAAACAGGGTGTTGAAGGCCAATACCAAGATGAACTGAGAGGATGAAACTTCTGAGCCAAAGCCAAAATGAAGAAACAACTTCAAAAGATGAAAATTATGGAGAATTCCTCACAGAAAGGGATAGTGCTCTGGTGTAAGGGGCACCAGAGCGTTCCAACACTTTGTGTAAGGCTAAAGGGAGCACTAGCGCTTTGACAACAACAAAGGGGAGTGCTCTACTATCAAAAATTAGAAAAGCACTCAGAAAAATAAAATTCCAAGCAAGCTCAACAAATCGGGGTGATCATGATGATATAAAGAGGAAATCAAACAAATCTAAGAATCAAAGACAATATGGAGAAGGTCAAGAAAAAGGGAAAAGGACCAAAACAAGATCTGGGAATGGAAGCAAAAATTAGATCTCCTCCCCAGTGGATTCGCCAATTTCTGTTACAGGTGAATCCTCTTGTGGACAAGTAGATTCCCTCTTGGTCTCTAGACTCTTAAGGCCAAGACAAAAAAGTGCTTAACATGGACACTGGCATTCTTTTTAGATCTGATTAAGCTAATATGTGAAAAGGAAGAAGAGGGATATGTACCTTGTTAACGATGTTTGTCCTCTCAAAATACAAGATGAGCTCCAATCCTGAGCTCCTCGACAAGTCCTCTAAAACAAGCAAAAGTACAAAGAACTTCCTATTCTATTGAGATTAGCTCAAACATAGATCTATCTACTGAAGACAAACTCATTTGGAACCAAACATAAGTTTGAAATAAACAGGCCAAACATTGATATATTGATAAGAACAAGTAAAAGTACTTATAATTCTTTGATGAAGGTGAAACAACTTCTTCTAGCTCTCCTTGTCCAACCCCTTTTCTCAAGCATTCTACACTGATTGCTTTGATGGCATCTCACTTATGGGATCATAAGTTTGGTGTAATTCTCAATCTGTATCCATCCCTTCTACCATGAGGAGGCCTCCTTATATAGGCTTGGAGAGGCCTAACCACTTGACAAATCTTTGGGATAAGTTGAGGATTCCTCTCCTTCAGTTGTAGATCTCTCCTAAGATCATGCCTTGACCCAAGATTTGAACCCAACTACCTTTAGATATTGAGGGGATTGTCCATTGATTTCCTCCAACAAACTGAATTTCGCCCAAAAAAGAGCAACACTCCCTCAAAAGGGGCACGAAGTGCTATAACTCTCATCTATAAGGGAGTACAGAGTGCCAACACTCCCTGTCAGTAGGTAGGGGGATGCTCCCTCCCAAAATTGATGTTTTAATGGTTTTTTCAGTGGCACAAGGTTTGTACTCTTCTGTCAATTGATTTTCCTTATTCAAAACTAGTCTTTGAGGTGTCTTAGTGTCCTTATGATGTCATTAGAGATAAGACACATGCATTATGATGTTTGCGACACTTGCGACACTTGTGACCAATATGTGACACTTGTAGTATTTATAATGACGACACTAGCCATCATTGCAATGAGTGATTTTGACGTGTAACAAGAATCTATACCATGTTGAATGAGATAGGGGGTGGTATATTAAGTTCCCCATCTAACCTCCCTAACATAGAAGTAGAATGATGGAATCACTATCACACTATCACTGTGAGATATACCACTGTAACAACCTGTACCACTGACCTGCAACCAACCAATTTGTAACAACCTGTAGCATAAACAAGTCCATCAACCATGAACCAACTTGTACCTCAAACTATACCATCAAGGAGTGCATCAACCATGCACAAAATATGTACCAATCATACATCAAATACACATAAACTATGACTCATCAATATGTACCAGCATCATCAACTATACACCTCATGTATGTGCCAACTCATCAACTACTTGTCTCAACCATGTACCCAATATGTACCTCAACCAAAATGCCTCATTAATTTCATCATCCAAATATGATTTGTAACTCTGTAATATACCTATTTTATATGATCACATACCTTCAAACCTTCCTTAACTTTAACAAGAAGAGACTAGCATTTTCATCAAAGTTTACTTTAGTCTCACATGACTAATTTTGGATTAGTCAACAACCCTAACTTGAAATAATCATAACTATGTAACTGTAATGAATAAAGATATAAAAATATTACACAATTTTCTTCAATGTGTTTTGTGCAATTCCTCCAGGTTTCACTGCTTGGAACCTCTCAGAAAAAAAGTTATAGAAAAAATGGCATACCTTGTTGAATTCTGGCTTATTCTAGAGAGCGAACTTGTAGAGTGTGCCCCACATGGAATAGTTTTTGTATAGATCTCAATATTTTACACAGAATACTACATATTGTACTATAACCATTACATTTTGTCTTACTGAATTTTGATCTGTTATGAAGAGGTTATGACATTTTTACCTGAAACACCTGTTTTAGACTAGTTTCAGGACTAGCCACAACCCCTATTTTCCACATAGTGTAACTCCAAAAATACAACGACCCACAAGCTTTATTTTTTATCAAATCTACTTGGATATGTTTCTTCAACGACCTCACAATTTCACAGTCTGAATCATTCTATAAATATTTTTATTTCAAAAATGGTGAGATGATTTGTAAATAACATACCTTAGAAAGCATCATCAAAATAATTTATCCTCCCTTGAATTTCGTCTTTCTTTATTTCACCTTCCCTCTGAAATTTGGATTATATATCCTTTGGTTATCTCAGTCACTTGTAGATATTCAATATGCTCAATTGTGATTAAAAATGAGATACCCTTTCCTCTTATTTATACTTTCATGTAGCTTCCTCAAGGGGTTACCTTCTAACCATCTTAACCCACTTTCCTTATTTTAGGGATAACCCACTTGTCCACTTAGTAATTTCTCCATTAAATTTTTTATTTAAATAATTTATTTTGTATCCAATTTGACTTATAGTACACTCATCACTTCACTTTATTATTTAAACTACCTTCAAACCATCTTAACCCACTTTCCTTATTTTAGGGCTAACCCACTTATAACCACTTGTCCTCTTAGTAATTTCTCTATTAAATTTATTATTTAAATAATTTCTTTTGTATCCACTTTGACTTATAGTACACTTATCACTTAACTTTATTATTTAAATAATTTCTTCTTTGCAACCAATTTGACTACTTTGACCTTCTGGGGCTTCTAGATGACTCATGAGGGTTCTCCAACTTCACTTGGCCATAACTCTCTAACCATGAGGAGTTATGTGATGTTACACATACCACTGGAAATGACATGACATGTACTATCCATATAAATAGTCTTTCCTGAAAATATATCAAAACTCATACCATTATCCATCAAACAAACTTGGGTCCATTACCCAAACCTTTGTGCTACCATAATTTTCTATAGGAATTTCTTCAAGGGTTGACATCAATGACAACCAACCCAATTAATCAACAAAATAAACCATTTTTATGAGATCATTTTTGTTACAAGTTGCATTAACCTTTTGTATGAAGTCATTTGTTGCACATGTTGCATCAACCATACTCTCAATTTGTTATCACTTTTCTATTAATTTTAGTTGAAGTGTTTCAGTCAATCTATCCTTGAGAAATTTTTTATTGTGAAGTTAAATAAACCAATTATCCAATTCATGTGAGTATTGTAATTCTTTGATTTCTAGATTGGTATTTTGAAAACACTTTCCTCCTTTACCCATTTTTTTTAATTTTCACTTTTGACACTCGCTTGTACTTGTTTCTTTTTAATCTTGATATCTTTGTCTTATGTCATGCTTAGGGTATCGGGTACTATAGATCATGCACCCCAAAGTGTGATTACAATGGTTTTGGAAATGACCTCCTTATTCAATTTCAAGCAAGTACTATTTTTGACAATTTCCACAATTGACTTTGAAAGGGTTTGAAAATCCCACCTTTTAAAGTTCAATGACTCTTACAATTCAATGAATCCAATCTTATATTCTCATTAACAAAACATTCAACTTGTCATCCCTTCACATTTTCATTAGAAAATGCACATGAATTTTATAATCATTGTCTATTTTGTGATCTCATGGGCTCATACCTCATCCTTACTAATTGTTTCAACTCTCATTAACTTGTTTAAATATCCATATCATGCTTTCTTTCTCACTTGTATGTGCATGTGGGCTGCTAAAATTGAATTCAAGTGATAATTTTCTCCATGGAAATGTTGAGTATCTATGTGCCAACTATGCGTAGGAGTCATGTTCTTTCCATTCAATGAGTAGTGTGTGGGTTGTTGATGAGAGGGGTATATTACACATTGAGAAGGTATGAATCTGAATCATTGATTTCTTTGAGTGAATTGTTGAGTTCGTGGAGATTTCTTGAGTATTTTGAACATTGATAGAAATTTGAAGTGTGGAATGTAGATCTAAAGTCATTGGAGTCCGTGAATATCATAGGTAAGAGATTTAGATCGTGGCTAGTTGGATGACATATTGTAGTTTCCAATTGAAAAGGTATTGATATTGAATATATTTGAAGTCAATGTCCCATAGTCATATCACCATTTAGAAAAAGAGAGTGCACCATTCTCATGGCAACAAACTCCTCTGAAAATTATTGGAAGAAATAAGTGTTAGATAAATTTTGAGGTAAAAAATGGGCCTCAATAAAAAAATATTCTATAAACATCAACTTTAAAAGAACCAATAGGATTCAATACAATTATATAAACCATAAGGGTAAATAGTTTTGGAGAGAAAGAAAAAAAACTACTTTTTTGTTGTATTTTTTACTTATCTTATTATAGGTTCATTCAAATTTCAAGTGTAGGAACTCATTGGATGAAGAATCAAATTTTTTATCCAAAAATTACCCACTCTTATTACTTTTGATAGACCCATGGTGAGATAAAATGGAAATACATGAAAAACCACGTTTCTTGAAAAAGAAACACATTTTTTTCATGTATTGTCTTCAAGAAATACATTTTTTTCATGTATTTCCTTCAAGAAATACATTTCTTTCATGTATTTCTTGTTGATATCAGCATGGGTCTATAAACATTATGTAGAGTGCATACCCATTTGATGTGGAATTTAATTTTTCATCCAATGAGTGCCTACTCTCTAAATTTGAGCAAACCTGTAAGGAGATAAGTTGAAAATACGATAAAATACGTAGTGTTTTTTATTTCCCTTTGAAAATTCATAACTCTTGTTTTATTATTTTCCTTAGGAGGCCATTTTTTTCTTAAAAAATTATCTAATGTAGATCCACCTTGGAAACGTATACAAATGGTCTCTACAATTCGCTAGGTGCAATGTGGCAATTTGTAGGTGGATTTACATAAGAAATTGAGGAGGCTAAGTTGTGATATATAGTGTCATAATATGAGTGTACCTCCATGTTTACACGCCTCCTTACTTTTGTCACACAACATATCAACAAATATTTCTAGTGATATCCAAGATATTAACTAGATCACCCTTATTCTTCACATTGAGCTAACAAAAAAAAACAAATAAGTGAATCTCCATGGACACAAGAAACCAATAATATCCTATTGCATGTTGGTACAAATATAAGAGACCAAGGTGTATTATCCCCAAATACTAGGGATAAGTAAGGAGATGATGTCTCTAGGACCTCAGGTTGCAGACATGGAGTACCAAGAGACAACTTGACTAGCGGTGTCCTCTTGCATAGACAGAGACCCAACTCACCACCACAGTTCTAGGTTCATCACAACGATATCCACCACATCAACTAGCCTCTAGAAGAAATTGGGTATTTATCCATGAGGTACAAGCCAGGTATTATGGTGAGATTCATTTCAATATTTGAGGCATTTGAGTTTGTTGCATCTATTATTTCTTTTGATTATGCAATGTTTTCTTGGACATTATGCTCTTTTCCCTGTTTCACTTTGGTGGTTGACATTTTCCCCTAGTAAGTGGGTCACCCTTGGGGATAGGTTGGATACTGGGAAGTCCTATTGATGAGACATCATTCCATTCCCTACCAGCCTTGTCACTTTCCACTCTTCATCCCCTCATATCATTACCTTTTTGTATTTTCAGGTGTACTGTCCCAAGAAGGGGATATCCCTCATTTCATGGGAAGAAGGGGTTGAAGGATGAGAGGATTGTAGCTAGAAAAAGATAAAATACAAACATTAAGCTTCTATATTCTCACCCAGGTATCTCGAGGAAAATGTTATGTATCTCATCAGAAACTAATGGGACCCATAAAAAATAACTAATAAAAAAATGCCAACCAACCAAGGTGGGGCATGTGTGGGCATTTTTTTTAATGCTTAGGTAGAAGCCCCACACATGTGTTCAACTTAGGTAAGCACGATGTGACTAGGGTAGATTCAAGGTGGGCACATTTTTTCATTCTTAGGTAGAATCCCCACCTTGTCTTCAACCTGGAAACATATTAAAAGAATAAAAGCCAATAAATGGTCTTGGAAAATGGTTGCATTGAAAACGAAGGTGCAACACACCCTCTACAAAGGCACCCATAAGTGAGACACTAAAACCCCTTGTATGTCATGAAACCCATGCCCAAAAATATTCACCCCATCCATAAAACCTCATCCACATGGATTATAAATAGTTCCACTCGGGAAACACCCCTAAACTTGAGGTATGATTCACCCAATAGGTCATTTTGTCAACCCTCCCATACGTAAACTTGGAAAATTGCATAGGGTCTTTGAGCATTTTTTTTTATGAGGTGGTTTGGATGTACATTATTAGATGTCTCTTTATTGATTTGATTTAATCATCATGATTTATTTGAATTTATATCCTTGGAGGGTGTATCCATTTGTCTTTATAGGACCCGATTGATGGATAGTTTTGGAAGAACAATCCTAGCTTGGGGTTCCATGGGGCTTGAAGCCCATAGGTTGTATGTCAAGGGCCCACACTCCATATGAAAATTACATGTCGTTGGAGGCCTATATGAAATCTTGTAGGATATCTCCCACCCCCTACATGCCTAACGAATTTCTTGAAAGGGGAAAAACATCACCTTTTGGGGGCTTGATGTCACCTAGGGATAAGGTTTGGTGATGATGATGGACACTTGGAACGCTATGAAGAAAAAGGCCCATGGATTGTGGAATAAATGTCTTGGTTGAAGAATATTAGCCTTTGTATGGCTATCCTTTCCTTCTCCAACTCAACAAATTGACCAAAAGTGTCAAACGTTTCCCAAAACGAGGATGATGTCATGTTTATAGGGTTTATTTTATGTGCAAAGTATGAATTAAATAATATTATTTTTGTAAAGGGGAAAGATAAGGGATGTTGACCCCTTTTCTTGTGTTTTACCCTAAGTTTTGTGGATAAACTATGTTTAGATTATTTTTATAAATAGTTATCATCTCTATTTCATTTTTCATCATAGCTCTCCCATTGTGAGAAGACTAGTGGCTAGAATTTGTGCCCTCTTGGGAATTTTTGCTATCTCTCTCTCTCCTGAAAATGAATGTTGGTGATATATATTGGTTAATTATTGATGTTAAGTGGCGGGCACCTATTGAATGCTTCTTTACTTGATCTTAAATGGTAAATTCTTGGTGAACTAGGGTTTGATATCTCTCTTTCTTGGAATTCGTAAGGAAAATCTGCATTTTTTAGTTATATCTTCTTTGTTCTTGGTTATTGTTGGTTGAAACCATAGGAGGATTATGTTGCATACACCCTCCATTAAGATTCATCTCTTTTTCTAAGTTTATAAATCATTTAAGACAAGGGTTGTTGGGAGAAGTAAAAGTGTGTACACTCTCTTAGATTTACCCTATTTTGATTAGCACACCCTAGGGAGTAATAATATTTACACCCGTAGGGATATTTTTGATATAACTTGTGTTTTAAAAACTCCATTCACACTCCATTCACTAATCTGAAATTTTGCATTGGAGAAATAACTTGTTTGCATTGGTAAACATGTTTTAGTGAGATATCAGTCTTGTTCAAGATGGAATATTTTGTGGATGCCTTGAGGTTGCTAAAACCTATAGGGAGTCTTAGTTATATTGGTCTTCTTGGAGCTATTTTCTTGGGAGTCTTAGAAAAACATCTACTTTTCTTGACTTTAACTTGCAATTTGACCGTGGAAATTTACTAGTAAGACAATATTAATATTCTATTGCTAATTGGTGAACTTTTGGTTGGATTACTTGTTCATTTTTGTGGTTAAAAGTTGTTTCTATAGAAAATCACTGCTACAACCACTTGTATGTCATGAATATACTCCCAAAACTTATCATTACATCCATCTAACACCAATAAAGTTGTGATAAAATGTTGGGAACTTATCTATATGTTTTATGCTTCATAACTCAAATAATTTTTTATGCTTTAAGTGTTCAAATATGAAATAGTTATTTGATTTCATTATTGATATATATATTTGTTTACAACTGAAATTAGGACAAAAATATTAACTTTATTTTCCACTTAACATATTATGTTCATACTTGAATTTTCTTGTGTCTCGAGCGGGTACAAACACTTTCCGTAGGTACCAAAAGACCTGAAAACCCTAAGCCACTTCAGACACATTCCTTCAAAGACATATTACACATATTAACTTTACCTATAGGGGAATTCATATCATCATCTCACTTTCCATCTCATTTCCCCCTAGGTTCATAGAGATTCCCCACTTGAGGTGATTACTTCATCTCTAAAGTGACAAGAATACCTATGTAAGGTGACAGTGGGTAGGTGTTCTCTTATTTGTCGCCATATTTTAGTTTGGGTTAGGATTTTCCCAACCTACAACTTGTGCAATAACATTTTTGCGTCATTGTTGGGGAGGATTTTGAATCCTCCTATGAACCCTAATGACGTTTTGGAAAGATATACCAAAGCCTTTACCCCTAGAGTTCCTAGTGACTTCACTAGAAATATGTTCCCCTTACACCCTTGACAATCTTGTCTTAAATCTCATCTGGTGACTCTATTATGGGACTCACCTGGAAAAAGAAATACCCAAGTCCCAAGCATCATGAACCTTCACCCAAAGAGTCTATTCCTCTGTCATTTCCCACTTCTCATGATTATCCATCTACCTCTCTTATCTCTCCATTTTCACCTACTACCTCTACACCTCCACTCTTATGCGTGCACAGTTCACCAAGTGCTACATGGAGCCCGTGGGTTAAGTATGCACACAAACCTTTAGACATGACAAATATCATTGAATATCCTTACAAATTCCCAAGAGAATTCAAGGAATGGCTCCCCAACTTTTCAGGAGATGATATCGTTACAATCAAAGGTCACTTATATGCATCCCTCTATTCTCTTGAACCATATGACCAAAATGAATATTTATGAATGAGACTCTTCTCCTACACTCTTTTCATAAGGGATAACGAATGGTATGATAGTATTCTTCCAAGAATAATCATGAAGTGGGATCTACTTCAAGAAATTTTTGCCAAAAGATTCGGAAAAAAAGAAAGATTACCAGTCCCTTTACAATCAACTCTACAACTACAAAAGAAATTCAGGAGAAAGTATAAGGGATTTCAATGATGGGTTCAATACCCTTGTATGGAGTTTTCCTCCAGATTACAAACCTTCCCAAAGTACCATCCTCAAGTATTACATGTCAACCATGGAATACCCCTACAAATTTCTAATTGGAAAGGGGTGCCCTACAACTTTACTTGAAGCCCAAGAAAGGGAGTGTGAGATAGAAGAGAACATAACCTCATATGACAACCAAGAGAAGGATTATCTTGAATAAATCATTCATATTAATCAAGTTTATGACTTTTTCATACTCAAACCTCCCCATAATATCAGGACATACATGTAGAGGGAGCGAGAAGAGGCCACTAAAAAAGTTGTTGGTTGCATGATGAGTCTGTTAGGTAAAGAAAATGAACCAACATCCAAAAAATTACTTCCCGCAACAAATAAGTTTTTGAAGGTTGAAGGGAAACAAGTAGCAAGCAAGGCTGAAGAAAATTTCTTGCAATATATTCAACAAGTTATAGAAAATCCACATAGAGAGAATGAAATCGGTGTCACAAAAGTGAGGAGAAAACTCTTTCCCCATACCATACCAAAAATGGAGATTTTGTAAATCACCTCAACATAACCCATCAAGTTTTGGATGAGGGAAATGAAAACACCTTCATTTTGGAAAACTCCTTTTTCCTTAATGAAGAAAAAAAGGAAGGATCTTGGGGCCTAGACTTTGTTGGTGCACGCTCAAGCTCAAGCTCGGGTGCATGAATAGTCTTGAGATAACCAGACAATGAGACTGTCCTATTCTCATACAGGATTGAGTTTAACTGCAAAAACATTATCATTGAGTATGAAGCCCTTATCCGAGGCATGAATATTACCATTGATATGAACATCAATTTCTTTCATGTGAGAGGAGAATCAGACGTGATCGTTTCATAGGTTAACAAGAAATTCACTTCTAAGAACCCAAGGTTGAAACACTACAGAGATGTCATCTAGGATGCCATGAAGAAGTTTGATAACATTTCAATGGAAACCATCCCTAGGGAAGAGAATCATTTGGTAGACAATCTTGTCATTTCCTCATCTACCTTACATATTTTCAAAGAAATAGGTCTCTATAAGGTGGAAGTAAATTCCATGCCTTCACTAATGTTGACGTTTGAATCTGTCAGGACTGAAATGAAAAACTCATGAGGATATGAATCCTCCTATGTTCTTAGAGAGGTTGTACTCCTCTTTGTCTAATAGATATATATTAAATATCTTGGATTAAGAGAATGCCAAAGAAACAAACCCTAGATAATTATTGCTTGGATTTATTCAAATAAATGGTTCTTCAATAACCTGGTATGATCTTTATTTGAAACAAAAGTATTTTAACAATAGAAAATATTGAAGGAGGGATTCAACATCAGAATTTATTTGTGATCAACATCACATTCACAATCTTCTTAATCACATACAAATGCATCCATAGCTTCTTCATGAGAAATACAAGAGAATAATTTGATCATCTCAAAGAATTTTAAAAGAGTACTACTATAAATATAAAAACAGAATTTGATAGATAAATTTCAAATATATCATACTTAAGACTCAAAGTTACAAGATACAATCGAAATCAACCCCGAAGAAATTATTTGTGGAGTTTTATTTATGAAAAATGTTCTTCATTTAAAAATATCTTATAGTCATGTATATGGCTATAAATACTCCATGATCATACAATGAATTTATTTTGAAGAATACAAGAAGAACACTCAAGAACTCATCTTTTTGCCCAATTCATAGATTCAAGCATAAAGCTATGAGAAATGGTGTAGAAGAATATAAAGAGCGGAGAAGATGGAGAGATCTTTTCTTTGATGAGAAGCTTAGTGTATATTCATGGTTGTACCTTCTTATTCCTTTGATATTCTTCCCTTCCCTTTGATAATTCTAACTGTGGAGCCCTTGATAAAACACTTCTTCTCTTTAAAAGTCAAATTTTCTAACTACTTGAGTAGTTAGGGTTTTTCTCTTCTTGAATTTCCTGTTTACTTTTCTTCTTGAAATATTATATTTATTTAATGTCTCATTAGGTGTTCATTAATAAAATTATATCATTAACATCTGAATATTTGAAATGGGTCCTTTTTTTTTTTAATAAAAGTTTTTAAATAACTTTTATTTTTCAAATATTTAATTAATTGTCTTTTTAAAGAGGGGGATTGTGTTTTAATTTTATGGAAGTGATAATCAAATTTTCATCCATGAAAATATTTCATATGTGATCTTCATCATCGTATATTTCCAACGATATAAATTTTTCCCAAATCCGACTCTCGTATCTCACAATATGATCTCGTGAAGTTGAGTTGTCACGAACGCCCATTAAAAAATGAAGTTGATTGATATTTCAATTCCTGGAAAAAATGTGGTCACTTTCAGTGCTTCAAACGTCTACCATCATCTTCTACGTCAAAATAAATTTCCAATCACATATATTTTGGGGGATCCTGATACCCGAAGCTCAATTTATTGCTTCTGGAAGATTATGACTCGGGAATTGTCGATGCATGTCTTCAGCAAATGTGAGCCCCTTATCTTGGATTCTCCCTCCTTTAGTTCAAAATTCAAATTTTAGTGTAAATCCCATCCCACATGCACATGAAAATTAAATCTTTGAGTACATATATAGAAAATTACTTCATGTCTCTTATGTGAAATAAGAGGAGAGTATAGAAACTATAGAGTTCGACCCTTATAATATTGATGAATAGAATACTAATTTTCGAACCCTGTCACCATCTATCTCACACACAGTCACCATGATGATTCATATCCAGTCATCACCATGTGTCAGAACCTGGTTAGATGCTTTGTATGCCATGTTTCACCATCCATTAACTTCCATGTGGCACCATTCCTTGATCACCATGTGGCACCATTAATCATATGCCATGTGGATGTATTTAATTGGTTAAAAAAGTGTCATGTCATTAAATTATGGGTTTCCATGTGTTATGAGTATAATCTCTCTATGGATAGGGTAAACCAGAATAGACGGAAATAACTACAAAAATCAACTCTTTTCCAAACATATGCTATATAAACCAATATGCGAGCAAGATAAGAAACATGCCTACCTCATCCAGATGTTTGATAGAGTCCATCGTTGAGCACTTGAACCCAAAGCTATTAACCTGCAACTAGTTCTCAACAAACAAGAAAAGCAAGCATATGGTGATAATGTAAAAGGTTAGCACATTAGATAGAACAATCCATTAATAACATAACAAATACGCCCATGGATAATAACTCATATATTTGTAAGATATCAATTGGACGAGAAAGGAGTATTTCTATTAATAAATGATCAACAGAAGAAAAAATATTACAAACTTCCATGTCGACACAGTTCATAACCGAAAAACTAAGTTCCTTCCAGTTGGGCCTCCACCAAAGGCAAACTCATAGAAGGGAGACAGTGGGGTTCTCCATCAATAAGGTAAGAGCTTGGGGGATGAACACTGTGTTAAAACTTAAAGGAAAAAGGGATGCAGACTCAATATGAAGTAATAATTTCTCCAAAGTAACGTTGCTCTCAAAGTTGAATTCTTCTCTCTTTTTCCATAGCTCGCAATTGGCCCATTTATCTTCAAAATGGAACTAAAGGGCCGAGTCGGAACATTTACAGTATATGGAAGGCCAAGGATCAGAGATATCATGTCATGACATGGAAACCCAACATTTAATTTTCATATTCTGGCACAAATCCCAATGTACACGGGTTGTAGTGGGGCAGCCTGCATATACGGTTGTTGTATAGTGTCCAAGATGCGTACAAGTGAAAAAAATTGTATTTTTGTCTCTGGATTTTAGTAACAAGGAAGATAAGTCTGCATAGGGAAATGGAATAAGGCGCTCTTTGCAATATTTCATAGGGTGAGGAAAATATTTCTCTAATAGATGCCCCCTAATGTGTGAGGTCAAACGATTATCTGCGATGGTCGAAATAATTTATAAATAACCTAGAAGTGGAGTGGAAGGGGACCAGTTGGATGAACTCATTTCTCATTACATTTTGTACTGACTTTTCATACATGGCTGCCAATAAAATTACACTACAGATCCATGTGAAAAATATACCAAACAAGTGTCTGTGACCATGAATAGGCAAATACAAATGCGGTTACATGCCAATAGCTATCATAGTCACGAACAAGACCCAATAGAACCAATCTCAAAAACCAATATGAAGATGTATGTATACCACGGAGTACAATCTGATCTCACATGATCACTGAAGTCATATAGGTATTGGTCCAATGAAAAGGACGCAACAATTCAGGAAAGATGCAGTCACATAGTGATGTCTTCAAGTCTTCTACACAATCCACCAAGGGTGCAAGTATACATCATGTGAATAAAGGATTTGAGGTCGAACACAATGAGACATCGTTTGATTATCAGTCATTGATGTATACTGTTAACAAACGTGAGACAACCTACCGATAATGAAAGTAGGTATCAAGGCACCGAGTACATTCGTACAAGTGTGAATAGAGGAGTCAGTGTCGAAAACCTGAAGAATCCATCGATAAGGAGACATTGATTTATTCCCAACTATCAATGGCGAGAGAGCCTGCCACTGATGACTGCAAGCCTTAAGGTACTCATAAAACTCTAGGTCTTGTTTCCTGAATAAATGAGTTGAAGTCGATAGAAAGAGACCTGCTGAAAGGAGAGAATTAAGGCACCTCTCATCAGTTAGCACAAGGTACAAAGAAGGAGCTTCATGATTTGGTGGAAGTCAAAAGAAGAACATGTTCACGAACCAATGAACTTGTGCATATTTAATGTGTGCCAAGTGCAAGAGGTACACAAAAAAGACCCTCTGAATAACAGCCAATGATGAAAACTACTGACAAAGGCGAGGAAACCACCAATAAGGCTAATGGAATCCAAGACACTGCATGAATCCCAATGTGTGAATAGATGTCTTACCGTCAAACACAAGGGAAACCCTCCAGTCAGCGACCAATGATGAAATGTCGAATGTTGGGTTCAAGGTTACCTACAAATGATGAAAGTAGGGCCAGGGTGCATGATAGTACTACAATATCATATAATTCTGAGACAAACTGAGGGTATGGTCTACATGCAAAGTCAAGAGTTATGAGGAGTGGTCGACAGAGTTTGAAAGACTTCCTTTGAACAAGAGAATGAGACATATGGGAGACTTTGGCATCATAGACCAATGACGAAACCGTGAGATGTAGGAGGCATCAATGAAATTCTCTATAGGGATTGGAAGAGTAACCAGTGGGTAGAGAAGAATATGTAACAAGCTCCTCTTCCTAAGGCCATGCTAATCCCAAAATTACGATGATGAATGGACTCAATAACTTTGTGCTTTGTTCAAAGGAAACACGACTGCTGCCAACATAAGATAATGCTCCCTTCCCGCCCATATTTTTTTGTTTTTTCATAGACAAATGAATGCTACGATACAGAGGAGGAAACGAGTGTTGCAATTAATCAAAAATAGTTCCAATAGTGGAACATACCTATGCTGAATGTAGGGAAATGCATGTGGGAGATGGACACTCGGGGGGATGTTCCCTCCTAGGTATAGGGTGTCAAATTGTGAAGGATATAAACAAGGCTCTTCTTGGTTGAGGATGAAAAACTGCTGAGGAAAACAGTTTATAACGCAAAGCAAGAACCGACTATAGGATCAATATTCCAAGCAAGGGCATGAGATGCAACCACAACTTAACAAAAAAAAAATGTCCTTTTTTTATGTCTTTTAGCCTACTTGGTGTGAAAAAGGGATAAACTTGTGCCAAATAGATGTCTTTTCAAAACCAATTTACGAGTGTGAAAGAGACAAGTTCACTCGACAATCTTTTCACTTTTTGATAACAATTCCAAAAAGAGATTAACTAAGACTCACAAACTTTCAAGTCCAATTTAACGAGTGTAAAAGGGACAAATCACTTAGAAATATTTTTTCTTTTTAAAGACGAGTTGGAAAAGAGCTTAAAATTAAACTCACGGATGTTGTTCTAAGAAACATATAATGGGGGAGGCCAAGGCTCCTGTGTAGGACTTATGTGAAAGGTTAACAACTTATGAAGAGTTGACACAAGCTTGGGAAAACCCAAATATTTCCAAGTCGAGGAGAATAAACTACTTGCAAAGGTTACCTTATCTACAATATATCAAAGGATTCCCCTTATCTAGAAGGGTGTAGAAGAAGGAAGTTTAGGCTCTACAAGATTATTCCAATTAAAGAAAACTACTCTTGGACTTGGAGGGAGTGTACTCGAAGAGAGTGGAATGCTCCCTAGTGAAGAAGTTACATAACTAGAAATGATAAGGACATCATCGAAGGGCGCATCACCCTTCAAAAGAAGAGTGGGATTGACGGAAGATTGCATTGGCACTTTCACTTCCTTTGGCTTGTCACTGTCCAAGAGAAGAGTGGGATCGACCGAAGATTGCATCGGTGTGATCACTAGTTGAACCGGATGTGAGACAACAAGGTCAAGAGATGCATCACCCCCAAACATAAGAGAGGTTTTTGTCAAATATTGCATCGACACGACCACTGGTTGAATGGGATGTGACACAATGAGGTCAACGAATGCATCAAACCCTAAAGGAAGAGGGGTGTCAGCCAAATATTGTATTGGCATGAATGTTGTATCAACCAAAGAAGGAATGGAGTGTGGGAAAACCATAGACGAATCTGAACTTGAATGGCCCTCAAGTGAGATCCATGCTTCTGGTATCCAAACAGTAGCAGGACACAAGTGAGTAAGGTGACTTCCTTTACAAGTCCTGCAAAGGAATTTGGCCTTACGTCTGACACATCTAGGCTTCTCAATCATATGAATGCCCCCAGCATGAATTGTAGTGGCTGGTGAAAAATATCGAACATGACTAGAAGAGGTTGGTGATGTATGTGCAGTGTGAATAACAGTGATGATACTTGTTCCCCTAGCATGAATTGCAGTGGTTGGTTGTTGGTTTTCAACATGACTTGCAGAGGTCGTCGACCAATCTGCAACATAACTAGCAGAGGTTGGTGATAAAATGTGAGTATGAACTATAGTGACTGGAATTGTGGTGGTGATGGGTTGTGGAATTTGAGACCAAGGTTCAAGGAAAGATTGGTTTTGAGAAATTTCATGCTAAAAAGGATCCTGGTTTACACCCTATCCCTATTCGGAAGGATAGTATCCTCCTCCATACTAATTCATAAAGGGTTGTAAGGGCATCGAAACTAAGGAAGCCACTTGTGAAGAGAAAGTGACATGACAAGGATTACTCATGTGAGGATATATGCTTCCCCCAGATGAAGGAAATTCGTGAAGGGGGTTTCCCATACTATAAAATAACTTCCCTTGGATGAAACACTAGAGGACAGACAGAGGTCCACCATGGGAAAAATGTTTGTAGGAACTGACATAGCGAAAGAAGGATAAGTGGAAGGAGTGTAATAAGTAGAATGATTGCCTATTTGGGCACTTTCTTCTCACAAAGTGGATTCATAGGAAGGAAGATTCCAACCTCATAACGTAAGAGTTGTTTGAGGGATATGAATCCCACCAAACAGAGAGGGATAATAAGGAGGCATCATGCCCGAAGACCCAAAACTTGTATTCTCATAAGGAGGCGAGACAGAGGATGGAAAGTGTGAAGACATGTCTGGCATACCATGATAAAAATGATTAGATACCCAAGACATTGATTGAGTATCATAATTCTACACACCATTATGAAAAGTGGAAGGATTCGTTCCCATGAAATGAGTGAACATCATGGGGGGGTTGAATTAAATGAGGGAGCCAAAGGAACTCCACTATCCATGATAACAAAAACTTAGTAAAAATTCCTAAGGCCAACTAGTAATCAAAGAGCACACCAAAAGTCAAACGACCAATATGCATACAAATGGGGTAAAGTGGCTGAGTGGCCTCCCTCCCTAAAGAAGGTATGTCTCACCCAAGAGTGGCTTGAGACTCCCTGCTAAATATCGGAGGTAACAAAATTAGTTATAAGGGCCCTCATGGGCTTAACATCCAGTCGGTTAGATCCCCTCGGAGAGGTAATCCTCCATAAAGGATGTGTGTTGTCCGACCCTTATCTGACCCAGGGTACCTCCAGAATAACCCCTATAATTAACCAATTAGACACCTAAGTCAAGAAACTAATAAACCACTGTATAATTGATGCACAAGTGACCAGTCGTAAGTTAGGTAGATTGTATGGGCAGGGTATCAAAGACTGAAACCTTGAAATAATTGCTTCTCATGAAGGTAAGGGCACTAACAAGATCCCTAGATATGAATAGATCCCCATAAATATCTCTTGCGCTAGGAAGGTATCAGGGGGATATCCCTTCAACCGAATTTGCACGACCTCGTGATTAAATCTGGTGTGAGCGGAGCCTCCTAATCTTACCAATTATAAAATGGATTTCTCCACTCCCTGACTCAAACACATATGTTGATTTAATTGCCTTGGAGAAGTTTACTCACAAAATCCTATTCCAAGGCACTAAATCCTAGGCTAGTTTGCGCACCCTAGAAAATAAAATTGTGACCAATCAATTTTAAATTATAGCATTGATTTTAATGGCCGTGATTACTCAAAAAGGTATGGTAGTGAAACTCATGGTGTTATGACTCTACAAGAAAAGTAAATATGAAAATAATGCAAAGTCCTAACTTTAACTTTCAATGAGTGATATGCTTCTGAAAACCAATGCAATTTCCAAATTCAATTTTGCAATTCAGAAGTAAAAATGCAATATTTCACTATATGCACTAAGCTAATGAAAAAGACTCACAAGACAAAAATGCCAAGCAATGCAAAACGACTATTGTTTTTTATTTTCAATATAACAAAACTGAAAATGTGTGGACTGAAAAGTAACTTGATATATAACCCTACGGTGTA
Source organism: Picea engelmannii (assembly GCA_009831015.1). Classification (NCBI taxonomy): domain Eukaryota; kingdom Viridiplantae; phylum Streptophyta; class Pinopsida; order Pinales; family Pinaceae; genus Picea; species Picea engelmannii. Next base: position 165,277 of record ML787297.1, on the reverse strand, counting down.
TAAAAAGAGACAACTCAAGAAGGATACCAAGAAACAACACACCCATCCTAATGTACAAGGACAACAAAAAATGAAAAGATGATGAGAAATATTCCACCCATAAATTCAAGCAAAAGAGGGTTTCCTATCATCCCACAAGCACTCAACAGACACTACAGACACCTAACAAGACTCAAGAAACGTAAAATCCCACCCAACAAACATTAGACCGGGAAAAAGGGGAAGGAAAACTAATGTACACGACTGTTCAAGAAAACATAGTGTATATACACAACTTGCAATGATACAATCCACGTGTATACGTGACTGTCAAGGCAAAATGCGCGTATATGATTTAAAACAAGGCCAAGAAAGGGAGAAAAGATGAAAAATCAGACCCATAGTGAACAGGAGCTGTAAAGCAATGATACGACAAGAAACACAATAGAAATGAGAGAAATCTAAGGAGAAAAGTACTTCAAACCCTAAGAAAGAAGATTCAATCCCCATTACAGTTGCCAATTCTATTACAAGGAAAATATCTCTATGGCTAGGGTAAACCACAACAGATGGAAATGAATGCAGAAATCAACTCTTTTCCAAAAATATGCTATATAAACCAATATGAAAGTGAGACAACAAAGAGGCCTACCTCGTCCATATGTTCGATAGAGTCCACCATTGAGCACTTGAACTCAAAGCTATATACCTGCAACTAGTTCTCAACAAACAAGAAAACAAATAATATGGTGATAATGTAAAAGGTTAGCACATTAGATAGCATAATCCATTAATAACATAACAAATACATCCATGGATAATAACTCATATATTTGCAAGATATCAATTGGACGAGAAAGGAGTATTTCTATCAATAAATGGTCAGTAGAAGCGAAAATATTACAGACTTCTCTGTCGGCACTATTCAGAACCGAGAAACTAAGTTCCTTCTAGTTGGGCCTCCACCACTTCAATCCTCCACCAAATGCAATCTCATTGAAGGGAGACAATGGGTTTCTCCATAAATAAGGGAAGAGCTTGGGGGATGAACACTATGTTCAGACTTAAAGGACAAAGGGATGCAGACCCAATATGAAGTAATAATTTCTCCAGAGTAACTTTGCTCTCAAAGTTGAATTCTTCTCTCTTTTTCCATAGCTCAGAATTGGCCCATTTATAGTCTTCAAAATGGAATTGAAGGGTCGATTCAGAGCATTTCCAGTATATGGAAGGCCAATGATCAGAGATATCTTGTTGTGACATGGAAACCTGACATTTAATTTTCATTTTCTGGCACAAATCTTGATGTACGCAGGTCATAGTGGGACAACCTGCGTATACGCTTGTTGTATAGTGTGCAAGATGCATTTTCACAAACCCCATTCCCTCCAAAGGGATGCTCTACCTCCCGGTATAGGATCATTCAAGTCACCAAAACGACTGGTTTGTCAATCTTCTGATGGAACCATTTTAACTTGACACAGACCCTTCACTTCCTCGGTGCGGTTATGTGGCACCCGTAGACCCTCTCCCTAGAATTTTTCAAATACTAACACCAACACCACTAGCTCCACATGCTAGGATTCCTCCTTGATGTGACCAATGAATATGACCATGGTTCAGCTCCCTTCGCGATTTCGTACTTCAAAAATTTTTCACGCCACTTACTCCTCTTCCTTGATTCCCGAATCAGCAAATTCTCCGGGACTAGATCTATGGTGCATTTTCTCCTTGCGATCAACACCTGTGACCAACTTCACGAGTTCAGAATTTGCGATTCCTCTCTTCTATCGACTCTTCTTTTCCTGACTCTTCTTATCAGCGATGTGTTGATCCCTTGCCACACGTCCTACCTCGATGGATGACTAGTATTACTTCGCTATCCTAGCACTCCGAGTGTTCTCCTCTTGTATTTTCTCCGAAGGGTTCCTCCTTCGAAATGTGTGGATCTCTGCCATGTCTTCTTCTAGATCCAATGGTATGGAATGAAATCGTTATTCATGACTTCACGAAGACCCTTGTTTTCTTCTGGAAAACCTTCCGAATTTCCCACTCCCGAACTCCCCGATCTTCTGCCACCTGTCTCCTCTTCGACGATGGATGATTTCTCCATCTTCGGGACTTCCGCAAGTCCTTGAATATTTTTCACACTTAGTGTTATTTCTCCTTTTGAGACTTAGATTGTTCTTGAATTCCTTCTGTACTCCTTTCATAGTTCTGTGCATAATATTTTGTGACTTTTCTCGACTTGAGAACCCCCAAGGTTCCCATTTCCCTTGTGTCCTTGACTGGATTTTTCTTGCCTTCCTGACAGTCTCTCACTCTGCTTCCTGACCTTGTAAGGTGAACTTGTGAAACCTTAGGTGAACTCCTTTCACTTGGCTCAGTTCTTCGATGACTTCTCCCTTAGCCTTAGGGAAAGGTTTAAGGCATATCCTTTCCTTTTTCGACACACTTCTTCAAAGCCTTCCTTCACCAGACTGTTCAACAATTATGGGATTCTCCAACACCTCCAACCTTTTTGCTTCTATGCACACTCACACTAGCTTGATGCCCTCCTGGAAGATTATTTCAGAGTGTTCAGTAACTTTGAACTGTGCCTTCCCCCACATAGTATTTCTTTCCAAGGTACTTGATCGCCTTGAAATTTCTCCCCGAGTCTCTAAATTAATCTGTTGTGCCCTCCTGGTAACTTCTCTTCTGACTCCACTGAGTTCAGACACACACTCCTTGCATCGGCTCACAGAGTTTTCTTTCTCTGTCACGCACTCCTTTCACTTATCCTAGAGAACCAGAGTTAACTCAACACACTCGCAGATAGAAATCGATATCTCTATCCCTGCAAACGATTTCTAACATTCATCTACAATTCACAAACATGTGAATGACATTCATAACACAACATCCATTACACATAAATGTAGAACAGGAAAAATTGTCATTTTCTATTAATGATGGAACGTCAAATTACAATAGTGGATTCTGAGCTACAACTAAGTCTCAACTCTCTATGTTCCCTCCTGGATAACTCTATCTTTGATAACCCCTTATCGTCTAACCTCTACTTTGCAACAATATAGAAATTTATACAAGAGGGGCTCAATGAGCTTCCCTCGCAAGCTAAACTAGTGGTGTCAAATCACCATTCAAGATTCCTATCGAAAGGGAAATGTACAATGATGTAAATATGCTTCAAATCGGATGTAGATCTATTCTGTCGTCAACCACTTAATGGAGACCTTATCTCCATCTTGTGTGAAAGAATAATTTTTCTCTTCCATCTTGTCTTCATTAAATGCCTGGATCTCTCCTTGGATTCTTGAGGCAAAATGAGAGGGTGGTGCCTCTCCTCCCTTAAATGTGCACCATGCATGAAATCTGACTAGCACGTGTTGAGGTGGAGCGATGCTCTTGCATCATACTCCATGGCTATGGAAATCATGAGCTTTCCAACATGGTTGAAATCCTCCTAGATCCCAAACTTTCTCTTCGGGATGTCTCTTTGCTCCTCTGCTTCGCTGCATCTTCTCCTGCATCATCCTCATTGCTCATGCAGGTTTCCTGTTGCCCAGCTTCCTCGTGCTGACCAATTATTCTGCCGACTCCAACATTAGCTTCGTTATCTCCTCAACTACTTTGTCCATCTGCTCTATCGACTGTCTCTCCTTATGCAGACTAGATTGTTGCATTCCTTCATTGTTCATGGGAAAAACATGATGATTTCCCAAGTCATCCTCTCCATATCTTATGTCCTTGAATTTCCACCCTGTTGCATCCTCCACTTCTGCAGTCTCAATACTGAACTGTCGTTCATCTACTTCCTCTAACAGATTGACCCCTGTGATTTTCTCAACTGGTTCTGGTCCAACTTCCACCAACTACAACTCATGCTAGTGTATCTCCTCTGGCATGGCTATCTCTCAGTAGCCACCTTCTTGTTCTAGTTTTCCTAACCAATCCTCGAGTGCCTTTAACTCCAATTCCCACCGAGCGAGTAACTCAATTGGGTGTTCTCCTTCTGTTGGGACAAACATCAGTATCTGTTCCTCTTATTCCATGAAAGTCTCAACTTGTTGCCTTCCTGTCGCATCTGGAACATCTGTTCTAGCCTCTCCTCGGCTTCTTGGTAGGAATATCTTAACTCCTCTAATGATCATAATTCTCCCCTGATCCTTCTCTTTGATGGTGGAAGTTTTTAACTTCTCATCATCTTCATTCACACGGATCACGACTTTGTGTGAATCTCCATCTGAGTGAGGTCTTCCTTCTACCTCCTCTTTGTCTCTCAACATCCTCTGATGTGAACTCTTAGCTGAGCTCATCTCTTTGCCATTTCCCACTTGGAAATCTAGGATGTCTCCTCTTCCCACCTCCCATTTTATGAGATCCATTGATCCCTTCTCATTGTCCACATGGAAATCTATGAGACTCTTGCCAGATCTCTTTCCCTTATGACTGAGGGATTCAACCTGCCTCATCCACCTTCTTAGAATCTGTTGCTTCCATCTGGCCAACAAATTTTGAACAAGCCATATAGATGTCCTCTTCAAAGGCCATTCATAGCTCCAATGTACCTTTGACTCCTACTGCATTTTGAATGCAAGCTTCTCCAACTGTGCCCGAATTTCACTGAGCCCCTTGTCCATAGTCGCCTTGATTGTCTGTGAATGGACTTCTCCCAACCATGTTTATGATCATAAATGGCCATATTTACCTTCTACCTGCCCTCCTAAAATTTTTGTTGTTCACTTTGCAACTAAGAGAATCTTCATCTTCTCCCTCGCCTGAAATCTACAGACGAAAACCCACTCTGATACCACTTTGGCGCAAACCCCCTTCCCTCCAAAGGGCTGCTCAACCGCCCATTCTAGGATCGTTCAATTCATCAAACTGTCTGTTCCGTCGGGATCCTGACGGAACCATTTTAACTTGACACAGGCCCTTCACTTCCGCGACACAGTTATGTGGCACCTGCGGACCCTCTCCCTAGCGTTTTTAAACTCTTAATGCTAACTCCGCTAGCTCCCCGTGCTAGTCTTCCTCCTTGATGTGACCACAGACTATGACCATGGTACAACTCCCTTTGTGATTCCATACTTCAAAACTTTCACGCACCTCTTACTCCCCTTCCCCAATTCTCGAATCGACGAATTCTCTGGGACTAGATCTATGGTCCACATTATCCTTGTGATCAATGGTTGTGACCAACTTCGTGAGTTTGGACTTCATGAGTCCTCTCTTCTCCAGAATCTTATTATCATCAGTGTGTTGATCCATTTCCATGTGTCCTACCTCGATGGATGACTAGGATTACTTCGCTATCCCAACACTTTGAGTGTTCTCCTCTTGTCTTTTCTCCAAAGGGTTCCTCCTGTGAAATGCATGGATATCTGCCACGTCTCCTTCCAAATCCAATGGTCTAAAATGAAATCGCTCTTCGTGACATTGTGAAGACCCTTGTTTTATTCCATAAAACCTTCCAAAGTTCCCACTCTCAAAATCCTTGATCTTATTCCACATGTCTCCTCTTCGAAGATGGATGATTTCTCCATCTTAGGGACTTCGACAACTCCTAGAATATTTTTCACACTTAGCGCTATTTATCCTTTCGAGACTTAGGATGTTCTTGAATGCCTTTTGCATTCCTTGCAGAGTTCTGCGTAGACTCTTTTGGGACTTTTCTTGGCTTGAAAACCCTCAAGGTTCCCAGTTCCCTTGCGTCCTTCAATGGAATTTTTCTTGCCCTCCTGGTAGTCTATCTCTCTATTTCCTAATATTGTAAGGTGAACTTGCGACACCTTAATAGAACTCCTAGAACTTGGCTCAGTTATTAGAAAACTTCTCCCTTATCCTTAGGGAAAGGTTTAAGGCATATCCTTTCCTTTGTCGACGCACTTCTTTCATAGCCTTCCTTCACCAGAATGTTAAAAAATTATGGGTTTCTACAACACCTCCAACCGAGTTTCTTTTGTGCAAGCTCACACTAGCTCGATGCCCTCCTGGCAGAGTATTTCAGAGTGTTCAATAACTCTGAACTGTGCTTTCCCCCACATAGTCTTTCTTTCCAAGGTACTTAACCACCTTGAAATTTCTCCCTGAGTTTGTTAATTAATCTGGTGTGCCCTCCTGACAACTTCTCTTTGGACTCCACTGAGTTCAGACATTCACTCCTTGCGTCAGCTCATAGAGTTTTCTTGCTCTGTCGCGCACTCATTTCACTTAGCCTAGAGAACCAGACTTAACTCAAAACACTTGAAGATATAAAACAATATATCTATCCCTATAGACGATTTCTAACATGCATCTACAATTCACAAACATGTAAATGACATTCATAACACAACATCCATTACACGGAAATGTAGAACATGAAAAACTGTCATTTTCTATTAATGATGGAACGTCAAATTACAATAATGGAGTCTGAGCTACAACCGAGTCTCTTCTCTCTATGTTCCCTCCTGGCTAGCTCTATATTTTCTAACCTCTTATCGTCTAACCTCTACTTTGCAACAATATAGAAATTTATACAAGAGGGTCTCAACGAGCTTCCCTCGCAAGCTAAACTAGTGGTGTCAAATCACCATTCAAGATTCCTATCGAAAGAGAAATTTAAAATGATGGAAATCTTCTCTGAATCGGATGCAGATCCATTCTGCTATCAACCACTTAATGGTGACCTTATCTCCAACTTTTGTGATAGCACACTTTTTCTCTTCCATATTGTCTTCATTAAATGCCTAGATCTCGCCTTGAATTCTCGAGGAAAAATGAGAGGGAGGTGGCTCTACTCCCTTAAATGCGCACCATGCATGAAATCTGACTGGTGTGTGCTGAGGTGGAGAGATTCTCCTGCATCATGTGTACAAGTGGATTTTTATTTTATTTTTGTCTCTATGTTTTAGTAACAAGGAATATAAGTTTGCATAGGGAAACGGAATAAGGCCCTCTTTGGAAGATTGCATAGGGTGAGGCAAATATTTATCTAACACCATGTCTCTTGCTTTTATTGGATCATGGACTAAAGGTAAATAATTTAGAATAAAACTGAAGTATTGGGAGGGATTCGTGAGAGGAGGGAGGGAATGGGTAGTTAGGGAGGTGGAGGAATGAGAGGAGTAGAAGTGAGGGGTTAATGTATGGTGAGGTTGGGGGGGGCTAGTTTGTAGGTTGCGGAGGGACGAAGAAAGGAGTGAGGGAGGTTAGGGGGTAAGGGTGATTCCATGAGTTCATGGGGACTTAAAACAAACTAATTATGGAGTGGTGAGGGGATGACGAGAGGTGTGGGTGAAGGGATGGTGGGAGGTGTGGGTGAGTTGGTCAGCAGGGTAAGGGAAGAGAGGGGGGGTAATGAGTGAGTCCATTCTAGTGAAAAAATAAATAAAACCAAGTGTTGGGGTAATGAAAGGGGGCAAGGGAAGAGTGTAGTGAGTGGGTAAATGGGTAAGAAAACAAAAATAAAAATAAGTGTTTGGATTTTATAAGAGAGGAGAGAGGAGAGAGGAGTAAGGTGAGGTGAAGTGAAAGAAAAAACTAAGTATGAAGAATAGTAGAGATGTAGTATAAGAGAGGGGAAACAAGAAAAATTATAAGTGTGGGAAAAACATAAGAGTAATGGAAATAAAATAAGTATAGAAATATGTATACCAAGAGATGATCCAAGACATTAATGGTCCCATAACGAATGATTATTATTCCAAGAAAAGTTATCTTTTTCACACATTAAAGAAGCGTTTTTTTTATCGCTTAAACGAAAACCTAGATATATTGAGCATACGAACTTGGATTTTGAATATGAAAAATGTGTCACAAAGTTGAGACTGAGGACTATGCCATGAAATTATAATAGTTCAAAAATTTTCTTCCTCCAATATCATTTTTTTTATTAATCCAAGAGAGATAAAATATAGATGACCAAATTTTGGTCAACAACTACCTAATAACTTGGAACATTGGCAAGTATTTAATAATGAAAACCAGATTCTGTGTTTTCTCGAAAATGAAGGTGAATTCTTGGAAGCCAAAATAAACTCATTGGTGGAAAGGGAAAATATTTAAATTATTGATTTACCTGTCAGGCCATTGTCTAAAGGTTTCGTCCCCCTAGAGAGACTTTTTGATCAAAATGACATGTACAAGGGGAATCCATCAAGAAAAATCAATGATGAATTCATTGAATTCAATATAGGCACCAAGGAATCCCCATAGATGTTCAAGTTTGGAAAATGAATGTCTTATGAAAGGAAGATGTTGATTTCCCTCATAAGAGAATTTAAGGATGTTTATGCTTGTTTTTACGAATATTTGAAGTCTTACCAAGAGGACATCATACAACACATTATTCCCCTTAAATAAGTAACAAAACCCTTCAAACATAAGATTGGGAAAATGAACCGAAAAGTTTCCCCACAAGTCCAATTTGAGTTTCAAAAGATGGTTGAAGCAGAAATAATTGAGCCTATCAGATACTCATCTTGGGTGTTTAATCCAATTATTTTCAGGAAAAATACTGGTGAGATCATGATATGCATTGATTTCATAAATTTGAACCCATATTTTCTTAAAGAAAACTATTCTCTACCAAACATGGAGTATATTTTGCAAAGGGTTACCAAAGCAGGAATGTTGTCCATGCTCAATGGTTTCTCAGGATATAATCAGGTGTTGGTAAGGGAGGATGACTAAATAAAAAATTATTTCACCACCCCTTGGGGAACTTATAAGTATTTTAGAATAACAAGTTGGGTCTCGATATTGTCTCTCTTGAGGAAAATCTCTCTCGCACACCCAAGAAACCCTCCATGGTGTAAGAAAAGAAAAATGACATAGCAGAAGATTCTATTAATATGTTGCTTAAGAAATCTCTCACACGATAAAAGTATGAAATGATGGAGAATTTTTCCCACATCCTTCAACCCCTACCGATAATAGTAGGCATGTCTTCATCAAGCAACCACTTTGGAGGAACCACCTCTTTCAACGTACACATTAATTTTGATATTCCCGTATTTAGCTTGTGCAAGGAAAATTAACTTGTACCTTGAAAGGAGTGGTTCCTCCAAAGTGGTCACTTGTTGAAAAATTATGAACAAAGAAGTAACCTTATAGAACGTATTCACCTACAACGGTTTCTACACACTTCCCAGTCAAGACAATATGCAATAGGTTTGTTGAAAAAATTCAACCCCGCCAACAACAAGTTCATGACAACCCTCAACAATCTAAGCTACACAACTTCTCTAGCAAGGCAAGCAACTCACAAAGATTCAGATTCAACAAATGCTTTCCCATATCCCCTGGGAACTAAACACAATGGATAAAAATTCTTCCTAAGGAGGGAGGATTGATCCACATGGATATCAGTGGCCACACACCTATTCCAATTGGCTCAAAATAGTTTGTTGGCAATTTACTATTTTTAGTAGTTTTTTGGGTCCTAAACTTCCAGGGCCATTTTGATGGCCTAAGAAACAAATTTTCATGATTGGGAATCTAAATGATAGCCAAATGAATGATTGAGACCCCTAAATGAATCTCCTCCTTGAAAATTTTCCAATGAGCTATCGTGTACCCCAAACGAAGATTGTATTCCAAAGTTACACCCCCAGGAAGTTGATACACCAAACTACCCAAAACGGGGTCAACAAAACTGTTGGATTTTCATCTTCCGGGGTTAGGTTTTTGGATTTTATTTATGTTAAGAAGGCATTTGGAGCCTCATTGTAAGAATCATATTCTTTTGAATGAACATAGTTTTCACATCTCTTCTTAGAGATAAGATGCCACCATTCTAGTGACTCTTTCACTCTGTATTTCTATAGTTTCATACATTTCGCTCATTAACATAAATTGTGTATTATTGTATCTCTATATTTATGGTTATATATCTGATATATCTCTGTTATATTATTAGATATCTGATATATCTATGTACATTTATTTACGATATCTCCACTCTCATTTTGTGTGAAAATAATCTAGATTAGTGGTAACATAGGAGGCTGCTCTTGATCGTTTTTCATTGCATGTCCCCAACAAGGTCTGATTAAAATGAATCTCACACACCCAAGAAAACCTCCATGGCGGAAGAAAATAAAAATGACGAAGAAGAAGATTTTGTTAATATGTTGCTTGAGCAATATCTCACACGACAGAGGGACGAAATGTTGGAGAATTTTTCCCACGTCCTTTAATGCCTTCTATTAACAGCGGGAGAATATTCATCACACGAACACTTTGGAGGAACTTCTCCTTTCAAGGTACAAGTTGATTTTGATATTCCCATATTTGAAGGTTAGATAGTTGCGGATGGCCTAGAAAAATGGTTAAATCTGCTAGAAGGTTACTTCTCAGTTAACAATTTTTTTGACATTGAAAAGACCACCTTCACACTCCTTAAGGATCTCCCCCATGTCAGATATTGGTGGGAAACGTATTGGGAGAAAATTTCCATAGAGAAGTATGAAATATATGGGGTCGATCCCACTTGTGATTTTTTTGCGGATGCGGTCAAAGAACAATATTAACTTGTTGGTAACTATGGCGACCAATACATGAGATGGACCATGCTGTGGAAGGTGACGGGCCAAACAATGACATATTTCAAAAATAATTTCCATACCTTGTGAACCAATATGGGTATCAAAGACTCTGAGTGACATCTGGTTCTGAAATATTGTGGGGCTTTGCATAGGTACATCCAAACCTAAATGGATTTCCTAGACATCTCATCACTGGGACCTGCCTATCGATATGTTATCAAAATTGAGAAGAAGTTTAGGCATGAAAACAAATGGGAGTAAGGGTATGCAAATCCGCAACAACCAAAGTATGGTAAAGATGACCCTAACAACCATCCTCCTAAAAAACAGTCCAAGCCACAGGAAAATAAGGGTAACGAAAATACGAAGAAGGACACCTAGAAGTGGTGAAATTTCCACAAAATAACCTAGCACAACATTGATGAATGTCACTCAAAACAATCATTGGTGGACGATATCAAAGAAAAGGAGCCGAACTAGACCTTGATTTAGAATCTGATTCAAAAAATAATGGGAGAAGACAGATCATCGATGCAGACCTCACTGCTACTGTTGCAACCACAAAATTTCAACCAGAAGAACCAATAGATCCTGAAGAGGGGGAGAACTTTTTTCTCTCTTGAGGAAAATCACTCTCACATGCCAAAGAAACCCTCCATGGTGGAAGAAAATAAAAATGACATAGAACAATATTCTATTAATCTATTTCTTGAGAAAGCTCTCATGCGACAGAGGGACAAAATGATCGAGAATTTTTCCCACATCCTTCAACACCTGCCGATAAAAGCAAGCACGTCTTCATCAAGAATCCACTTTGGAGGTACCTCTCATTTCAAGGTACAAGTTAATTTTGATATTCCCATATTTTAAGGTTAGATAGATGCAGATGGCCTAGAAAAAATGGTTAAATCTACTAGAAGGTTAATTCTTTGTTCACAAATTTTCTGACAGGGAAAAGATCACCTTCGCACTCCTTAAGGATCTCCCCAATGTCAAACATTTGATATGGATTTTATGAGAATAATGAAATGAATATATATTATTAAAATATGATTAACACAGAATAAGAAAGATATAGTAAAACTAGTTTCTATTCAATAAGGAAATAAGATGAAACTGTAAAATGCACTGGAAAACAAGATTGTTGGAATGTTGGCAGCTTATCTCTGAGAAGAGATGTGATGGTTGTGCTCATTCAAAAGAAGATGATTACAATGAGGCTCCGAAGGAATTTTTATAATAAGCATGAATTCTAAAATCCTAGACATCCAAAAACCTAACCCTAGGAGATGAAGTGCCAAAAGTCATGTGGGCCCCATTGGGGTAAGCTAGTACATCAACTTCTCGAGGTCGTAACTTTTGCATACGATGTTCGTTTTAGGTGCACGATATCCCGTTGGAAAGGTATATATAGGAATACACATGTTTTTGTCATAATTTGACTTTATCTATAATTTAATTGTGGCGATCCCTAAAAACGTTGTTTAGGGCCTCAAAACGACCCTGGAAGTCGGGGACTCGAAAACTAGGAAAAAACTGCCAAACTGGAAAACTACCAAAATGAACCAGTTGGAATAGGTGGGATGCCACTGAAATCCATCTGGATCAATCCTCCCCCTTTAGGAAGAATTTTTTTCCATTGCATTGAGTTCCCCCATAAGATGAGGAAATTTCTACTGAATTTGGCCCCAGGTGAGTCACTTGCCTTGGTGCAGGAGTAGCCCTTCTTTGACAAGTCGATAAAGTTGGATCCTTTGTTGTCGAGTTCCCTTGAACTATGTTTCCAAAATACGATCACTAGATTCATGTTGCATACAGTTAGGGTTGATCTATGTTGGTTTCAACTGTTCTGCTATCTCTGAGGTGTACAATAATGGTGGGAAATATGGTCGAATGAGAGCCACTTTGAATATTGGGTGCATGCAAAGGAAAGGGGGAATGTTGAGCTCAAAATCATTGTCACCCACAACCTTGGTGATGGTTTAAATCCCATAATGGAGCGGGCAAATATTCTGATGGGGCCATGTAAGGCATTCTTTCTGCAAGTGCAACCAAACTTTGTCTCCCACCTGAAAGTTATGTGGCACTCGGTGTTTATCATGGAGTTGCTTGAACTTGGAATTGGAATTCTATAAAATATCCTGAACCTATTGGTGGATGTGATAGATCCGCTCTCAATGAACTAGGTGGATTTGTCAGCTTCATATGGATCAGGGGATGAGTTGGCCAAGGTGGTCGTCAGGGGTAGTGCAACATACATGGGGCTCAATGGTTGGAATCCCAACCCCACCTGAAAGGGAGTGTGGTCAGTTGAGCTATGTAGGGCTCAGTTGTAGCTATGTTGGACATGGGTAAGAATCTCATCCCATGTGCAGGGGTGCTTGGAATTGTACATGCACAGGATATGTAGGATCATCTCATTGACGTCCTCAGTTTGGCCATCTGTCTGGGGCTGGAAGGTAGTGGATTTGGTGAGCTTGGTGTCTAGCAATGACCAGAGGCTCGACCATAATGTGTTGAGGAACTAAATGTCCCAATCCAAGATTTTTTTTTGTGGGATTTAAAAATGTACCCATACTCGTTCAAAGAAGATCTTGGCAGTGGCATCTGTTTTCATTATCTTCTCGCAGGCGACCATAATTTCCATATTGGAAAAGTGATCAAAAACCACAAAAACACAGTAATTTCCCCTCTTGGTGGATGGAAGGCCCGACATGTAGTCCATTGAGATGGATTCCCATGGAATGTTAGGAGTAGGAAGAGGGGTGTACATGCCATGCTTCTTAGTGGTTGGTTTGGAAATAGTGTAGAAGGTGCATGACCTAATATACTTGCTAACATCCTATCAAAGTTTCGACCAGTAGAAATATTTTTGCAACACTTCCACTGTATTTTCAATGCCGAAGTGTCTTTCCACCCGATTGTAGTGAGCTTACCAAATCATATTTTCCCGCCCACTTGCTGGAATGAAGAGATGGCCTATATGGCACAACAACCCATCCCAAAGATGGAAATTAGCGACAATTGAGTTTGCGACCAACATTTGGTAGGTGGTGGCAAAGTCAAGATCTATCTCATAGAGGTGGGGCCATTCGAAGGTCTCGTGGCTGTAAGATTCTAGCATTGTGGTGAGTGTCGCAACTGGAGGTTAGCTGAGGAAATCAATGAATCAGTTGGTACATTATGTTTTATACTTAATGTTAAAGTGGAACTGTTGCAAGTATGTGGACCACTTCTAATGGTGGGGATTCTACAATTTTCCTTGTGTCTACATGAAATGTAGTGGCTTACAATCAATGTGGATGACTATATCCTTCCCAAGAATGTAATGTCTCCATTGGTGGAAAGCTTTCACAATGGATTACATTTCTTTGTCGTAAGTAGGGTACTTACGCAAAACATCTGATAGTGTCTCACTATGATATACCACGGGGTGGTCGTGTTGAGTGAGTACAACACCCAAAACATAGTCTGAAGCATCTGTCTCGATCTCAAAGGGATGTTGCAGGTCCAGTAATGAAAGTATTGGGGCTGTGAACAAGCGTTTCTTTAAATAATTAAAATCTTGTTGTTAGGACATGCCCCGCACAAGTTTTTCCTTAACACCATTATTGGTTACTTGGTTGAGGGCCCATGCAATATGGGAGAATCCCAACATGAAACTGCAATATAAATTGGCAAGGCCCAAGAAGATTCAATGCTCAGTGAGTGTGGTTGGGGATGGCCAGTAACAGATGACCTAGATCTTGTATGGATCCACATGCACACCATGTTTATTAATGATGTAGCCTACGTAATGGACCATGTCCATGCCAAATGAGCATTTTTCCAAGTTGGCATATAGCTTCTGCTACCGCAGAGTGTGGAAAACCTGTTGAATATGTTGCAAGTGTTCCTTCCAAGTCTTGTTGTAGATGAGGATGTCATCCTGATACACCACTACAAATGTATTGGTGAAAGGTTGCAGGATATCATCCATCATCCTCATGAAATTTGCTGGAGAATTTTTCAAACCAAAGGGCATGAATAGCCATTTGAAAAGACATTCTTTTGACTTGAAGGCAGTCTTCCATACATCTATATGTTTTATTGAGACCTGGTGGTAGACATACTTCAGATAAATCTTACTAAAATATTTGTCCCCCATGAGCTGATCAGGGAGGTCATCGATTCGGGGAATTGAGTACCGATTTCAGATTGTGATTTTATTTAGGGCCCGTTAATCAATGCAAAGTCACCAAGTCTCATCTTTCTTCTGCACCAACATGATTGGGATCCCACAAGGAGATGATATAGAAAGGATGTGCTCCTCGTGGAGCATTTCTTGAATCTTCCTTTTGATCTCATTATTTTCTAACAAAGAGTGGGCGTAGACTGGCCCATTGGGTAGTGGTGCATCGGGTTCATATCGATGGGATGCTTGACTTGACAGTGAAGAGGTACTCTGATAGGTGATGAGAAGTTATCTGAGCATTCTTCCACGACCTTATCCACTTACTTCTGTTGTGTGGAGAGATCAGTCGTAGAGGCCCTAGATGTGGCTGCGATATTTCGCTCACTCTGAGAGTGAATCGTGAAGAAGAAAAACTTCTCGATTTGAGATATGACCTTCCTGCATTGCTTGGCAGAGATCAAGGAAATAACACTAGGTGGGATTGCCTCAGGTATCCTGTATAATTTCCTATTCAAAGTAATAATAACAATTCGAGGCCTAGACTCATATACAACATGACGTTTCCATAAATAAGGTTGTCCCAAAATAAAATTACAAACTTCGAGAGGAGAAACATCACACAATAACTCGTCTTTAAAGGGCTTCATACCGTAGGACAGTTGACACTATTGGCTGATGCGAAGATCGCTTCCTTGGTAGAGCCATCAAATGGTGTATGGTTATGGGTGCAACGTTGTTGTCAGGGCTAGTTGCTTGAAAACCTATACTGAGATGAGGTTCTTCTGGCTACTTCTATCAATGATGAAGTGCAGCGGGGTTCCTTTCACCCACATCTGTGAATGGAAAAGGGGGTTGCCTCCCTCTGGCTCATTTGGTTCACCGGGCTGGAGCTTGGTGGTAGCCACAGTGGCACCAGGTTCCACGTCAATAATATGTCTCCCCCTTTCTGGTTTTGACTCAGATTCAGAACCCACATCTAATTTAGAGGCTTTCAGTTCAGCCACCAATGACTGCTTTGAGTATAAATCAACAATGTTATGCCAGGGGCTCTTTGGGAAGTCGCACCACTTCACGGTATCTTTATTTTTCTTTTCAGTGTGATTCTTTGCTTGTGGTTTGGACTGGTTGTCCTGATGTTGTGCATATTTTCTTTGTCCTTTTTTCTATGGGTTGGGGCCTCCCTTTCCTTTCTCTTTCTATGAGGGGTTCCCAGGCCCAAATTGTCGTGTCTTTTGTTTGAGTTTCTGCTCTATTTTAACGGCATATTGATAGGCCGCACCCAAGGATGAGATGTCCAGAAATTCCATTTCAGTCTGGATGTATCTATGCAAAGCACCACGATACTAGAGCACTAGATGTTTCTCAGAATATTTTATACCCAACTTGATGTGCAAGTTATGGAAGCTATTTGTGAGTTGTGGCACTAGGTCTCTTTCTTGCCGCAATGTGGTCCATTTTGTATACAAGTCATCATAACTTCTGATAGGATAGTATTGTTCCTTAATAGTGTCCCTCAAGGAGTCCTAGGTTACTATGACTGTAAATAATTAGGGTTCCTCTATTTCCTTTTTCTCACAGAAAGTTTCCCACCAATATCTGACATGGGAATGACCTTGAGGATTGCAAAAGTAATCTTTTCTCTATTTGAAAAGTTATGGACAGAAAAATACCCTTCTAGTAGATTCAACCATTTGTCTGCAACATCTATGTCTATCTGACCTTCAAATATAGTAATATCAAAGTTGATGTTTACCTTGAAGGAGGCAGCGCCTCTGATCGAGGAATATGCCTCACTTGTTGTTATCCACATTTTTGGTTATCGAGATGATATTATGATTATGTCATGATAATGGAAGATCAAACTCTTCATTAAGAACTTTTTCCTGAAGAAGGTTACACTTGTCATTTTCTCAAAATCATATTTTGAAAATAGTTCGCAGGCTGCATATATACTCTCCTGCGAGAATCCATAATTCCCGTAGGCTGCATTCAGCTTGACTGCGAACTTCTCACACTGTGTCAATGGTTAAGGTGCGAACATGTTTCTAAAGGAGGAAAATGAATAAGTTCTCGATTCTTCTAGAAGGAATATTCTAGAAGGGTGAGTTGGCTTTCGAATGGTTGGCAAAATACTGACTTTCCAGATATCTTGGGA
>ML787297.1:95646-137804 GCA_009831015.1 Picea engelmannii | reverse complement strand
TGTACACTATCCATTTCTCTTAGTTCGTTCAATAGCTAGATCTAGGGAAAGAGTAGTATTCTGTCACGTTTTGTTCCAGATCCAGGTGGATTTGGGGAGATTGGTCTGTGTCCGCACTCATGAATTTATCCTTAAACACCTGTTGGTAGCCACCGAAGGATTTGTGAAAAACTATCCATTATCTCATTCCTCTATTGCATGAGGGATTCCTCAAGAAACATTTTGAAAGGATCTCATGTCTCATGGTATTTATCATCTCCCACCATGAGAGGTCACTTGGGCGTGTGAGAGTTTTTTTCCTCAAGTGAAATAATCTCAAGACCCAATTCTTTGTACCCTGACCTCGTTGGGGACATGCATTAAGAATGACAAGGAGTAGGTCACTTTGATACCGTTGATCCAGATTTTATGAGAAGAATGAAATTAATACATATTATTAAAATATGCTTAACATAGAATAATAGAGATACAATAGAACTAGTTTCTATTCAATAAGGAAATAAGATAAAACTATAAAATCTAGCGGAAAACAAGCTTGCTGGAATGGTGGCGGATTATCTCTGAGAAGAGATGTGATGGTTGTTCTCATTCAAAAGAAGATGATTACAATGAGGCACTGAAGGAATTTTTACAATAATCATGAATTCCAAAACCATAGACATCCAAAAAACCAACCCTAGGAGATGAAGCACCAAAAGTCATGTGGGCCATGTTGGGGTAAGTTGGTACATTAACTTCCCGAGGTCGTAAATTTTGCATACGATATTTGTTTTAGGCGCACGATATCCTGTTGGAAAGGTATATCCGAGGAATACACATGTTTTCTTCATACTCTGACTTTT
This sequence comes from Picea engelmannii, assembly GCA_009831015.1. Classification (NCBI taxonomy): domain Eukaryota; kingdom Viridiplantae; phylum Streptophyta; class Pinopsida; order Pinales; family Pinaceae; genus Picea; species Picea engelmannii. The sequence goes on along the minus strand of ML787297.1, from coordinate 136,962 downwards.
TCTACAATCTCATTGTGGAAATCTCTAAAAACATTGTTTAGGGCCTCAAAATGGCTCCAAACGTTGGGGACCGAAAACTAGGAAAAACCTGCCAAACTGGAAAACTTCCAAAATGAACCAGTTGGAATAGATGGGAGGCCACTCACATCCATATGGACCAACATTGGTGGGAAACATACTGGGAGAAAATTTCCACATAAGATTCTGGAATATATGGGGCCGAGCCCACTTGGGATTTTTTTGTGGATGCGGTCAAAGAACAATATTACCCTATTGGTAACTATGATGACCAACACATGATATGGACCACGCTACAGCAAGAGAGGGGCCAAACAGTTTCGTGGGTCACAAATAATTTCCATACCTTGCACACCAAGTTGGGTATCAAATACTCTGAGTGACATCTGGTTCTGAAATAATGCCAGGCTCTGCATAGGTACATCCAAACTTAAATGGATTTCCTAGACATCTTATTACTGGGACCTCCCTATCGATATGTTTCCAAAATTGAGCAAAAATTTAGGCACCAAAACAAAAGGGGGTACGGTTCTGCAAATCTGTAACAACCAAATTATGGTAAAGACGACCCTAACAACCACCCTCTAGAAAACTAGTCCAAACCACAGGAAAAGAAGGGTAACATAAATATGAAGAAGGACACCTGTAAGTGGTGTGATTTCCACAAAAGGGCCTGGCACAACACTGATGAATGTTTCTCAAAACAATAATTGGTGGTCGAGATCGAACAAAAGGAGTCAAACCTTGATTCAGAATCTGATTCAAAAAATAATGGGAGAAGACAAATCATTGATGCATACCCCACTGCTACTATAGCGACCACAACAATTCAATTAGAAGAATCAATAGATCCTGAAGAGGGGGAGAACATTTTTCATTCATAGATGTGGGTGAAGGGGACCCTGCTGCATTTTATTATTGATAGAGGAAGACAAAAGAACCTCATCTCAACAAACATTTTCAAACAGTTGGGATTGTGGACAACACCACACCCGCAACCATACAACATCGGTTGGCTTCGCTAGGTATGATATCTCTGTGTTAGCCATCAATGTTTATTTTCATATGGAATGCAACCCTTGAAGGATGAGGTATTATGTGATGTTTCCCCACTAGATATCTGTGATGTTCTTTTGGGCTAGCCATATATGTGGAAGAACCATGATATTTATGAGTCTTGACCCCGTAGTGTCAATGTTACTATGGGCCGTCATCTCTACAGGATACTAGAGGTAGTTCTAATTACTGTCCCACCAAAACAATGCCGCAAGGTAATATCTCATACTACAAAATTTAGCATCTTCACAATCTGTTCAAAAGGTGAGCATAAGGACACTGCAACGACTGTATCCTTGGGCCAAGACCTTTCTATCCAACAAAAACAGATTGCATAAGAGAAAGAAGATATTGTTTCTTAACCTACAATGGTGCCTACAAACTTCTTAGTCAAGCCAAGATACAACAGGTTGTTTGAACAGATTCAACCCCATGAGCAACAGGTTCATGACAATGTTCAACAAGTTAATAATAGATACTTCTTCAACAAGGAAAGCAACTCACCAAGTTTCAGATTCAACAAACGCTTTCCCCTCTTCGCCGGTTATGGATTTTATTTATGTTAAAAAGGCCTTTGGAGTCTCATTGTAACAATCATCTTCTTGTGAATGAGTGTATCCATCACATCTCTTATCAAAGATAAGATTCCACCATTCTAGCGAGTCTTTCACTCTGTATTTCTACAGTTTTGTACATTTTTATCATTAATAGAAATTGTGTATTACTGTATCTTTTGTTTATGGTTATATCTATGAAATATCTTTGTTATATTATTGGATATATGATATATCTCTATAAATTTATTTATTATATCTCCACTCTCATTTCGTGCTGAAAATAATCTAGATCAGTGGTATCATAGCAGGTTGCTCTTGATTGTTTTTCATTGCATGTCCCTTATGAGGTCCGAGTATAGCAAGTTGGGTCTCAGAATTTTCTCTCTTGATCAAAATCCCTCTCGCACACCCAAGAAACCCTCCATGGTAGAAGAACATAAAAATGTCAGGGAAAAATATTCTATTAATTTGTTGCTTAAGCAAGCTCTCACGCAATAGAGGGATGAAATGATGGAGAATTTTTCCCACATCCTTCAATGTCTGCCAACAATGGGAGGCACCAAAACAAAAGGAAGTTTGCGTCTGCAAATACGCAACAACCAAAGTATGGTAAAGACAACCCTAACAACCAACCTCCAAAAAACCAATCCAACCCATAGGAAAAGAAGGGTAATAGAAAGATGAAAAAGGACACTTGAAAGTGGTGAGATTTCCACAAAATCCTCTGGCACAACATTGATGAATGTTGCTCAAAAAAATCATTGGTGGTTGATATCAAAGAAAAGGATTTGAAACCTGATTCAGAATTTGGTTCATAAAATAATGAGAGAAGACATATCATCGACGTTGTTATGAGAAAAATCACTCTATGGCATGGGGTAAACCACAACAGAAAAAAAAATGACTATAGAAATCAACCTAATATCAAGTATGATATGCAAACAAATATGCTAACAACACAAGATAAATATCCTAGCTCATCCAGACGTTCGATGAAGTCCATCGTTGAGTACTTGACTCAAAGAAATACACCTACAACGTTTCCTCAACAACCAAGATACACAAGCATATGGTGATAATACATAAAGTTAGCACATACAATAGCATAATCCATCAATATTCATAACAAATATGCCCATGGAATAAAAACTCAAATATTTGCAAGACACTAATTGGATGAGAAAAGAGTATTTCTATTATATTGTAATCAATAGAAGTGTATGAATGGCAAACTTTCATGTCGACACATTCAGAACCAAGAAACTAAGTCCCTTCTACTTGGACCTCCACCACTTCAATAATACACCAAAGAAAATCTCATATAAGAGAGACAATGAAGTTCTCCATCAAATAGGGAAGAGCTTGGGGGCTGAACAATGTGTTCAAACTTAAAAGAAAAAAGGGATGCAAACTCAATATGAAGTGAATAATTTCTCCAAAGTAAATTTTCTCTCAAAGTTGAATTATTTTCCTCTTTTCCACAGCTTGAATATGGATCATTTATATCCTTCAAATGGAATTGAAGGGCTGAGTCAGAACATTTCTAGTATATGGAAGGTCAAGGATCATGGATCTCATGGCATGACATGGAAAACCGACACCATTGTTTTTTAATTTTGAGCACAAAACTTGATGTATGTAGGTTGTAATGGTGAAACATGTGTGTACGCATGTTGTATAGCTGTTAGGGCACGTATATGTGGAAAAATATGATTTTTAGCTCTGGGAATTGCAAAAAGGGACTTCAAGTCTACATAGGGAAATGGAAAAGGCCTTCTGATAAATTTTGCATGGGGTGATGCAAATCTTTCTATAATAGATTCCCCCTAATGTGTGAGGTCAGAGGAGTATCCACGATGGCCGAAATATATTATAATTCCTAGAAGTGGATTAATGGAGACCCAGTTGGATGAACTAGTTGCTCATAAGAATATTACAATCCATACTGACTTTGTGCGCATGGCTTACAATCTAAATTACACTGCAGATCCATGTGGAAATATACCAAACAACTGTTCATGGCCATGAATGGGAAATACAAGAGTAGATACATGCTAAAGGTTATCATATTCACGAACAAGGCCTAGTGAAAACCAGACTCAAAATCAATATGAAGATATCTGAATACAACAGAGTACAATATGATCTCCCATGATCATTGAATTCATATAGGTATTGGTCCAATGAATGATAGCAACAACTCAAGAAATTTGAGACTATAAATTGATGTCATCAAGTCTTCTACATGATCCTCCAAAGGTGCAATTCTATATCATGCGAATAAAGGAGTTGAGATCGAACAAAATGAGACTTCATTTGATTATTGGTCATTAAGGTATACCATTAACAAACACGAGACAACATACCGATAATAAAAGTAGGTATCAAGGCATCAAGTACATTCTTACAAGTGAGAATAAAGGAGTTTATTTTGAACGCTTGAAGAATCCATCGATCAAGAGACATTAATGTATTCCTGAATATCGATGGCGAGAGGATCTGCCACTAATGACTACAAGACTCTAGGAACTCATAGGACTCTAGTTCGCATTTCTAGAATAGATGGATTGGAGTCTATGGAAGGAGACCTGCTGAAAGGAGATCATTAAGGCATCTCTCATCATTCAGCATGAGGTATAAATAAGGAGCTTGATGATTTGCAGGAACTCAAATGAGGAACATGTTCATGAACCAATGACCCGATGTGTCTTTCACATGCACCAGATTGAAGCAGTGCATGAAAAAGACCCTCAGAATAGCAGCCAATAAGGAAAAATTCCAAAAAAGGTGAGGAAACCACCAATAAGGCTAATGGAATCCAAGACACTGCTCAAATCCCAATGTGTGAATAGATTTATTATCATTGAACATAAGGGAAACCCCCCAGTCAACGACCAATGATGAAATGTAGATTGTTGGGTTCAAGGCTACCTACCCATAATGAAAGTAGGAACATGGTGCACGATAGAACTACAACTTCATGTAACTCTGAGACACATTGAGAATATGGCCAACGTGCAAATTCAAGAGTTATGAGAAATAGCCTACACAGGCTGATATGCATCATTTGAACAAGAGCATGAGACATATGGATGCCTCTGGAATCATAGAATTAATAGTGAAACTTTGTGATGTAGGAGGCACCAATCAAAATCTCCATAGGGACTGGAAGAGTAACCAATCAGGGGAGTAAAATCTAAGCAACGAGCTCAACTTCCTAAGGTCAGGCTAAGCCGAAAATTTTGATGACCAGTGGACTCAAAATTTTGTGCTATGTTCAAAGGTGACACGATTAACGCCAACATAAAATAATATTCTTTCCCCACTTGTCTTTTTTTTTTTCATAGTCAAATGAATGTAATGATATAGAGGAGGAAACGTGTGTCACTAGTAAGAAACTAGTTCCAATAGTGGAACATACTTATGCTCAATGTAAGGAGGTGCATGCAGGATATGGACACTCGGGGAAATGTTTCTTCTTGGGGTATAGGGTGTCAAGTTGCAAAGGACATAAATAAGGCTATGCTTGGATGATGATGCAAACTACTGAGGTGGTAGGATTATAATGTGAAATCAAGAACTAGCAATAGCCTCAATACTACAAGCAAGAGAATGAGATGCAATTACAACTTAACACGAAATAATGTCATTTTTCATAAATTTAGTCTACCTGGTTTGAAAAATAGGTAAAGTTACTCCAAATAGACATCCTTTAAAATCCAATTTACGATTGTGAAATTGACAAGTTCACTCGACAATATTTTCTCATTTTGATAGAGTCGGAAAGCATCTTAAACAATACTCATGGGGAGTGTTCTAAACAACATATCATGGGGGAGGCAAGGGCTTCCATGAAGGACTTTTGTGAAAGGTCAGAAACTTTCGAACAACTGACACAAGCTTGGGAAAACCCAGATCTTTCCAAGTCGAGGAGGATAAAATACTTGTAGAGGTTACCTTATCTCCAATTTATCAAAGAATTCCCCTTATCTAGAAGGGTGAAGAAGAAAAAAGTCAAGGCTCTGCAAGATCATTCCAATCAAAGGAAACCACCATAGCACTTGGAGGGAGAGTACTTGAAGAGAGTGGAATGATCCCTTGTGCATAAGGTATAAAACTAGAAATTCTAAGGACATGATCAAAATACTCATCACCCCCAAAAGAAGAGTGGGATTGACCAAAGATTGTATCAACAATGTCACTTCCATAGAATTTTCACTCTCCAAGAGAAGAGTGGAATCGACTGAATATTGCATCAGCATGACCACTTCTTAAACCATTGGTTAAATAGGATGCAAGACAAAAAGGTCAAGAGATGCATCACCCCCCAAAAAAGGAGTGGTGTCGGGTGAAGATTGCATCGACATGACCATTGGTTGAACATGATGTGAGACAACATGGTCAAGAGATGCATCACCCCCCAAAAGAAGAGTGGGATCAACCTAATATTGCATTAGCACGACTGTTGTATCAACCAAACAAGGATTAGAATGTTGGGAAACCAAAGATGACTCAGAACCTGAAGGGACCCTAGGAAAGGACCACACTTCTTGTACCAGAACAATAGCAGGCCATAAACGAGTAAGGTGATCTCCTTTGCAAAGTCTAAAAAGGAACTTGGGATTACATATTATATGTCGAGGATTCTCAATAATATGAATGCCCCCATCATGAATTTATGTGGTCGGTGACATGCTCCCAGCATGACTTGCAGAGGCTAGTAGAAGATCTCCAACATGACTTGTAGAGGTTGGCGATGAATCCCCAACATGACTAGTAGAGGTTGGTGATGAATTCCCAACATGAGTAGTAGATGTTGGTGATGGATCCCCAACATGACTAGAAGAGGTTGGTGATTTATGTGTAGTGTGACTAGAAGTGACTAGAGTTGTGCCCCCAGCATGACTTCCAATAGCTAGTTGTTGGTCTTCAACATGAATTGCAGAGGTTGTTGACCTATCTCCAACATGACTAGTAGAGGTTGGTGATATAATGCTATTATGACTTGCAATGACTGGACTGGTGGCAGAGTTTGGTTGCGGAATTTGAGACCAAGGTTCCGAGAAATATTGGTTTTGAGAAATTGCAGGACAAGAAGGGTTATGGTATACACCATGGCCCTCTGTGGTAGGATAGTATCATCCTTGAAAATGATTCATAAAGGGGTGTAAGGGCGTCATCAATGCAGAATCTGCTTGCAAAGAGAAAGCAACATGACAAGGGTTACTCAAGTGAGGATATATGTTGCCCCCATGTGAAGGAACTTCATGCACGAGGTTTCCCATAGTATAAAATTGACTCCCCCTTGATGAAACACTAGACGACAGACGAAGGTCGACCATGGGAAAATAATTCTTAGTAACTGGCATAGTGGAAGAAGTGTAGATGGACGGAACATAATGAATTCCCATTTGATCACTTTCTCCTGGAAAAGTGAATCTAGGATCAGATCCATAGGAAGGAATATTCCAACCTCCTAACATAAGATTTGGTTGATGGATATGACTCCCACCAAACAAAAATGGAGAATGAGGAGGCAGAATGCCCCCAGACCCAAAAATAGGATTCACATAAGAAGATGAGACAAAGGATGTAAAGTGTGAAGACATGTCTAGCATACCAAAAGAAAAATGATTAGAGGCCCAAGGTATTGGCTGAGTAACATGATTTGGTGTACCACTCGAAAATATAAAATGATTCATCCTCATGGAATGAGAAAAGACCATGGGATTGGTAGCGCTAACTGAGGGAGTCATGAAGCTCCACTAACCATAGCAATAAAAAATCACGACGTAATACAAAACACTAAGGCCAACTAATAATCAAAGAGCACACCAAAGTAAAGAAAAAAGGACAATGCACATAAACATGATATAGTGGCGGTGTTGGCACAGGGGTAGAACCAGGGTTCAACGCTTCAACAATGCACCAACAAAACCCTAACTACCGGACCTTTCGAAAACACCTGCGAAGTAGATGAAGTCTCACCTGAGGTAGAGGCAGGGGGGGTTGTAGGAATCAAGTGTCTGCAACCTAGCTGGGACACAGTTATGTGATTACAATACTTAACAGAGAACTTAGCCATTAACATTCATTAGCATTTAACCCTTATTCACATCGCAGTAGAACCCTAATTACAGAAAAAACACAATATTCAACAAGATCTAACACACCCAAGCACTTAGCACATAGAAATAAAGTAGATATAAAATTCATTCAAAACATTAAGCTACTATATCAGATGCATCTAACATACATAAATATGACAACAATAAGCATAAATCAAATGAATCATAGAAAGCAACCATAACACATGATATACGCGGTTCACCCCCAGTGTGGGGCTACGTCCACCAACTCTTTGTCTTCTTTATTATCTTTTGTCAATCTCATTACATGCATAGAGCATCAAAACCAACTCCACATAGGACAATATATCTACACGCACCTCGCCAGATCCTCCTTCCCGAGTTAGGTCATAACACAAAGACTTCTTACACAGCATGCACACAAGCTTCTTACAATCACTTGCACTTATCTCGGCAAGTCTTAACATATAGTATGCACAAAGCCTCTAGCTTCGCACTAAGCCACAAACATTCACTACTACCACCTTCTTACATCGCCTAGATATCTATTTATACATTGAAAATGTGGCCTAAACATGGGTAAACCCATAGGCTGACATCCCATACCCGTTACATAAACCCTAATCCCAAAAATCCCGCAAAAGGGGGCGAGCTACCATGATCTCCGCTTTGCCTGGTGATTCATCTTCGACTAGCCTGTCAAAGTCCCAAACAAATGGTCAAACACGACCAAGGCTCTCCAAAACTTGGTCGAGGGCCAACAAGCCCTAAACACTCACATGTGACTCATCCCGAGTCACTTTGATATGGGTAACTATGCCTCGAAGGCTTCAATATGCCTCGCCCTACTGCTTCATCAGAGCCTCCTGCTCGACGAACTCTTAAATAACTTTCTCAGTCACTAGTCCTTCCAAGCATTGTTCTACCATGGGGACTACTTGTTCTAGTTGTGCACCTTGTCCTTCAATCTCCTCAAAAAGTGTGCAAGATTCATCCTATACTGGCTAGAGCCTCTGGGTCACTTCCATGAATTTACTCTGGATGGACCTGTTCCTAAACAATGCCTTGTTCCTGGGACCTTTTCATCCTCTCAATCGGTGACAGTAGCTTCAACTGTGCTTTCACTGTTGTTGCATGTTTCTTTTCCTTCTGAAGTTGTGACTCCAATGTCCTTAGTTCTGGGTCCTCTGCAAGGTTCTTGTAGGTCTGTGCACTTTGACTGCTGAGTTTCTTGCATTCCAAGGCTAATGCCTTGATTCTATCAAATATGCTTCGGTCAATTTATTCTCTCTGATCTCGCACTTCCTATGGATTTCTTGACACAAATTGTAGTTCCAGTTATGCTATTCATGCTTGAAGCTGCAAAATGGCTTTAGCAAGCTTCCCCACCTGGCTCTCAACGATTTCTTCTTCCATCTGTATTAGGCCCATCACAGAGAAAAGTTCTCTACTGACTTCTTCTTTAACTCCCATCTGCTTCGTGAGAAACTATTCTTTCTCATTCTGGTTCTACGCTCTATCCTCTGCAAACTTCACCTGGAGGTCATATTTTTCTTGTTGCACAACCCGACGTTGCTCTATGGATTCCTTCGTTTCTTTCTTCAGGGCCTCTGTGGCCTATTCATTTTCCTCCTAGACATAAAAAAGGAGAGCCTCTATCGAGTATTCTAGTCTACGTAGATGGGAAGGCTCATCTCCTACTTCTATGTCCCCTGCTGACAACAGTGCAGTAGGCACTGCACGGCTCGAATAAAGAGCCTGTTGTACCCCTTTGAGCTCTACCTCGATCCTGTCAAACATTGACTCCTGTTTGGCTTCACTTCACTGCAATACGTCCTCTGAGGTATCTGATACAATGATAATGATAAGGTTGATGTCATCCATCATGAGAACAGTGTGGAATGGAGTTTTATTGGATTTTGACTTCTTCCGTGATGAAGGTTTCATCGGGGAACCCTTTATTTTCTTGGATGTTTCTGTCTCTGTCAGGGGATCTTTAGACAGTGTTACTTTGCCCTGCTTTTTCTTGTCTTCTTCCCCTTCATCCTCTTCTTTGTCTACTTCGTCACCTCCTCTCCCTTTAGTTGAATCTGGTGTAGTTTCCTTTGATGCGCTGCTCAATTCCTATACCTTTTCCTTCTTTTTCTTCCTACTGCTGTTGGGTGTATCATATTCTTCGCGAGTGACTACAAGACTTTCCATGAGGTCGAGGTCGGAAAATTTTGTCTGTTCGACTAGTATGAGGAATTCCACAAGCCATTATCTTTTTATTTCCTCCATATCTTCCTCTGTGAGTTTGTAATAGGACTAGAGATCTTATTTGTGTTAGTCTCCACACGTAGTGATATAGATGAAGTGCTTGTTTGAACGGAACTTCGCGATTGGCCTGAACCTATGAAGTGTGTTTGGCATCATGCGAGGGAAGGATTCAATGGTCATCTTCAAATGCAGATAATAGGTGTGGAACACCATATTTAACTGCCATTTCTTCGCCATGTCACTCGAATACCATAGCGTAGTGAACTTTGCAGCTAGTGGTTCAGACAACTCAATTCCAAAGAAGGTCGCTCCTTTCGGCATCTCCCAAGAAATTAAGGCAATGAGAATCAAAAGACAACTGAAATTAAACTCATAGCCCTGATCCTAAGCTTCACAATAGTCTTTCTCTAATTGGTTGATGAGGTAGCTCTCCTAGTTCATTTGCAACCCTTCAATGCATTTTCCTGCGAGGTCGATGAAAAACAACGTGACCTACTTGGCCTATTCTTCCTAACGAGCTTAATAATGATCAACTGGAAAGCTAGGTGCACTGCGCCATTCTGGATGGACTCTACCTTATAGCCCCTCTTCCCTTTCTCCACATCGCCATAGGTGTATTTTATTGTCTATGCTAGGGTGTGATCTGCAGCCTTCCTTGGGTAAACGTCCTGTGGGTTTGGTGCTTGCATGCTCAATACGGTGATCTGATGGATCAACATTGGATCTACTATTATATGAATGTCCAACCATAGGCAACCTCCATGGAAGCACAAAAGCAGTAGTTTAACGCATGCGTTAACCTCCTGATGTTTTCCGAAGTGTGGTAACTTCATTACATTAAGAATGGTTGATCTTGCAATGTCCATGGTCCATGGTTGGGGCATTATCTTCGAATTATTCCCCATTTTCTTGGTCAAATACTTGTGTGGTGCGATCATTCCATAGTTTTTGCGATCTCCCAAGTTGAAGTCACTGATATTAAGCGTCATAATACTCTCCAACCGTAGTCCTACTACGCGTATCCACTTCGGGAGGTACGCAGTAATCATTGTGTAGTCAAAGTCCCTGGAGACACTATCACGACTCACTATGCGAGCCAGAGGCAGGATGTAGTCAGGAAGGATTGATGGGATGATCTTTGCATTCGCCAATTCATCAAGATGCTTGGTTTGTTTCTCTGTTTCAGTTCGGGAGGGCCCAGATCGACATGCAGTTGATGGGGATGCTTGCACTCCTCTTGTTGACAAAGATTGTGCTCCTACGGACATGAACTTCTCATCCATGAGGTCTATGAGAATTTCTTCGACAAATTTCTCGACTGCATTAAAGTCACATAACATACATGCTCGAAATCATATATCTTAGATCGGTGAACAAATAATCAAGGTAACAGAATGGATGGCGAGGTCTCTATAAGAACAACGTGAATAACCACAATTGGAAAAAGTGTTCTCGGTAAGACATACGACAGACTAAATTGATAACGTTGTAATAGACTCCTCCAATGGGTAGGATTGCCTCAATCAATGCAATTCCATCCATTATGGTGCGGTCCCAATGGTCCAATGGAGAACGTTCCGAAAATAACTGCATTTCTAGCTGTTCTGGAGCGTCTTTCTAATGGTCGAGATGCCTCCAACGGTCATATTGATTCTCCGTGGAGAAGTTTCAGTTGGTGTTGATCTGCTATTTCACTGAGGTTCAAGTTTTGCAAGTCTGCCTTCTGCGAAGTCTTGTCTGGAACCTCCTGCAATTTTTCTAGCTTTGCTTTCTTCTTACTGAGTTTTCTAGGTTTCTTTCCTATGATTTGTGTCTTTGGATTCCTCTTTCCATTATTGTTCTTATCTTTTCTTAGCATAGTAACTTCTCACTGTTGAGGGTATTTCATAGGGTTCGAGGGTAATACGTCTTATCTTACTTCTTCTGGAGTAGGTGCTCTACTCTTCTTCATGGATAAGTTCTCTAAGTCTTCTTGCGTTCTTTCAATTTCGAGAACTAGGTTTCTGGCCCTCAGTTTCTTCAACTTGTCCTCATGTTCTTATATTAAGCGCGCTATTCTCCTAGCCATGAAATCCCTTAATTCTTTCTTTTTCTGTTCTAGATCTTCCTCTTCTTCTTTCCTTCAAGTTTGATCTTTCTCAACCCAAGTCTTTCCTAACAAAAGTGCAAAGGGAACGTTGTTCTCAGCAAACTTAATGACCTCAAATTCTTCTTTTGTCGATGTTCCATGAGAAATCATAGGTACATGGGCAAGTCTTCCACATAGTGTTATCATCTTTCCTTTAAACAATCCTATTCCTCCCAGTGAAGGAACCATAACAGGCTTTCCTAAGATTTCCCAAGTACTTTCTATCATAATGTTCACCTATGTTTCTGCATCCAATACATAGTCTATGTCGAAGTCTCCTATTCTTGCTTCTATGAACTCTTTCTCTTTTAAGATATCTGATAAACTGGTGTCTCTGTGAGCACTTAATGATTCTTTCATATGCAATAATATAACCTCTGATTGTTTTTGGTTTTTTAGCATATTCTTAGTCTCTTGGCCTTCTTCAAGGTTTTCTTGTCTCATATTCATCTTTTCAACTATAGCAATCATTCTAGGGAAATCCAAAACTTCATGTCCAATATCTTTGCAACAAAGGAAAATAGGACTTATATTGGGGCATTCCTTAGAAAGATGTCTCAGTCTTCTGCAATTATAACAAAGATTCAATCCTCTCTTTCTCTTAAGCGATCCCCAATCTTTCTTGTACTGTGCACTAGGATCACAGTGATGGACCTGGAAAAAATTATTTCTAGGATCTTGCATCCACTTGTTAGTCCAAAAATTCTTTCTATGCATAGGAATAACATATCTTTCATTATTTCTATCAGATCTATTGATATCATATATTCTTTCTTCGAGTTGTGCCCTAGTTTTTAGACTAGAACTAAATCTATCAAACATACCTATATCCATTCTTTCGAAGTAAAAATTTCCACTTATCTTACCTTTATCAGAGAACAAATATTTAAGATCTTACCTCTTTTCTTCATATCAAACTTATTTTATTAGCATGGAGCTTCACAAGTCAAGAAGAGTATTGCGCACTACAACAATAGATCTATGCACAAAGCTTTCTCTTTTCTTCAGTTCCCAACAATCACAGTTTCAGGTCCCGAAAACATAACCATTTGTTGGCACAGGGGTAGACCCAGGGTTCAACACTTCAACAACACACCAACAAAACCCTAACTACTGGCCCTTTCGACAACACCTCTTAAGAAGATGAAGTCTCACCCAAGGTAGAGGTAGGGGGGGTTGTAGGACTCAAGTGTCTGCAACCTAGCTGGGACATAGATCTGTCATTACAATACTTAACAGATCACTTAGCAATTAACATTCATTAGCATTTAACCCTTATTCACATCGCAAGTAGAACCCTAATTATAGAACAACGCAGTATTCAACAAGATCTAACACACCCAAGCACTTAGCACATAGAAATAGAGAAGATCTAGCATTCATTCAAAACACTGAGCTACTATTTCAGATGCATTTAACATACATAAAGATGACATCACTAAGCATAAATCACATCAATCACACAAAGAAACTATAACACAGGATATACATGGTTCACCCCCAATGTGGGGCTCCGTCCACCAACTCTCCATCTTATTTATTATCTTCTATCAATATCCTTACATGCACAGAGCCTCAAAACCATCTCTGCATAGGAAAAAATATCTACGCACACCTCTCTAGATCCTCCTTCCCAAGTTAGGTCATAACACAAATCCTTCTTACACAGTCTACACACAAGATTCTTACAATCACTTGCACTTAGCTTTGCAAGTCTTAACATATAGTATGCACAAAGCCTCTAACTCCACACTAAGCCACAAACATTCACTACTACCACCTTCTTACATCGCCTAGATATCTATTTATACATTGCAAATGGGGCCTAAACATGGCTAAACCCATGGGCCGACATCCCATACCCATTACATAAACCCTAATCCCAAAAATCCTGCAAAAGGGGGTGATATCCTGCGATCTTAGCTTTGCCTGGCACTTTGACTTCGACCAACCCGTAGAAGTCCCAAAAAAATGGTCAAACACGACCAAAGTTCTTCAAAACTTGGTTGAGGGGCAATAGACGGAAAAGGGGCCTCCCTCACTAGAGTAGGTATGTCTCACCCAAGAGTGTCTCGAGGCTCCCTTCAAAAGATTGGAGGCATCAAAATCAGTTATAAGGGCCCTCATGGTCTTGACAACGTAGTTAGTCAGATCCCCCCAGAGAAGTAATCCTTCATAAAGGTTGTGTGCTATCTGAACCTTATCTGACTCAGGGTACTTGCAGAATAACCCCTACAGGTAACCTATGTGGCTACCTATGTCAAGCAACTAAGCCACCATGACATAACCAATGTGCAGGTGAATAGTCGTAAGTCAAGTCCACCATATGGGTAGGGTAACAAAGTCCAAAATATTGAAAGCATCGCCTCTCACAGAGGTAAAGGTAATAACAATACCCCCATATAATAATAGATCCTTAGAAATATCTCTGAATCTAAGAAGGTATTGGAGGGATATCTCCTCAACTGACTTCATGCAACCTCGTGCTTAAATCTGGTGTGAGTGGAGCCTCCTGACATCACCAATTATAAAATGGATTTCACCACTCCCTTAGTGAGACACATATGTTTAATTTAATAGCCTTGTATAAGTTTACGCACAAATTCCTATTCCAAGGCTCTAAATCCTAAGCTAGTTTGTGCACCCTGAAAAATGAAATTGTTTCTAATCAATTTTAAATTTATCAGTGTTACTTTTAGTGGCTTTGTTTACTCAAAAAAGGTGTGGTTTTGAAATTGATGGTGTTATGAATCAACAAGTAAAATAAATGAATATGAATAAAATGCAAAGTCCGAACTTCAATTTCCAATAAATTATAATCTTTTCAAAATGCAACTTTCAATTTAATTCTGCAATTCCAAATAATATGCTATATTTCCATACATGTACTAAGATCAATGATAAGAACCCAAAAAGATCAAATGTCAACAATGCAAAATGTATATTTTTTGTACTTTCAATATAAAAGAATGAAAATGGAAGGAATGAACAACAACTTGATATAAATACCTTATTGTATGTAAACAAAGACAAACCAAGTAGAATATCAAGAAGCAAACACCCAACCCAAGATGCAAGGAAAATCAATGAAAAGGATGATGAGAAAGAAACAATGCCCGAAAATTCAACCAAAGAAAGGTTTCCTATCACTCTAAAGGAACTTAACAGTCATGACAGAGACCTAAGAAGACTCAGCAACCATCAAGACTTACCCAAAAAACATCAAACTCGGTAATAAAGAAAAAAAATGATGTATGTGGTTGATCAAGAGAAAACCACGTATATACGCTTCCTTCCTATAGAACGACATCTCACGTATGTACATGACTTCCAGGAAACAAACCACGTATATGCATTGAAAAACTTCCAGGTTAAGGATAAGGAAAAGAAACTCATATTTAAAATGAATAGAGGCTTTCAAGCAATCAAACGACAAGAAACTCAATATAAATGAGAGAAATCAAAGGAGAAAAAAACTCCAAACCTTGAAAAGAAGATTCCCTCCCCAGTATGGTCGCCAATTCTATTACAAGGAAAATCACTCTATGGCATGGGGTAAACCACAACATACATAAATGAATACAGAAATCAACTCTAATATCAAGTATGCTATACAAACAAATATGATAACAAGACAAGATAAAGAGCCCACCTCATCCAAATGTTCGATGAAGTCCATCGTTGAACACTTGACTCAAAGCAATACACCTGCAACTTGTCCTCAAAAACCAAGACACACAATCATATGGTGATATTATATAAAGTTAGCACATATAATAATATAATCCATCATTATTCATAACAAATATGCCCATGGAATAAAAATTCAAATATTTTCAAGACATTAATTGGATGAGAAAAGAGTAATTCTATTAAAATGTAATAAATGTAAGTGTATGAATGACAAACTTCCATGTTGGCACATTCAAAACTGAGAAACTAAGTGCCTTCCAGCTGGGCCTTCACCACTTCAATCCTCCACCAAAGGCAAGCTCATATAAGAGAGACAATGAGGTTCTCCATCAAATAGGGAAGATCTTGGGGGCTAAACAATGTTTTCATACTTAAAAGGAAAAAGGGATGCATACTCAATATGAAGTGAATAATTTCTCCAGAGTAACTTTTCTCTCAAAGTTGAATTCTTCTCCTCTTTTCCACAGCTTGGATATGGCTCATTTATAGCCTTCATATAGAACTGAAGGGCCGAGTCAGAACATTTGCAATATATGGCAGGTCAAGGATCATGGATCTTGTGACGTGACATGGAAACCCGACACCATTATTTTAAATTTTGAGCACAGAACCCGATGTATGTGGGTTGTAATGGTGAAACCTACGTATCCACATGATGTATAGCTATTAGGGCGCATATATGTGGGAAAATATGTTTTTATCTCTGGGAATTTCAAAAAGGGACTTCAATTCTGCATAGGGAAATGGAAAAGGCCTTATGAGCAATTTTTCATGGGGTGATGAAATATTTCTATAACAGACACAGACCCCACTTCTATTGTCGTGACCACAACAATTTAAATAGAAGAAACAATAGATCCTGAAGAGGGGGATCACCTTTTTCATTCACAAATGTAGATGAAGCGAACCTCAATACATTTTATTAATGATAGTGGAAGCCAAAAAAACATAATCTTAGTAGAGGTCATCAAATAGTTGTGATTTTCGAAAACACCACACCCGCAACCATACAACATTGGACGACTTCGCTAGGGATGAGATCTTTGTGTCAACCAGTAGTGTCGATTTTCATATGACATACATCCCTTCAAGGATGAGTTATTATGTGATGTTGACCCACTGGATATCTATGTTGTTCTTTTGGGTCAGCCATATAAGTGGAAGCACCATGTTATTTATGAGTCTCAGCCCCGTAGTGTCATTGTTACTCTGGGGGGTCATATTTACATGATACCATAGGTAGTTCTGACTACTGTCCCACCAAAATAGTGCCTCTAGGTAATATCTCATACTACAAAATTCAGCCTCTTCACAATCTATTCAAAAGGTGAACAAAAGGACGCTGTAACCACTGCAGCCTTGGCTCAAGACCTTTCTATCCAACAGAAATAGACTGCAGAAGAGAAAAAACATATTGTTTCCTCACCTAAAATGGTTCCTACACAATGCTCATTCAAAACAAGATACAATAGGTTTTTTGAGTAGATTCAACCTCGCCAACAAAAGGTTCATGACAACCTTCAACAAGGTAAGAAACACAACTTCTCCAACAAGGCAAGCAACTCACAAAGATTTAAATTCAGCAAACAATTTCCCCTCTCCCCTAGAACTCAACGCAATGGATACAATTTATTCATAAGGAGGAAGGATTGATCTAGGTGGATATCGGTGGCCACCCACCTATTCCAATTGGCTCAAAACAGTTTGTTGGAAATTTACTATTTTTAGCAGTTTTTCAGGTCCTAAACTTTAGAGGCCATTTTGAGGGCCTAAATGATTCTTTTTCACGATCAAGAAACTCAAATATCACCAACGGAATTATATATCCCCCAAAATGAAGCTCCTCATCGATAAATTTCCAATGAGCTATCATGCGCCCAAAATGAAGATCGTATGCCAAAGTTACGCCCCCGGGATGTTCATACACCAAAATACCCAAAACGGGGTCCACAAATTTGTTGGCTTTTTATCTTCAAGAGTTAGGGTTTTGGATTTTCTTTATGTTAAAAATGTCTTTGGAGCCTCATTGTAACATTCATTGTCTTTCGAATGAGTGTATTTGTCACATCCCTTCTCAGAGATAAGATCTCACTATTCTAGCAAGTATTTCACTCTGTATTTCTACAGTTTTGTACATTTCGCTCATTAATAGAATTTGTGCATTACTGTATCTATGTGTTTATGGTTATATCTATGATATATCTCTATTATATTATTGGATATCTGATATATCTTTGTAAATTTCTTTATTATATCTCTACTCTCATTTGGTGCTGAAAATAATCTGAATCAGTGGTATCAGAGCAGGCTGCTCTTGATCGTTTTTCAGTGCATCTCCCCGACGAGGTCAAGGTATAGAAGGTTGGCTCTCAGGCTTGTCTCTCTTGAGGAAAATCTCTCTCACACACCTAAGAAACCCTCCATGGAAGAAGAAAATAAAAACGATAGAGTTAAAGATTCTATTAATATGTTGAGAAAACTTTCATGCGACAGAGAAACAAAATGAGGGAGAATTTTTCCCACATCCTTCAACGCATGCTAATAACAATTAAAACATCTTCATCAAGCAAACACTTTGGAGGAACCTCTCTTTTCAAGGTACAAGTTAATTTTGATATTCCCATATTTGAAGGTCAGACATATGTGGATGCTTTAAAAAAATGGTTAAATATGATAGAAGGTTACTTCTCTTTTCACAATTTTTCCGACAAGGAAAATATCACCTTCGTACTCTTTAGGCTCTCCCCCATTTCAAACATTGGTGGGAAACTTAATGGGAGAGAAGATCCATAGAGGAGTCTGGAATATATGGGCTGAGCCCACTTGGGATTTTTTTGTGGATGCAGTCAAGGAAAAATATTACCATGTTGGTAACTATGATGACCAGAACATGAGATGGACCACACTACAGAAAGAGAGGGGCCAAATAGTGTTGGACTTCACAAAAAAATTCCATATCTTTTGTACCAATATGGTTATCAAATACTCTGAGCGACATCTGGCTCTGAAATATCATGGGGCTCTACATAGGTACATCCAAACCAAAATGGATTTCTTGGACATATCATCATTGGGAGCTTCCTATCAATATGATGTCAAAATGGAGAATAAATTTAGGCACTAGAGCAAACTGGATTTCAGGTCTGCAAATCCACAACAACCAAAGTATGGTAAATACAACCTTAACAACCAGCCTCTAGAAAACCAGTCCAAGACACAGGAAAAATAAGGGTAATGGAAAGACAATGAATGAAATTGGAAAAACACGGATGAATGTCTCACAAAACAATCATTTGTGGTTGAGATCAAAGAAAAGGATCTGAAGCCTGATTCATAATCTTATTTAGAAAATAATGGGAGAAGACATATCATGGACGTAGACCCCACTACTATTGTTGTGACAACAACAATTCAAAAAAAAGAACCAATAGATATGGAAGAGGGTGAGCGCCTTTTTCATTCATAGAGGTGGGTGAAGGGGACCCCGTTGCATTTTAATATTGATAGCAGAAGACAAAAGAACCTCATCTCAAAAGAGGTCATCAAATAGTTGGGATTGTCAACAACACCACACCCACAACCATACAACATCGGGTGGCTTCGCTATGGATGATATCTTCATGTTGGCCAGTGGTGTCGATTGTCATACGACATCCAACCCTTCAAGGATGAGGTCTATGTGATTTTTCCCCACTTATGTTTGTGTTATTATTTTGGGCCAACCATATATGTGGAAGCATCATGTTATTTATGAGTCTCAACCTCGTAGTGTCATTGTTACTCTCGGGGATCATCTTTACAGGATACCAGAGGTATTTCCAACTACTCTCCCACCAAAATAGTATTGCACTCTAATCTCTCATACTGGAAAACTCAGCTTGTTCACAATCTATTCAAAAGGTAAACATAAGGACATTGTGACCACTCCAAACTTGGCCCAAGACCTTTATATCCAACATAAGAAGATTGCAGAAGAGAAAGAAGATATTGTTTCTTCACCTACAATGGTGCCTAAACACTTCCCATGCAATTCAATATACAATAGGTTGGTTGAAAAAATTCAACACTGCCAACAACAGGTTCATGAAAACCTTCAACAAGCTAAGAAACACAACTTCTCCAACAAGGCAAGCAAATCACCAAGATTCAGATTCAACAAACTCTTTACCCTCTCCCCTGAGAACTCAATGAAATGGAGACCATTGATTCCTAAGGAGGGAGTATTTATCCAGGTGGATATCAGTGGCTACCCACCTATTCTAATTGGCTCAAAATAGTTTGTTGGCAATTTACTATTTTTAACAATTTTTTGGGTCCTAAATTTTTGGGGCCATTTTGAGGGCCTAAACGATGAGTTTTGTTGATTGGGAAACTCAATGACCATTGAAAGAATGATTGAGCCCTAAAAATCAAGCTCCTCATCAATACCTTTCCAACTAGATATTGTGCACCTCAAACAAAGATCATATGCCAAAGTTACGTCCCGAGGAAGTTGATACACCAAACTACCCAAAATGTTGTCCACACAACTGTTGGATTTTCATCTTCCAGGGTTAGGGTTTTGGATTTTATTTATGTTAAAAATTCCTTTGGAGCCTCACTGTAAAAATGATCTTCTTGTGAATGAGCGCAGGCATCACATCTCTTCTCATAGATAAGCTTCCACCATTCTAGCGATTCTTTCACTCTGTATTTCTACAGTTTTGTACATTTTTATCTTTAATATAAATTTTGTATTATTATATCTTTGTGTTCATGGTTATATCTCTGATATATCTCTGTTATATATTGAACATCTTATATATTTCTGCACATTTATTTATTATATATACACTCTAATTTCATGTTGAAAATAATCCAAATCATTTTCTACATAAATTTTACAAATCTAAACCCCTTGAATATTTCCTGAACAAATTAGCAATTTTTTCAAATGTTAAGGATAAAATTTCACTGGAACCCACAAGATTAAGAATATCAATATATTCATCCCGAAGGCCTTTTAGAAATATGGTACAAATGACATCAAAATTTAAGGAATTATGCTTTGACTTTTGCAAATTATACAAAAATATTTCCAGGTAATCTTCCAAGTTTTCTTATTCCTGTTGTGCCATCCTGATGATATCTTCTTTTGAATATCTTGTCCTAAAATAAGTTTGATAATTTTTAAGAAACATTTTTCGCATGGTGTCCCAATGTGATATTGTTATTTCACCAAGTCCCATAAATCACTTTAATGCAATGCCTTTTAAAGTAGCAGGAAACAAACACAATTTATAAGCATCATCAGTGTACCCATATGTTCTACATAAAATATCAAATAAAAATAAAAATACGTTAGGATATTCGGAAGGCATAGCATATAAATTAGGAAAAACAGAAGGAGGAATATTTTTCATCTTTAATTCATTTCCAAATTCACTAGGTATATCTAAAATATGAAGTCCAAATGGGACTTCGTCTTCTTCTTCACATATTTTGTTCATGTCATCATTTGGAATTCTTTCTCGTTCACCTCCTCCTTCTAGAATTATTTATCTTTCTCCACCTCCATCTCTTCTTGGTATTATTTGTCTTTCTTCTCTACCTCTTGGACCTCATTCACCTTCACCTTCCCTTCTTGGTATCCTACCTCCTCCTTCTCCATTAATATATTCTTCATCAACCATCTTATTCTCCCAAAATATCTAAAAATATTTACTCCAACCTTCAGGTTTTTCCTTGTGATATTCAAATGGTTCAATAGTATATTTTGTATGATTTTGTTTTGAGATTTTTGTATCCTTTTTCCTGTATCCTCTTTAGTATCTGCAAGAAAGTTAGTTTTGGGGTGTTGTATGGATATTTTGATAAGGGGTTGAATAGATGACTTAGTACAGGGTTTTGAAGATGATGAAGCAGATGGTTTGGCAAGTGGCTTAAGA
Source organism: Picea engelmannii (assembly GCA_009831015.1). Classification (NCBI taxonomy): domain Eukaryota; kingdom Viridiplantae; phylum Streptophyta; class Pinopsida; order Pinales; family Pinaceae; genus Picea; species Picea engelmannii. Next base: position 115,235 of record ML787297.1, on the reverse strand, counting down.
GATGATTGTGAGGTTAGCTTAGTAGATGGTTTTGAAGGTGGTTTATTAAGTGGTTTTGTAGGGGGGATTTGGTTTTGATTTTTTTGAGGATTTTGTTTTTCTGGAACATTTTGTTTTTATTATTTAATGAACCTATCATTACTATCCCTAGGCCTAACTGGTTTATGCATTCAATATATGCATGAATAGGACTTTTTAATTCTCACCAAAGTGAGTTTGAAGTTTTTAACCTTTCGTCTTAGAGTCTTCACTCCTCTCAGTCGAAAATGCACATATCAAAAATAAAAATACAAACAAGAATCTGAAAGAAGAAAATGAAAATCAAACAAGAAACATAAAGTTTGCAATTTCAAAAGGAATTCCTTTAGTGCCTCCCCGACAATGATGCCAAAATGTTGAGTTTATATAATGGTGTAGATTCCTTTGCATTTTATATCAATCCAGGTAGGTAGAATTATGAGACATAGGCACAATATGTGTAGAACTAGTCTTGAAATTTCCTATGAACTCCTACTGACATCAAAGCAGTAAAGTGTTATACTCACAAACAAAAATTGGTTCTTTAGGCCATGACCACTCATACTTAACTGTCAATGGTAGGAGATCAAAGTAAAAGTATATCATTTACTGTAAAAGTGTGTCTACTTGAAAACACACTATGTTTTAGTTAACCAAGATTCAAGACCAACAAGGGTGTTTCTAAGTGTGAGTTAAAAGGTTGAATGAAAGGAAAATTGCAATAAGGAAAGAGATGATAATAAATATAGAAAGGAATTGCAGAAACAGTTCAACCTCTGAGTATATTTGTGTTATAATTGTTTGTATGGCATGCTATATGAAATATCAATCAATCAATTTGTCACATTTAGCATCAATATCTAGAACAATCATGAATCACCATAGTCAAAGGAACATTTCCTCCAAACTAGTTAAACTAAATTCTTAATCTACAAGAGATTGAAACAATTCATGTAACTCTACAAAAATTGAATGCAAGTAGTAAAACCAACTTATAGAAATAAATCATAGACCATGGGGACCTCCTGGAATATGTTGTTTAAGAAAAAAATAGACTGTGTGCAATGTCTAACTCATGAATTAAAGGAAAAGATCCATTTTATTAACATTTCAGTACAATTCAACGGTTACAATAGTTTTGGTTCATAATCAAAATGTTCTCACTAACTTGATATCCATGGTTTTTCTAATATTTATATATGTCTTTAGGAATTTGAGTTATTTTCATATGCACATGTTTTAAAAAACTTTCTTTAGAAAAATAACATATATCTTCAGTAAACCATTGAGCATGAATTCTCCATGATTATCTGGATTGAATCCTTTATCTTTTTCCCGTTGCAATCACAAAGCTCGCTCCTAGAACCACGTCCCTAATTCTACGAGAAGGCTCGTAGATTTATAGCTAACTCTGCGCATTTACTGTAATTCCTTCTTGACTTTGACCATGTGTTGACCAACAAGTACCAACTGCTATGTGAATGGATGAATAAGTAAATCACCATCTCCTGATCATGACAAAGTCCCTCCAAGTGGAAATTTCCCTTTTGATTAATCATAAGTATGTTAATCTCCAATTACTATAATAACTAGTAAACCGGGGTTAATTCTCGTGACCACTAAAATGTAGGAGATTTTTCTACAGAAATAGCTCTTAATACCATTCACAAGTAAAACTAAGAGTTAATCTCAAAATAAAAACTCATTACCTTGTATAATACTCATTATGCCATGAATTAGGTGAAAATGGATAAAAGTAGAGTTTGTGAGGTAAAAAATTGGAGGTGAATGAGCATTTTGAAGGATTCAAAACTAGGACCCAACAACCAGATATCATATCCATAACCAATAGGTGGAAATCAAATGATGGATTTCAGACAAATGTCATACTGAGGTAGAACTAGGGTTTTTCAGGTTTACGTATTTCTACGCAGGTTGCAAGAAGGGACAAACACATACACACATAGGTGTTAGTGTGCCTGAGTGTGTACATGTGTGGGTGTAAATTCACATACATGTACAAAAATGGGTGGTAGTGTGCACATGTGCATACACATATAAGTTTTAGTGAGAATAGGTGCGTACATACATGGGTTCTAGTGGTGAAACGCACATATAAGTCCATACAGGTCAATACAGGGGAAGTTTTTTGTAGTGTACCCTTCACTACCCAGGTTTCCCAACCTCTCAGTTTGCCATTCTGTACATGGAATTATAAGCAAATGCATTTAACACAATTAAACACACTTAAAAACTCAGAGTAAAATATATGGGTACTGCTATAATTACACGTTCCATAGCATTCATCATTAATTCATTTACACAACGGAAAACATGATACAAAACAACACAGTCATGTTCAAATGTGATAAACCATAATTCAATACTTATCTTTTATTGGCTGTAGAATTACACCAACCAAGTGCAGGCCTTCCACGAACCTCCCAGCCTTAGACCACACTGTTCATCAGCTCAACAGTAGGTCACCCTCGAGCTGGGACCGAGCTCCACCCCAAGGTAAGAATCCTTGGCTAGGCTGAGGTTACGGGAAGATAACACATTCACATTCACCAAGAAGAAGTTCTCCCAGGAATCTCCCACGCTCACTGCACACAGATCCTCATTCCCCACATGCATGTTCCACCCCAGGAGAGTGCACCTTTTCTGTCACCTAGACAGTCCTTCGGCTGCCAGTCTCCCTTACCTTGGGTTACAGGAACAGACCGGACCGGAATTCTCTGGGCTCTATGGCAGCTACAGGGTTCCTTCCAGGAGTTCTCTTCTCCCTCTGTGCACTCCCTCACCTGGAGGAGTCGCTCGCAGGCCAACAAGCCTCACGCAATCCAGTACTGTGCAGTCACAACAATCCACAGGAAACACAGACAAATGCTTCCAACAACGAGCTTGGCAATCACAGGATGATCTCACGGGGATGATTTTGGAGCAGGCTTCACGCACAGGCTAGCTCAGTTTTCCCATACAAACACAGGAATGCTTCCACTTGATTCCAACACAGGGATTCTGGTTCAGGATTGCGTTCCGGGTTGCCTAGAACAGACACAGACTCATAGTTCGAAGCATGGTATTACACGGTTTTCCTCAGGCAAACACAGCTAACGGTTTCAGAGATGAATCAGGATATCCGACAGAGGGCGTACTGGTTCCACACTCAGAGGTTCGGTTCAGAATGGAGGAGCATCCCCCTCTCGGCTTACTTTCTCTATTTTATTTGCATGCACCAGGGTTGACACTTGTCACCCTGGGAACTGCATGCATTCCATCTGTATGCCTTCCTCCCACCACTTGGGGAATCACGGGTCCTTCAAAAAGGACTTAGGATAAAATAATGTGCACATGGATTTTTAGGAATTAATATTAAAATATTATTCCAGGCCTAATCCCCCTAGGCTTAGCCCCTAGGCTCATCACTCAGCCCCTTTCCCACCTTCCAGCCCTTGATCCCTTGCCCACTCTGTGGACTCTCAGTCCCCCATCACTCATTCATCGTGGTCGGTCTGCACTGGCGGTATTTATATTTTATTAATTGACCTGCATACATACAGGTACATCAACAGGCTCCTGGCCTTCAACACTTAGGCTCCCTGGCTTAACAAAACTCATAAGCCTATAGCTTATACAAAACTTGGCTCACCAGCCTATAGAACATATTTACAATTCTTTACATATAACATGATCTGTAACGAGGCTCGGCCTTGGGGACACTACATTTTTAGTAGTAGGCTATTTCTAGGGAAGGTTATCAGGTATTGGGTATGGTAGTAACACCGTTAAGAGTTGAAGACATATTGGATAGAGCATCCAATTTCCTCTCTTGGAAAGAAAGAATAACTTTTTCATTTAAGGAGCATGACCTTTGGGAGTTAGTGGATAAAGTAGTTGTTCCACTAACAGATCCAACAACTTTGGAAGCTGAGAAAAGGAAGGAGATCAAAGCATAAAGGGTCATCTTGGATTTAGTGAAGGATCATATAATTCCTCACCTATCCAATAAGAATAATACCAAATCAATGTTTGATTCCTTGGTAGGGTTATTCCAGAGAAAAAAACATTAATAGGAAGATGGTCTTAAGGAATAAAATCATATCGGTGCATATGTCTAGATCTGACAATGTTATTAGCTATTTCATGAGGATAACACAGGTGAATTATCAACTTGCTTCCATAGGGGAGAAAATAGAGGATGCGGAGCTCATGAATGTGGCATTGAATGGTCTTCCCAAGTCATGGGAACCATTTGTGAAGGGAGTTTGCGCTCGGGAAAATATCCCGGCTTGGAAGAGACTCTAGGATGATTGCATCTAGAAAGAGACTCAAGAGGAGTCTAAGGGAAGTAAGTAGGGAGGTAGTGAAGAGAACTTGGCTCTTGTCAGTAAGACAAAGAAGGGAAATGGAAAGAGTTCTAGAAACAAGGGTAAAATTGATGGAGGTTCATCACAACCAGGAAAGAAGAAGGACTTGAGTAAAATCAAGTGCTTCTCATGTCATAAAATGAGAATTATGCATCTTAGTGTCTGAAGAAGAAGAATAAGGGTAACAGAAAGACGTATACAACAACATCAACAAAGATGCAGCTTGATGAGTTTGCAATGAAGTGTGAGAAATATTAATCATTTCTTTCTTTCCTTTCTACTAGAAAAACTACAAGGAGTGTTTGGTTCTTGGAAAATGGTGCATCTAGTCATATGTCAAAAGAATAAGAGTTATTTATACATCTAACAGAGAGGGACTCATATATTCATGTGCAACTTGGTGATTATTCCAGGTGTGCAGTGAAGGGAGAGGGAAAAATTATGTTCCATCTTTCATCTCAGCTATGGAGAAGAGGGGTTTTGTTGTTACTATTCAGAGAGGGGAAGTACTCATACATCCATAGAAATCTATCTCGGACAACATAGTTGTATTTGGGTTTAGAGAAGTAACTTTATACATGTTGCAGGGAAAGCCTGTTCAGGATTTGATACACGACAATGAAAACCTATGTGAGTTGTGGCATAGTGTTGGACCTTGACCAAGTTTTGAGGATTCTTGGTCATGTTTGACCTTGTTATGGGACATCGACAGGATGTCAAAGGTAGAGGGTAAGACAAAGAAACGATCGTGGGATCTCGACCCCTTTTTAGGTATTTTTGGGTTTTGGGCTTATGTAACGGGTATGGGAAAGTCATCCCATGGGTTTACCCATGTTCAGACATGATTTTGTAATGTATAAATAAGTAGCTAGGCGATGTAAGAAGAGGTCAGTGTGCTAAGTGCTAAATTTTGATCTATGTGATCGAAGAGTTGTAAGTTGTGTTAAGTACAAGTAATAGTTGTAAGCGCTTCATACATACTGTGTGAGACTTGCAGAGCTAAGTGAAAGTGACTGTAAGAGACTGTATGTAGGCTTTGTGCTGTAACCTATCTTGGAGAAGGAGGATCTAGCGAAGAGTGCACAGATCTCCTGTCCCCTGCGAAGTTGATCTTGATGCTCTGTGCATGTAATAAGATTGAAGGAATCTAATAAAGAAGACAAAGAGTTGGTGGATGTATCCCCAGGTCACAGATCTGTGTCCCAGCTAAGGTTGTAGACACTGGATTCCTGCAACCACCCTTGCCTCTACCTCGGGTGAGACTTCATCCGCTTCGCAGCTGTTGCCGAAAGGGATGGTAGTTAGGGTTTTGTTGGTGCGTTGTTGTAGTGTTGAACCCTGGGTCTTCACCTGTGCCAACAAATGGTTCCATTGTCAAGAAATGAAACTGTGATTGTTGGGAACTAAGGAAAGAGGAGATTTGTGCGAAGATCTGACCTGAAACTGTGGAAGATCTGTGCATAGATCTATCTCCCTAGTGTGCAGTATTCTACTTAATATGTGAAGCTCTGTGCTAAGAAAAGAAGTCTGATATGAAGGAAAGAGGTAATATCTGAAGGATTTGTGCTTTGTTAAAGGTAAGATAAGTGAAAATTTTTGTTTCAAATGTATGGATCTAGGTATGTTTGATAAATTTTGTCCTAGCTTGAAAAGTAGGGCACAACTAGAAGAAGGAATATTTGATATAAGTAGATCTGATAATAATAGTGAAAGACATGTTATACCTATAAATAGAAAGAATGTTCGGACTAACCAATGGATGCAGGATCCTAGGAAGTCTTTTTTGCAGGTTAGCTACTATGATCTTAGTGTGTAGTATAGGAAAGTTTGGGGATCATTTAAAAGAAAACGAGGATTAACTATTTGTTACAGTTGTAGAAGACCAGGACATCTGGCTAAGGAATGTATTGGTAGAAGATCTAGTTGTCTTTTGTGTAAATCTATGAACCATGAAGTTTTAGATTTCCCTAGAATGATAGCTAAGCTTGAAAAAATGAATACGAGACAAGAAGACCATGAGAAAGGCCAAGAAACTAAGACCATGGCAGAAACCCCGAAAGAATCAGAGATTGTATTACTACAAATGAAAGAAACCTGGAATGACCACCCAAATATCAACTTATCAGAGATCTTCAAAGACAAAGAGTGCATAGAAGAAAGAATAGGAGACTTAGACATTGACTGTGTTTTGGATGAAGAAACACGGGTGAATATTATGACAGAAAGAACTTGGGAAACCTTAGGAAATCCTGCTATGATTCCTTCATTGGGGGGAATAGGATTATTTAGAGGGAAGCTGATAACCCTGTGTGGGAAGCTCAACTAGATACCTATGAGGGCCCATGGAACTTCAACAGAAGAAGAATTTGAAGTTGTTAAATTTATTGGGAACAACGCCCCATTTTCTATATTAATAGGAAAACCTTGGATTGAAAGGGATCAGGCCAGAAGGAAATAAGAAGAAGTATTAGAGAAGAAGAAGCAAGAGTTGAAATATGTCATGACTAGGAGGATAACACACTTGATTGTAGAAAAGAAGAACATATCGAAGCTATTTAAAACCAGAGACTTGGATGTTGACATTGGAAGAACACAAGAAGACTCACAAAAGACTGAAGCACCTACCCTAGATAGAGAAGAAGTATTGCCTTTGAATCCTAGGAAAGAATCTCAACAACACAAAGTTACTATGCCAAGAGGAGATAAGAATCAAAATGGAAAGAGGAATACTGAGACAAAGCTCAATGGAATGCAGGGTAGAAAACTAAGCAAGAAGAGATCAAAGATCGAAAAGTTATAAAAGGTTCTGGAGGGAACTTCGCATAAGGAAAATTTGCAAAACTGGAACTTCGACAAGATATCAGAACAACATCACATGGAACTTCACCATGGTGAAGCAATATAGCCGTTGGGAACAGTATAACCATTAGATCTATACACCAAATGGGTAGAAAGACATTTATGGTTAGAAATCTCACCATCATACCGTTGGGACTGCACCGTAACAGACCGAACTGAATTAATAAAGACTTCTCATCCATTGGAGAGATCCGTTGCCTAGTTACCTACTTATTCCATCGAAACTTTCACCAAGAACACTTTTTCCAACCGTGATTATATGAGCCCGTAGATTAATTGATTTTTCACAGTGATCATTGCGCTATCACCATCCATCCCGTTGCATTGAGTCATTATTCTTCAACCCTGAGATATTCAACCACAAGCGTGTATGTCAGAAGAACTTAGCACATTCGAAGATTCTATGAAGGAGTACTCATCAACCTCATGACTGAAAGAGTAATGTATGAGGGTATACAAGCGTTGTCGACGAGAGGAGTGCAAGCCTCTTCGTCGAATGCTCACGGATCCGGACCATCTCGACCAACAACGGAAAAGAGAACCAATCATAGAGATGACCTACAAAATGCAAAGTTAATACCAACCATATTACCCGACTACATCCCGCCTCTAGACGACATAGTGAGTCGTGATAGTGTGCTGAGAGAGTTTGAGTAGTTCGAGCGCAACAGGACAATATCGCAGCATTGAAGTTCAACAACTTCAAATTAGGAGACCGCAAGAACCATAGTACACTCGCCCCATATAAATACTTGACTAGGATGAACGGGAATAACTCGAAAATAATCCCCCAGCTGTGGGCGATGAACCTCGCGTAGTCCACCCTCTTGAATGTAATGAAAACCCCACACTTTGGAAGGCACCAAGAAGTTAACGCCTGTGTCAAGCTCCTAATTTCATGTTACCATGGCGGCTACTTATGGCTAGACCATCATATCATAGTCGATCCGACGCTGATCCATATGATCACCAGATTGAGTATGCAAGGACTCGACCTGCAGGACTTCTATCCAAGGAAAGCCACAGATCGTACATTAGCACAGATGATCAAGGATACATATGGTGATGTTGAGAAGGGGATGCGAGGCTATAAGTTAGCTTCCATACAGAATGGCGGGGAAATGCATGGAAGGTGTACAGATGAACCTGGCGAAGTACCTAGTTAATCAACTAGAATTAGACTACCGCGAAGCATATGATCAGGGCTATGAGTTCCACTTTAGCTTGCTCCTGATCCTCATCGTGTTTTTCGCTTGGGAGATGCCAGAAGGTGTGACCTTCTCGGACATTGAGACGTTCGAGTCTCTCACTGCGAAGTTCACCACACTTTGGTACTCGAGCGATATGGGAAAACAGTGGCAGTCGAACACAGTCTTTCATACATACTATATCCAACTGAAGAGGGCTATCGAAGATGAACCTTGCATAACGCTGAACACCCTACAGCGGTTCCGAGCCCTCATGATGTTCCGCACAAATCGACACTTTATCTATATTATTGCGTGAGCAGATGAACATAAGGAGGAGATTAAGTCGTACTACAAGCTCACAGAAGAGGACCTCAAGGAGATAACTAAGGAATGGTTAGTAGAATTCCTTATCCTGGCTGACCCTGTAGAGATGTGGGATCCTAAAATTGACAGCTTGAAGGCCGCTCACATAGAACCTAACACACCTGGAACCAGTAGAAGGAAGAAGACCAAAGAAGTATAAGACTTAAGAAGTGCCTCAAAAAATACTGCTTCAGTATCACCTGGCCAAGGGGGTGATGATGAGGTAGAAGAGATCAATGGAAAAGAAGATGAGCATAAGAAAGGTGAAGTAACACCACCTAGATATGAGTTTGATCCCTTGAAGAAGAGTAAGGTTTCTCCCTCGAAACTCTCTTCCCGGAAGAAATCCAGAGCCATCATGACTAAGATGAAGACTGTGCTCACTGTCGATGACTTTGACTTCACCATCGCAGTTGTAAACGACACCTCGCAGGAAATATTGCAGAAACAAGAAGCCAAGCAGGAGGATATGTACGATATAATCGAGGTCAAAATCCAAAGGGTACAGTAGGCCCTTCAGTCCATTTGCGGAGTGTCCACTACACCCCTGCCATCGGGAGAACTAGAGTTGGGAGATGAGCCAACCCAACTCCGCCTACTAGCTGATGCGACTGAAGCTCGCCTTCTTCGTGCACAAGAAGAAACTGAACAATCCACCCAGACCTTGAAGCAAGTGCAAGAAGTAATCGTAGAATAACGCCAACTTGCAGAGCAGGAGAAGGTTTCTCTCCAAACGAAGTTTGAAGAGGAGAAAGCACAGATTCAACAAGAAAAGGAACATCTTCTCATAGAGAAACTCAAAGTGAAAGAAGCAGTCAATAGAGAACTCCTCTCTATGACGGGCTTAGAGACAGAGGAAGAATATCGAGTTGAGCACCAAGTAGAGCAGCTCATGGAAGATATCCAACAACTACAACAAAGAATAGTAGACTTAGAGCTCTGTGAAGTGCCCGACACACCGAAGGATGTGAGAGATCAAAGAGATGAAAATGCTTGAAGCACAGTTGAGAGAATAAAGGCCCTTGCCATGGAATGCAAGCAACTGAGTGATCGAAATGCCCATACATATGAGCGACTCATTGATAATATAGAACTGAAGGCACTAGAGTCATAACTCCAAGAGGTGAAGCAGCAAGCAGAAACAATACAGACACAGTTGAAGCCCCTGTCAGTTGTTGAAAGGATGAAGAGATCCCAAGAGAAACGCACTTGTCAACAACAAGTCCACACCATTCAGAGTAGATTCATGGAAGTGACTCAGAGGCTCCAACCTATACAAGATGAGGTTTACCAACTATTCGCATGGATCCAATGTCGAGGAGCAGAACTGGAGCAAGTCGTCATTGCAGCTGAAAAACACCTAGAGGGACCTCTCAACGAAGCAGTTATCCAAGGGTTCATTGAACAAGAGGTTGTGGCACAACAACAAGTAGAAGCATCTTGAGCCAAGATTGAGTATTTTGAAGTAGAGCTACCCAAATCAGAGTGAATCAGGATGAGTCACAGGTGAGTGTTGGGGGCCTATTGGCCCTTGACCAAGTTTTGAGGATTCTTGGTCATGCTTGACATAGTTTTAGGACATCAACCGGTTGTCAAAGGTGGAGCACAATACGAAGTGGAGATCGCGAGATATCAACCTAAGTTTAGGGATTTTTGGGTTTTGGGATTATGTAACAGGTATGGAAATGTCGGACCATGGGTTTACCCATGTTCAAGCCAGATTTTTTAATGTATAAATAAGTAGCTAGGTGACGTAAGAAGAGGCTTGTGTGCTAAGTGATAAAGTTTGATCTATGTGATCGAAGAGTTGTAAGTTGTGTTAAGTGCAAGTAATAGGTGTAAGTGCTTCGTGCATACGGTGTGAGACTTGCAGAGCTAAGTGAAAGTGACCATAAGAGACTGTATGTAGGCTTTGTCCTGTAACCTATCTTGTAGAAGGAGGATCTAGCGAAGAGTGCACATATCTCCTATCCCCTATGAAGTTGATCTTGAGGCTCTTTGCATGTAAGAATATTTAAGGAAACTAATAAAGAAGACAAAGAGTTGGTGGATGTATCCCCAGGTCATAGATCTATGTCCCAGCTAAGGTTGTAGACACTAGAGTATTGCAACCACCCCTTCCTCTACCTCGGGTGAGACTTCATCTGCTTCGAAGGTGTTTCCAAAAGGGCCAGTAGTTAGGGTTTTGTTGGTGCATTGCTATAGCATTGAACCCTGGGTCTACCCCTGTGCCAACACATAGGAGTTTCAGAAACCTACACTTCAGAGAATTTCCTATTTTGAGGGGGATTTTTATAGGTATTCCATAGTTTAGTATTGAGAAACAGGGAGTTTGTAGAGGGTGTGCACTTGGAAAGAATGCCAAGGATAATTTTCTGAGCAACGAGAGTAGATACAAGGGGATATTGGATCTTATCCATTCATATGTGAATGGGTCAATGTCAGTAGAACCATTGCAGGGATCATCATACTTTGTGACATTTATTAATGATTTTCCCATGAAAATATGGATCTTATTTATGAAGACCAAGGATGAGGTCTTCAATCGATTCAAAGAGTTCAGGGCTCAGGTGGAGAACCAGACAGGTAATAATTTAAAGGTATTTAGGTCGAATAATGGGAGAGAGTACAAGTCCAATGAATTAAAGGATTTCTGCAAGAAGGAGGGGATCAAGAGGGAATTGACAATCTCATACAAACCTCAGCAGAATAGGGTTGCAGAGAGAAAGAATTGGTCCATCATCAGTTCTGTCAGGGCTACGATACATGAACAGGAGTTTCCTATGTTTCTATGGGAATATGCATGTAACAATACAATGTGTGTGAATAAAAAGACTCCTCATAGGATATTGGGGGACAAGACTCTGGATGAGGAATTGTTAGGAGTGAATCCAATAATTGGTCATTTAAGGATCTTTGGTTTTCCAATATAGATCCATGTTCCTGTGGAGAAGAGGACGAAGTTGGAGCCTTCAGAACAGAAGGGTATATTTTTGGGGTACAATGAGACCTCAAAGGATTATAGGATCTTCATTCCAGTGAAGAGGATGACAGTTGTGAGAAAATAAGTTAAGTTCAAGGAGAACTTGGCATCTAGGAGATATTAAGAGTCATCAGTAGTGACGGAGGATGAGGAGCAACAAGCTCTGAAGGATGAGCATCAATCAACAATTCATACTTTAAGTGGGGAGGTGGCATTATCCCCTTCCAGTCCTGTTAGGAGACCCAGGTGGATATTACAAACATTGAACGATGTTGGTGAGGCTCCTAGGAGTACAGTCAAAGAGAATAGGCCTCCGAAGAATTTTTTGAACTATATGGCACTTATGCATAGCATCATCGATGTTGCACCTTCTAGTTTTTAGGAAGTAGCATATTAGCAGGTATGGAGGGATGCCATGGTAGAGAAGTAAACCTTTATTACGAGGAATGATTTTTGGGACATAGTGTCGAGATTGGAGTGGAAGCTAGTTTTGAGTTCTAGGTGTCTCTACAAGATCAAGCATGCTATAGATGGTAGCATCAATAAGTTCAAATTGAGATTTTTGGTGAGAGGGTTCTCCCAGAAATATGGATTAGACTACGATGAGACATTTTCTCTAGTCACCAGGTATACTTCTATTCAATTTGTTATTTCTATTTCTTCAGTTATGAGTTGGATGATATATCAGATGGATGTGAAAATAACTTTCATTAATGGTATAATCGAGGAATAAGTATAAATAGAGAAACCTGATGGCTTTAAGGTACATGGGATGGATTCTAATGTGTGTAGGATTACGAGATCCTTGTACAAACTCAAACAGGAACCCAAGTCATGGTATTCTAAGATTGACATATACTTGCAAAGTATTGGCTTTACCAAGAGTGAGGTAGATCCTAAGTTGCATTTCATACTTGTAGGGGAAAATCCACTCATCTTGGTTTTGTACGTTGATGATTTATTTCTCATAGGTGCATATGAGCTTATTGTAGGGTGAAAATCGGATTTATCTAGTGAGTTTGAGATGAAGGACATTTCCTTGATTCTTTATTTCTTGGGTTTAGAGGTATGGAAGGTATCGAGATAGATCTTCCTTGGTCAAGGGAAGTATGCAGTAGATATCTTGAGGAGATATAGGATGGAGGACTATAAACTGATGGCACACCTATGGTTACCAATATGAATAAGGTGATCACTTCATATTAAGAGTTGGTAGATCCCAAGATATACATGTAGTTGATAGGGTCATTAATGTATTTGGTCAACACCAAGCTAGATATATTTTTTTTTGTGAACACCTTGAGTCAGTTCATGGTGGAGTTTAGGCAGGTGCATTAGATTGCAACAAAACATGTGCTCAAGTATAGTGGATTAGGGATTGAGGTATCTTGGAGGATATGGAGTTGAGTTGTAGGGATATACAGACTCATATTGGGAAGGGAGTGTAGTAGATAGAAAGAGCAGCTCATAGGTTTTCTTCAGCTTGGGATCAACAGTGATTACCTGGTTCAGCAAAATATAAACTTTTTGTAGAATTCAATTCCATAGAGGCAACGTGTATGGCAGTGAGTATGGCTAGTTGTGAATCCATTTGGCTTCACAAATTGCTTACATGTTTATTTGATCATGGGTTGGAGCCTACACTGCTATACTACAATAATCTGAGTCGTGTCAAACTCTCGGAGAGTCTAGTATTCCATGACAATTCCAAGCATATTGATATCAAATATCACTTCATCCAGGATAAGATCCATAAGGGAGTAATGAAGCTTCAATAAATTTCCACAAATTAGCAGGTTGTAGATATTCTAACCAAACCCTTGGAGAAAGGGAAGTTTTTCTTTTTTAGAGACATAATTGGGGTGGTGCAGAATACCTTCCTCGCTAAGAGAATAGAGAGGAGATAAAATAGAGGTTGTCATGGGTGGATTTTAGTCAGGCCAACCCATATGGAAGAGTTGTGTCATAAATATTTTTCTATATAGGATTTCCATATGTGTACATAGGTGGTGGTGGAGACAGTCATGTGTACGGGGTTGTGAAGTAGGGACAATCACGTGCATATTGAAAAGTGTGCATTTCTAGGTCATACAGTGAAACAGACGTTGCCATGTTTTTCTACAGTTGTATTTTTCTCAGTGGGACATTATCCCTATTACAGGAGCCCTGATTTTAGCATAATAAAATCATTCTTAGCACTGGTTTTCCCTCAGGGGTTTTTTCCAGGGGTATCTACCCAAAAATATTTGTGTTAATGTGTGAATGTATTGGTTTCCAATTTTTTCTTCCGTTGCATGTTTAGAGTTGGATATTTCAACAATGTATTTTTGTTTTCTAAGCTTCTAATATGATTTGTAGTAAGGAAATCACTAGATAACAATATACCTAGGTACTAGAGTAAGAGGTTTTCAATAAGAGTAATCTTCATCAAGATAGGAACATTAAATGGATGGTATTTTTATAGAAGTTTCATTTAATCATCAAACACAAGAAGGAAAACACTAACAAGATCGAAGAAATATTCTTAACACAACAATAGACAAAATCAAATATTTGGGAAGTCCAATGCACATAGAACCATTCACCCATGGATCATACAAGGAAGTATATTTCAAGTATGTGAAATTGAATTCAAGGGTATATTTTAGAAGCTTGAAGCTTTGAAAATCTAGAATATCAAGACAAAAAGACTAATTACCATCTCCAATATGGGTTACTCTATATGTTGGGGAAGTAGTGTGTGCCTAAATAAGAAAGTATACAACTTATAGGATAGGCTCATACCTCCAAGGTTTCAAGTCATTTTGCTGTTATAAAAATAATAGTCAACTTATAAAGGTATGTGTACTATCCCAAAATGTAAGAATAAGTAGCTAGGATTATACTTTTTGTGGTGATAGATAGGCTCAATAAGTTGTGCATCATGATGTCTTAGAACAATACCATCAAAAAACCAAAATAAGAAAAATGTTATTTTCACATGTCTAAGTGTGATTTAGATTACCAAATAGCATTATATTTCACAAATATGGAAGACTACACAATACCTTTTGGACTAAATTCTAAGACGAAGTGGAGACAAAAATGAAGAGATCAACAACATTCCATCCACAAATGAATGGGATAAAAGAGATGGTGAACATGGTATCGGTGCAACTTATGAGAAGTTATAAGAAAAACAATCTAAGGACCTAGGATGGAAATTTGATCTAAATTTAACATTCCTATGACAATCCAGCCCACAATGCCACTAGTAAGTCCCCCTTTAAATATTTTTTTCATTATTTTCCAACTTAGCATTTAGATATTGTCTATGGGTAGAATGGAGAGAAGAAGAAGCCTCAAGTGATTCACTGAACATAGAAAAATTCAATAATAATATCGTAAAGACGCATATACATGTTTACAGAAATTAAAGGAATCACAGGAAAGTACAAGGCCATGCATGACTAGCATAGGATAGAGAAAACATTCAAGGGAGGAGATTGAGTTTGGTTGCAACTAACGAAATATAGGTTCCAAGGAATAAAAAAAAAATCAAGTCCTTGAGATATGGCCCTTTTGAAGTGATGGAATAAATAGGAAACAATGATTATAGACTAAGTATACCTCCATACATGCCCATTTAATTAACGACCAATATTAAAAATCTAAAATTTGATGAGTCATCCATGCTTGATGAAGAAAAAAAGGGGAAAGTATTACCTTCCACAAAAGAATTTACATCAGATGCATATTAAGAGTTAGTAGAAAATTTACTTTTGCAGAAAAATACCATAACATCTCAAAAGGGTTAATGTGAATTTTTATAGCTCGAATTAATGTGAAAATACTAGGAAAAGGAAAGTGGAGAGTTGAGGAATGTTTTCTTCATCTCTTTTAAAACTAAATCTTTTGGAGACCAAAATCCTCCCAAAATGGGGAGGCATGTATCAAAATGAATCATTATACTTTTTCCCTTTTTGATTTATCTTATTTTTATAGGATAAAATTCCACACCTATGCACTTGTGCCATGGTCTACCCTTCCCTTTGGCTTGCAAAATCAAAATCACACCTTGCCTCAACCAAGTCATCTAAAAAAAAAGAATTTTGAGCATATCCATGGGTTCCATTTGAGAAACACATGGACATTCATGCCTTTATAGTGTGCAAACCGCGGATGCCCTCAAAAATAATGAAAAATAAAACAATTCCAAGTTTTGGGTTTGAATTTTCGATTGGGATCGTTTCCCAATGTCCCCAAGCCCGTACAAAATGGATTTCAACATCCCCAACTCCTTTGGGAGAATATAAAATCACCTTTAAGGGAAATGATTTGGAAAAGTCTAATGGTGCAAGGTTATGTTGATAATATTAATAAAGCTTCCCTTCCCCTTCATCCTCTGAGATGTTTTCCCCAAACTAGGAAACTCCTTTTCCAGAGTTACTTCCTCTTGTATATAGTTATAAGTTTTGTTCCTATCATTATAGGACTACTTGAGGAAGAGTTTCATTGATTTTATGCTTCAAGGACTTTAGGAGGAACCTGGGTGATTGGTTCTGAAATAGTGCCAGAAGAAGCATCAGGTTGTAACTAAGTCTCTTATTTCACTGATTAATAGAAGAGTATATTTTCCTTCCAATCTTTTGTTCACTTGTTTCATAGCAATCTTGTATGTCTAGGTTTGTTCATATATTCTTTTATGTGTACTTTTGATATATACTACTAGGAATTATAACTACCTCAGTGTAGCGCAATCTAGGTCTCTAATTGTAGGATTGAACCTACAGAGACCAGGAGAATTTCGAGAAGCAGGAACAAGGATCGACATCATATGAAGGGTTTAAGGTGCACACCTTCTCTTCTCTCCTTTCCCTATCTCTCTTTGTGAAAAATTAGTTATTATTTGTTTGCATGTTTGATTGTGAGGGTAGATTTAATCTTCTATATATAGTCTTACTCTGTCGTGACATGACCCAAGGTCACGAGGGAAATATCATAGTAATAGAATTGGCAACTCCACTAGGGAATCTCCTAGTTTAGGTCTGTTGTAGGGTGTCTTGTTAATATTTTTTTATTTTTGCGAGTTTTTCTTTTTTATAAGCTTTGTTGCAAAGATTTAATTATCTGAACAACTTTTCCATAAGTTTATGGGAGTCTCCCTATTGAAATTCATTTTTATTTTTCCAATTTTACAGAGTTATCTATGATTTTCTATTATACCAATCGCGGATATCCACTCTTTTACTTTGTATGACCTGCAGACATCTGCGAGTCTCAGTTCACATAGTCGCGAACCTGTGTGCAATTTGTGGAAAAAAAAATATTTCTTCGGTTTCTAGGAGATTTATGGGTTTCTCTAGGTTATCATGGGCTTCCTAGGTTTGTGATTGCTTTGTATTGTTGTGTCTAAGCTTGTGAAAATCTTTAGATCAGAAAAGACCTTGCTCTTGGTTTCACATTTTTCTTGGCTTATTTTTATCTCACATTTTAAAGAAAAATGATTTGAATTTAAAAAAAACAAAATTCCCCCTCACGGCCGGGGGGGGAGGGGGGGGGGGCATGAATTGTGTATCTTAAAGTTTCTTTTAGCATCTTTTTTAGTTTTTCTTTGATAGAAGAAAATGAAAAAAAAAACTAGTTTTCTTCTAGTTAAGTTTATTTCTTTCTATGCATTGTTTTCATTGTTATTTGAAAAAGAAAAAGATACTAGCATAGGATTGTTCATGCATTTTCTTGTTGAAAATATTTTTCATTTGAAGTATTAGTGTAAAGTTTTATTTTCCAGTTTTCTTATAAGTTTCATTTTTTCAAAAGTCTCAAACAACATCAGTTGCACCTCCATAACCCTTGAGTAAAAAAAACCACTAAAATGAACACTAAGCTTAAAATGTACTAGACTTTGCTTCTAGGGTTCAAAAGCAAGCTTAGGGTTAGGGCCTTGGATTAGGATTGGAGAGATAACTCTCGAAGTCCATTGAAAACAAATAGGAGTCTAAGATAGGGAGAATGTTAAACTCAAGTATCATATAAGTATATCTAGGAACCTCCTCTAACACAGGAGCTAAACACGAGGTCGCATGAAGGAGATTCAAGGAGATTTCCCCTATAAATATTGACTAATCATAGTGGAGAGATCGTGCACTAGGTATTTCTCTAGTTCCTTTACCTCCGTGAGGGGTGGATATTTTGAAGCTTCAGGATTTGTTACCCTACCCATACGTTCAATCCTGACTATCGACTATACCCCCAGATGTTGATTGTCGATTGGTAACCTTAGTGGATTTTCCTAGGGATCTCATAGGTGACTTCAGGGGCTTGTCATGGTACCTGGGGCATATTTCGTATCACACTTTTTAGTACTGTTGGAGGGTCCCTCGTGAAGCGTGGGTGCTTGGATCGGATAAGGATCGTTAGTGGAGGTCGGGACAACTTTTTCTCAGTCCTTCGTTTGTTGGTCCACATGACTTAATCAAATTGTGTCTTCATATGGAAGTTCCCTTTCCACTTTTTCTTTTATTTGGACTCGCTACCTCATTCGCTTGAGTTGAAGATTTGGAAAAGTTGTTTTCTTGCGATGTTTCTCTTAGGGATTTTTATTGTAGTGTTTCTTTGTGTAGCTGGCCTTAGGTTGTTTCGGTGTCACTACTTTTGGATCATTGGTTCAAGGTGGTTGAAAAACCACTCTGATGGTTTGGAAGGACCCCTAGTCTTTCTCTTGAAATCATGGAGCCACCTCCTAGAATACATGGGTTTTTATACCACTGGTTCATCAAAATCAAATTGTGAGACATTTATGGACATGAAAATTCCTGCAAGGGATGAACTTGTGCATAAGAATGATATGGAAAAATTTATGGAGGATACCAACCAAGGGACCCCTGCCCAAGGGGATTATTGTGCTTTTCTTTTCTGTGGAAACATTTGTGCCCCCTTGATGTCCACTTTGAATATTCCTAGGTTGAATGTAGGACTACCGTCTTGGTTTTGGACCACACCAAAGGTCCCGAATGCTCTTGATGCTTCTCAGATAAGAATCTTATGTCAGGGGCATCGTATACATTTTGATCCTTCACCTTTTTCATATGAAAATCTTACTTCTCCTCCTCCTTCCTCTTCTATTGAAAGTCTTGCTACTAGAAACTAGAAGCCTAAAAGGAATAGGAAGAGGAAGAGTAAGAATAAGAAGAAGTCACCATCCTTTTCAAGTCATGTTGAGGGCAAACGACCATCCTCTACTAGTCATGTTGGAAGAACAAGCCCAGTTACTACAAGTCATACTGGAAGCTTGTCACCAACCTCTACTAGTCACATTGGAGACATGCAACCAACCTTTACTGGTCATGCTAGAAGTGCAAAACCAACCTCTGCTAGTCATGCTGGAAGTGAAAAACCAACCTCTACTAGTCATGTTGGAGATTCATCAACAACCTTTGCAATTCATGTTGAAGATCAACAACTGGCCACTGCAAGTCATGTTGGGGGCACGAGTCCGGTCACTTCTAGTCTTACTAGACAAACATCACCAACCTCTACAATTCATGTTGGATATTGCAAGATACCATATATATAAAATATGCAGAACATAAATGAAATGCTAGAAATGGCAGAATAACAGTAAAATATCCAGCATAATCTTCACAATACACAGAAATAATATACGAAATACCAATAGAAATATCACTTTGATTCAGATAGCAATGTTCACAGGCCTCTTCGAGGGGGAAACCTCCAGTCGAGCAATGCTCTGTTACAATAATCTCCAAGCTAGGGTTCTCATACCCTCGCCTCTTATTTATACTAAATATGTCTATTAAGAGAAGC
>ML787297.1:54755-77084 GCA_009831015.1 Picea engelmannii | reverse complement strand
GGCCTTGCTTGTGTCTTCATTTTCTGTTTTAAGTTTTAAAGTTGTTTTATCAATATCCTCCATGAACGTCTGAAGTAACAAATCTATAAAAAACCCCTTTTTACAAACATATAAAATTTTCAATCACCCATGACAGTCCCTAACGGAAGACAGCCAAACGTAGAACCCGGTTTACAGGATCAAACCAGCATTGCATTGAACCTATTTAACACTATATTACAAACTGCAACACATAGAACCGAGTTAGAACGATCGTGGGCAGTGATTGAACGCGATATAACCATCCAAGAACAACGAGAAGCAAGGCAGAGACAGTTGAGAAACTGACTCTGATCTAGTTTCCTTCGTTTCATTGTTTTTAAAGAATTATCATATTTGGATGCCTAGACAGTGTGTTTTATAGCCTTAAAACACAAACTCTGGAACAACAGGTGGTATAACACTTCCTTTCATACTGCAACAAAAATGACACCATTTATGGCACTCTATGGATACCACCCTCCTTCCATCACTTCTTATATAAAATAAAAATCTAAGGTTCAAGCAGTGGAAGATAACATCGAGCATCAAGAACAAGTTCTCCAAATATTAAGACAACCTGACCATGGCACAAAATCACATGAAACAACAAGCAGATCAACATCGTAGTGAAAGAAGTTTTGAAGTAGGGAATTAGGTGTTATTAAGACTACAACCATACAAAAAGATGTCCCTCAAGCAAGCCAAGAAGGATAATAAATTATCACCAAAGTACTATGTCCCTTATAAGGTGTTGCAAAAGATTGGTACTATGGCATACAGGTTGGAGTTACCTGCATCTTCACGAGAACACCCAGTTTTCCATGTTTCTTGCTTAAAGAAGGTTGTAGGGGACAAGATCCCAGTTCAAACGATATTGCCAGAACTTGACGAGGAAGGAAAAATCATATTGGATACTGAAGCCATCACTAACACAAGAATTCGCCAGTTGAGGAACAGATCCATTTCAGAGTATCTCATTAAATGGAGGAAACTACTGGTTGAAGATTCCACTTGGGAAGATGAGCCTTTTTATACAAAAGCATCCAAATTTACTCAAGCGTTGCAGACAACACTTGTCTCAAGGGGAGGGGCATTTTAAGCCCTAAATAGTGGCTTATTACCCCTTAATTGGGGCATATTACATTAGTAATGTTATTTTATTTATGTCGGCTTTATTCCATTAGTTGTAAATAATACCTCCTAGTCTCCTATATATAACAAGGAGACATTTTCATTTTGAATCATCTTGTAATTGAACATTATGTGGGCATAAGGAGGTTTCCCCCTCGAAGAGGATTATTATCTGACTTTCTCTCTTTTTCAAGGCATTAAGTACTTATTCTGAGGTTTTTCTATGCTATATTCTTATTTGGTTCCTAACAACCCTACTTGGGAAGGAAATACCCTCACTTGATCTTGGATGATGGTTTATGTTTTTGGATCATTTTTTCAGGAACCTTCAGGATTTTACTTCAATGCATCCTCATATCTCATATTTCTAATGTATTTCATCCATCATGTTTCCCTTCTGAACTCACACATTAGGGGGCATATATTATAGCATAAACTTCTACACCTATGCATTTGTTATATGGCCTACCCTTTTGTTGAGTCTCTATTTTGACACTTCTAATGCCCTATATTACCCCCTATCTGAGCCTATTTTACCTATGTCATGTGTATCTAATTGATTGTTTCTTCCATAAATACACTTGATTAGCTTGTTCATGTGCATAAGGGGTAAATTATGATTAAGGCATGATTTGTTTACTTTTCTTGAGTTAATTTGATTTAAATGGTTGATTTTGTATGATCCTAATCACTTTGACTCTTAAGCATCATGATATGGTACCCTACCAAGGCTCCACCTATTCTGGTACCTGTGCTAATCCGATACTAGACATAATTCAGAATTTTTGAATGTTTCTAGAAGAAAATATGGCTCATGGGTTTTGTACAGAGCAATGTTTTCATGTGGACACATGTGTCAGAATCCACCCATCTCGCACGTGTGGACCTCCATCTCAGGGGGAATGATTCTGCCAAAATTAGCAAAAAAACTCAAACTGTAGACTTGTGCCTCAATTTTCGTGCATATGGTATCAGATCTAGAAATTATAATACATGGGTTTTGTCCAGAATATGGAAAATTGAGTAAGACAAGGAAAAATTTTCAAAATTAGAATTGTTTTGGGAGATATGGGTGGGGGACTAACTCGAATCTACCCAAATTGTTAAAAAACACAGATTTTTGGGATTTATCCTAAAATTGTAAAAAATGTTTTCTTAGTTTGGGGATTCGGTTTCATCCATTCCTCCATAGATTTTATGTATAAATAAGACCTCATGGGTCTGAGTAGAGAGGAATTTTTATGTTGTAAGATTGATTCTTGAAGAGAATGATGCAATGTTATGTTGGGAAATGAAATGTTGAATTTCCGATCTACTTAATCAATTGAAGGAATGCAAATGTCGTTTTGTGCAATTCATGGGAATGAGTAAAGTGATTTAGTCTACAATATATTTAGAGTTACCTTGTTGGTTCGGCAAGGGCCCACCGCCCCAACCAAGGTAAACCTCACTGTACATGTTTGTGTGATTGTCTGAGTCTGTACATTTAACAGTTGTGTTTTGTCAATGATTTTAAATGCATTTTAATTACAACATAGAATCGTTTGATTTTGAATCAGTTTGATTAATTAGACATTGAACATAGTAGATAAGTTCCATTTTCATTTCTGCAAATTGATATTTAGTTAACAAGAGTTGGATAGATGTGTGTGATTGTTAAATATGCAATTATTATTGTTTGGAATTTATGATTGTGTTGCTCTTAGTAGGTACAGGAATCATAAGACTTGATCTCTCACCTTCATGCTTCATGTAATAAAGTCTTTCAAGCATATTGACTGCCTCCTATATTGAAGAAGATTTGATTGGAATTGATAGGGTTATGATTGATTTCTTTCTAAGAGTGGATAAAGTGGATTGTTGATTGTTGTTTCAAATGCTACAGGTAACAAGATCTTAAGTTCATCTCTTCATTTCATGAACCTCTAATGACCAGATTTGTCACCTAAGAAAGAACTTTTCAACTCACTGTTTGCTTGAGAAGTTTTGTTATCAGTTTTCTCTTCTAAGTTTCGAGTGGTATTGTTGAAGTGTGCCCAGATTTGATTGCTAATTGTTGTTAAGAGTAGCAGCTACAGATAACTAATTCAAAGTCCATATTTCCACTTCATGATATTGTAAATGGACAAGGCATTATCTGATCAAAATCTTTTGAGTGCATGATTGCAAGTTTTGCTTTCTAATTTTTTGAGTGGAGAATGTTATTTGAAAAGTGTGAAAAAGAGTGTTATGTCATGAATTGTTTCTTGATTGAGATATACTCATCATACATAGGAACCTATCTGTTATCGTCACATATAGTGCATCAACTCTACTGATTATGAATCTCGGTTGATAATTTATGTTTGGTAATATATTATGCAAATAATTGTACCAACACCTTCCCTTTGGATTGCAAAATCAAAATCCGACCTTGCCTCATCCAAGTCATCTAAAAAACATGAATTTTGAGAATATTCGTGGGTTCCCTTTGAGAAACACGTGGAAATTCATTCATTTATAGTGTGCAACCCGCATATTCCCTAATAAATAAATAAAAATAAAATAATTCCTAGTTTTCGGGAGGGTTTTTCAGATGAGATTCTTTCCCAATGTATCCAAGCCCGTACAAAATGGATTTCAACCTCCCCAACCCATTTAGGAGAAAATAAAATCACCTTTTTATGGAAATGATGAGGACAAGTCTGATGGTGCAAGGTTATGCTGAGAATATTAAGAAAGCTTCTCTTCCCCTTCATCCTCTAAGAAGTTTTCCCCAAACCTGGAAACTCCTTTTCCAGAGTTACTTCCTCTTTCATATAGTTATAAGGTGTGTTCCTATCCTTATCATAATATCTAAATAAGAGTTTCATTGAGTTTATGCTTGAAGGAATTCAGGAGGAACCCGGGTGATTGGTTCCGAAAAAGTGCGAGAAGCAGCGTCACGTTGTAACTAAATCTCTTATTTTGTTGATTAATAAAAGAGTATATTTTCCTTCCAATCTTGTGTTCACTTGTTTCATAACAATATTATATGTTCAGGTTTGTTCATATATGCTTTGAAGTGTAATTTTGATATATTATACTAGGACCTATAACTACCTCGGTGTAGCACAATCTAGGTCTCTTATTGCATTCTTGAACCGACAGAGACCAAGAGCGTTTTGAGAAGTAGGAGTAGGGATCAACATTAGATGTAGGGTTTAAGGTGCAAACCTTCTCTTCTCTCCTTTCCCTATCTCTCTTTGTGAAAAAGTAGTTATTCTTTGTTTGCATGTTTGTGTTAGGGACCTAACCTCCCTAACCCCTCATGTAGGTAGAATAATATATTTTCCATGTAATAAAGGACAATATTAATAAGGCATAGTAATAAGGAAGAATAATTCAAATGTAAGAAGACCTAATAGAAGCTTCCTCTTCTAGAAATATCTTCCTCTAGATTTTTCTCTTGGTAGATAGATTTAGTATAAATAGGAGTCGAGGGCATCATAATATTTTGTCTTGAAAATTATTGCAATAGAGCTTTGTTGTGCTGGAGGTATCCCCCTTGAGGAGGGAAGTGAACATTGTTTCATATCGATAAAGGTATAATTTTGGTGTTGCGATTCCATATATATAGTTTTTCGTCGTTGATATCTGTAGTATCTTTATTTTCTGTTGCTATTTCACTATTATTATTTGCAATATTGCTCTTTTCTACTCATATAATAGACCTGATACATTACAAGTGGTATCAAATCATTTTCCTCGATAGAAAATTGTGGGTTATTTTTTTTTCCAGTGTAGAGACATATTATGGGGTCTTTAAGCTACAAAGATCTGTCATTACATGCATAAACTCATGGTTGGGGAGTAATACACGCAGGAACTACAAGTGGTACTTAAGTGCACATCTGTTGGCCAGCCTTCACTAGTACATTTGGGTCAAAATTCCAATAGAGTGTTCGACGCAATTGCCACTTTATATTGTCGGTAGAACGACAAACAACGGACCCCCTCAAACGTCATTTCACATGACGTCACTTTTTCGATGACATAGATTTCATCTTTATTGTGACATTTCATGTGGACATGTGTCATCTCGCATTTGATTGTCTAAATCCCATATAGCTGTCATAAGACCGATGTCTTGGAGGTTGCAAGAGAAACGTCTTGGACGTGGCAAGAGAGACATCTTGGATGTGGCAAGAGAGATGTCTTGGAGGTGTAAAGAGCGACGTCTTGGATGTGGCAAGAGCGATGTCTTGGAGGTGGCAAGAGCGACATCTTGAAGGTGGAGGTAGCAAGAGAGACGACTTGTATGTGGAAAGAGAGACATATTGGAGGTGGAAAGAGTGACGTTAATAGGTATCAGATCCGACATGGTTGCTATGGGAGAGACACTCTTGGAGATGGCAAGAGCAATTCCTTGGAGGTGGCAAGAGAGATGTCTTGGAGGTGGCAAGAGAGACATTGTGGAGGCGGAAAGAGAGATGGATTGTACATGTCAAGAGTGATGTCTTGGAGGTGGCAAGAATGACGTTAAGAGGTATCAGCTCCGACGTGGTTGCTATGGGAGCGACACTCTTAAAGGTGGAAAGAGAGACGTCTTGGAGGTGGAAAGAGAGATGTCTTGGAGGTGGCAAGAGTGACTTTAAGAGGTATCATCTCCTACGTGGTTTATATGGGAGCGACACTCCAAGACATCGCAATAGCGATTGTGTTGTAGGTATTTAAAAAAAAATACAATATCAATACTGAGAAGGACAAGTACATTAACCTTTTCTAAGATACTAGTCATATCAATATTTAAATCTATATCATCGGTCTTAGGCAAGGTTGGTTGAGGAGGAGGACTAACTTCCAATGTTAAATAGGGTCTTGTCTAATGAGGTTTAGGATCACTAGGATATGTCTTGAGTGTGTTATCACATGAACTCACAATTGTTCAGCTAAAGTATGAAATCTCAAGTGCAATCATGCGTAACTTAGATGGAATGCCCATGTCACCTCACCAACCCTCTTTCACTTCAATCCAACTTTCCTCCGACTGAAGGGGGTTTCCCTCAATTAAGATTGCGAGGAATTAGGGAAAGGAATCTCAATGTGGAGAGTGAAGTCCGAGAAAAATGTGTTTTGGTAGATTTAGACTATTGAATAAAGTACTTGGAGGTCTCAAGATCAATGTATTTTCATTGGGCATATGGATTTAATGTAGTGCTTCAATGGATACCGAGGGAAAAATAAGACTTGAAAGTCTATCATAGGATTATCACCTCATAAGCCTAGGTTAACCTCCTAGGAGAGAAAACCCTAGAGTTTATCCCCTCATAAACACTAGGTGTCGTCCTATCCCTTCAAGAGATACTAGCACAATATCAAGACAATTTTTTTCTAAACCCTAGGGGGATAGCCACATCTAACCCCTAGAACTAAACCCTAACCAAGAAAATCCTTAAGGGGATAGCCACTCATAAGCATTAAGGAAAACGTTGAATGCTTCAATGAGTTATGATGGATAAAACAAGGAAAGGGGATGGTCACTCTCAATCCTTCCTTAGGGTTTCAAGATTGTTCAAGGAGATACTAGTTGCAAGGGTTGATCTTGGGCTGGTAAATATGGCAGAATAGAATGAAGTAATCATAGCAAAATAAAGTGGATTTGTTTCTTATGTCCATCAAATTATTTGGGATGCACTAAAGGTAGGACATAAAACAAATTCAAGTGATCTCTAAGTCTTTTATCCTCTTCATTTTGTGGCTAGATATGGTGACATCTTAGTTCCTCAGAAACTTCTACAACAACATGTATTCGTAGAAGGCTATATGTAATTGTTAATCCCTAGACAAAGTTGGGAATATAGTTCTATATTGAATTGATCTCATCTTGAACTTGGATATCAGTTTCTTGTGCAAAATATTCTTCTCAAGAAGACTAGAAGTATTGTTATACAAAGAAATAAATTCATTTTGAAGTATTTCATTAGTATCATGTAATGAATCAATGGCATTAGGAAGATTTGATTTAGTGTCCTACAATGAAGTAATTTCATTGGGTATTTCATTGTTATACTTCTATAAAGATGTTACTTGCTCATTAAACTAAGTAATAATATCCCACGATATAGTTTTTCCATTATGTAGCTTGGTATTAGTCTCTTTCAAGGACGAGTCTATGGGTTGGGAACATGAAGTTCGAAGGCCCCCCTTAACCTTAAAAAAAAACGACCAGCTTAAAAAAATCCCCAAGTCCAAAAAATAAAAAAAGGCATATATTCCAACACCATGGGCATTGTTTGATCTAGTAACCATGTATACATCTTCAAGTAAGAGAAATTCATCTTTGGAGACAAGGTGGATTGGAATAATTGGGACAAATTCGACAAATTGGAATGGTTGTCTTGCCTTAGTCTGTGGTTTTAAGGTCTTTCCCTAATAAGTAGTAGTAATAGCTTGAGTTTAGTTCAGTCTTAGTTCTTTCTCTTTCTCTATGGGCTTAAAACATGTAATATACACTAATAGAATATATGTTCTTAGTGTGGAAATGTTTCTAATGGTATATATTCTCGATAATATCTTGGTGAAATCAAGGAGGTGTTTGAAATCATGTACAATTAATACTAGATTTATCCATTGATGAAGAAATGAGTGGAATTTATGAATCAACTGACTTGGGACCTATATATCACTTACTTGGTTATTCTTATTAATCTGAATCTGATTGCATGTCGAGATCTGATTGGTGAAGCTTAGATATGGCACTGATTAACACCATTGAGACATATCCATCCTGTAGTGATGCTTTCTTCATATTGCATATTCAACAGTTTACCACAACCTGGTACTGATCAAATCTAGTGTAGATAATAGTACTTTTCCATTGAGATTATTCCCATTTCCCTTTTTCCACTATTAAGATATAGGAATATAGAGAGATTTATATATGATATTATTACATTCCATATTTCACTAATTAATGGCTTGACATCATAGTTTTTCTATCCATTCAAAGGCTTAAGGAAAGGGTGCCCAATGTCACCCCTTTTGTTCTTGATTACTACAGATTACAGAAGGATTGAGAAGATTAATTTCAAAGGCCAAAAGAGCAGGATCTTTGCGAGGTATAAATATAGGCAATTCATTTTGCTTGACTCAATATACCTTTTTTGATGATGTATTTCTCTTCTGTGATGGGTCCAGAAGAGATGTACTAAACCTTAAAGATATTTGGATCTGTATAGTACGATTACAAGTATGGAAGTTAATATGTTAAATCTTCAATTGTTCCTAATGGGGTAGAGGAGTAGAAAACAAGAGTTGTTCTACAAATCTTCAATTGTTCCTAATGGGGTAGAGGAGGAGAAAACAAGAGTTGTTCTACAAATATTGTTTTTTCAAACAGTGGCCCTCCAAGAAGGCTTCAAGTACCTGGGTTTTAAGCTAAAACCAACTGAATACATGAAAAGAGACTAATTATGGATGATTGATAAGATTGATTCTAGAACCAAGAAGTGGTGTAACATATGGCTCACTTTGGGAGGTAGACTTACATTGGTTAAGTTTGTCTCAGAGGAAATACATGTTTATTGGAAATCAATAGGTTTTATCCCAAAATGGGGGTTGGAGGTTATCAAGAAGAAATGTTTTAAATTTGTGGACAAGAAAGAGGGAAACTAATGGGATCCTTTTAGTTAAATGGTAGGAATTATCCAAGCGTAAGGAGGTAGAAGGATGGGGGCTTAATAACATTCAATTATTTCAGGAGGTCTTTGCAGACAAGTGTGTCTGGAGGATAATAGCCAAATATAGTTTGTGGCATCAGATAGTGGTCCATAAATACATTGCTCCTCTCTCAGTAGAAGAATGAAAAATAAAGGGTAATAAATCTTCTAATAACATGTATTGAATGTGAAAGGTCATTATGTTGTCCTTTCCTTTAGCTGACAATTAGTTACAATGGAAAATTGGAAATGGAGAGGAAGTGAGGATAGGAGCAGATCACTACCAATGGAAAATTTTAAAGATGCAAAGTATAGGCATCCATGATATATCTCAAGCAATGAATCCTTCTACTAAAATATGAAAGTAGAGGTGGAAAACAAGGGAGAGTAAAAGCATATCAAAACTGGAAATTGGGTTGTGGAATGGGAACATTGGACAATTAAAAAGGAAACATGTGTATTTTTTCATCAATTGGGTGTAGCTCGAGTGGTTGTGATGAGAAGTTGTTACCCTCCCCACCTGGGTTCAAATCCCACTGTATGTCATGTTTTCTCTTAATGCACCAATTGTTGATGAGCTATATATGATGTATCATAAATTGTTGACCCAACCTCATTCCCTAAAGAATCTAGGATTTACCCTGGGTACCATTCTCGGAATGAGAGGAAGTGCCTAGGTGGTTTTCCAGGGGATATGTTACCTCAAAAAAAAAAACATGTAAAAATAAGAAAGAAAGAGGGCATGTTGGTTTGGTATAAAAACCCAACGTTGGAGATTAGATTGGGCTAGACAACATTGGTTGAAGAAGAAATTCAAGAAGTGGAACTTTGGTGGTGGAAATACTTATGAAGGTTAGAAGCTCCTTTGAAATAAAAAATTTATATGTGGCTTGCCTTAATAGATAAGAATCTTACTTGAGAGGTTATTCAAAGGCATAATAGACATGGACTTGGAAGTGCTTCAAAGGCATAATCGATAGGGACCTAGAATATATACATTATGTAGACAGGCAATGCAAACGATCAACCAACTATTGAATAATTGTTTATATGCAAAGGCAATTTGGGTAGAAATGGATTTATCATTGGTTGTGAGGGAAAATAGAATGGTAAATTTGTAGTGGAGTGTCTCGAAAATTGGATGCAAAATAAGTAGCTTAAAGAATATATCTCCCTTCCATTGTTGGCTTCTTGGAGTATTTGGCTTGCATACAACGCAATTATATTTCAAGATAAAGGGATGCCTTCCTTTCAATGTGCTTCACATATTAGAGTTACTTTTTCTAGTATCATGATTCAAGATACCTATAAAGGGGGTCAAACAAAGAATATTGGAGCACCCTTTGATAGAGCAGAGAGAGGCCAAGGGTTGTTTTGATGAAGCTAGCCAAAGGTAGGTAGAGGTAAGTAGCGTAGGTAGTGATGTGTTATTTCTGTCAGAAGATCATTACTTTCACTTTAAAGAAAGGTGAGGGAAAGGTTTTAATAACATGGCAAATCTTTTAGCATCGAAATTGTTGATTAAGTACAACACCTAGAAGTCTTTTTTCATACTTCAGTGTCCATAAACTGGATGGTTGGTAGGTTTAGGAAGGAGAACCTGCTCCTCCTCCCAATCCTAGAACAACTAACATATGTGGGGTCATCCTTTTCAAAGGTGTCATTTCTCCATATGTATAGACTCTGGAGTACAGAAACATTTAGGGGCTATATATCACCCATGAGCTAATTTTCCATGATTTTTCCAAAAAAATATTCGCCAACTTCCATTTTTGCTAAAAGTGATTCACCCAAATTCTATAGAATAAAATAATTTTACCTTAAAAATAGCCCAAATTTCATAAAAACTGTATAAAATCCTTATAAATTTGAATATTTTTAGAAAAATGTCGCCAAACATTTAATACTTTGCATATTAAGGACTAGTAAGATTCGCCAAGGTTTCTTCATTCTAAGATAAATTCCCATCCTTAAAATTATCCATGCTCTAGAGAACTAAATGCAGAGATAGATCTATTTTCCAAAGAAGGTCTACATGTGGAATTCTATATAGCTTGGGTCTAGGAGTTCAAGGATGGCATTGGCATGCTTGGTCAGCCTTGGACAATCAACCTAATATGATTCAATGGATGGGGGATGATCATGGCCTTGAATTGTATGTTTTTCTTCAGGGGTATAAGAATGACAAAGTCAATGTTATGGCCTTGGACTACTAGCTATAGGTTATTGGTAAGCCTAGTTCTTATGAAAATGCATACAATGTGAATGGATGGAAGCAAATTTGTATGCAAATGACAAGAACATTGAATAGTTAGACCCAACTCTTTGATATACCTACAATAAATCTGGAGGTTGTCACAAATTTGTAAATTATAATGTTTGTTACCAAAAGTTAGAAGATAATATACATGTGTAAGATCCAAGGTATTATGAATTGGAGTGGATTAAGATCCCTGGATAAGTCTACCTAAGCTTAAGCATAGCTTATTTATGTGTGACAAATCTAAAAAAGGTTGTAATTAATCAACAATATGATGAAGCATTGCCTACAGGGCCTTATATAAAAAAGGGTCAGACATACAGGGTGGATTATGGAATCTAATGATTAATCTAGACAAAATCAAAATAGATTATGAAAATGAAGATAGTATGGTTTCTTCATGAGGCTTTATAGGTAATTTTTTTTATTTAAATTTTGGGAGGAAATCTCCTCAATGCAAAGTCAGTAAGATTTGTTTTAGATGACAGATTCATCCTTGTTTGATATTACAGTGGTTGTAGGATGGAATATGAGGTTCATTCACAAATTTGCTGGAAAAGTCCTTTAATTTGCTACAGGTTTTCATACTGAGTTTTGTTGGAAATGTATTTTAGAAGCCTTAAGGACAGTAGAAGCTTGACATGCCCGCCTGAGGAATTTTTTAAGGAGGGTACATGACTGCCAGGACTACCAATGGAATCCGAGTAATGATCTTTCCAAACTCCTTTTAGGCTAAGACAATTGGGAGTTGTTTCTCTTTTTTAAACATGATATTGTTGTTACATACACAATTTTTCTAGAACAGTCTTTTAGACTGAATGGATTTCAGCCTATTTTGACATTGCAGTGGGACCCCTATAATTGAAGGATGGATTAATAATGAGATTTCATACAAAGGTTATGCTATTGGTCGTCATCTTTTTTTTCATTAGAGATGGTATAGGCTAGATATATGACAATGACCTAATTTTCTCTGTAAAGATGAAAGAATGTTTTTCAGGAAACAATGTGAAGGTAGGTAGGAAGGGATGATTGGCATACCAAAGGGATTGAAAATTTAGCTTTGTGAAAATGATGAAAAATGCATCTGCAGAATGTACACTTTTTATATCTAATAAAGGTTACAACTTTTTTCCAAGGAAGAATAAAAAAAGATTAAAAAATAAGTGAATACAAAAATACAACCTCAATAATAAAGAAACAAAAAAAGAAAAATACAAAGAAACAACCATGGTACAATACATGTGAACTCATATTACACATAAATATGGTGTATTTAATTCTCATTTAAGGAATTTCATGTAGCACTTGTTTGACATATTTCAAAACTACCAAAGCTTCTGCTAGAAAAAGTAAGCAAGTTGTTAAATACAAAAATGAACTTATAATTACAATTCAGATTTGCAGCTAGCTAGAGAAATTGTATATAATGGCACAACACGAAACAACCTTCAAATATGAGAAACTCAATAATGATGACAAATTATATCTCATATTATGGTCATAAATTTCTAACTAAAGAGAAAAAAGAAATGGATTGAATGAAGGATTTCACATAAAAGAATAATGATGACAACAATGTAAGACATTTCAAACCTTCAATTAACAAAAGGTTGCCAGAGTGTAATTGAACAAAATTTTCTCCAATGATAGAACAATTCGTTGAGATATCAATATCAGTGTCAAATTGCTCACTTGGATATAGAACTTGTGAACAGTGTCTAAAACATATCTTTTTGGTATTGTCTGCCCTAAAGATTCAAAATTAGCATGGAACACATAAGATGCATGAGGGAGTTAAGATTTAACCTTCAAATTCATTGAAACAATACTTTCTACAACAATAGAACATAGGGATTTTCCCCTTCCAATTTCTCAAAATTACAAAATGGCCTAGTAATAAATAAAAAATTAATATCATCACTTTCATGTAGCACAATGAAAACAAATCATGATTTTTTAAGTTCTAGCTTAGCTATGAGTGAAAAAAGATACATTTTGATGTTTACTACCCAAAGATCAATTCCATGCCCAAGAACATTACAGAGGAAGAGAAGGTAATCACGTTGCACATAAAATGGCACACCAATTTTCATTACTATTCTTACTATGCTTTGTGCCACCTGCATGGCATGAATTCCAAAGGGATGAAGCTGAGTGCAAGTCCTGAAACATTTTGGAAAAAATGATACCCCTCAAAAGTGGCACCTAAGAAGAAGGAAATCCATTCTTTGCGGTACAGCCCCTCAGAACATATTTGTCAAAAGACTTTGAAAGAGAGATAGAATAAGTTGCAGGAGACACCTAGTTTGGCCATGTCCCAGTACCTCAAACGTCTAGAAATGCCAAAACATATACAAAACGCCTTGGAAACACCATCCTACGGTATGGATGACAGTGTTTCCAAGGCGTTTCAGTCATTTCCAGTGATGTTTCGACCACTTTTTTGGAAGTTTTGGTCCCACCTAAGTGCCCAAGAGAGGCATTGGACACTAGAAAATATTGTCTTGTCCATACCAATGACCCTTTAAGAAAAAAAAATAAAGGAGATTATGCTTTGATGAGTTTGTCACCTTGGTAATTAATGGTAATATTAAATTCTTAAACTAAAAGATGGCATTCTCAAGTTGACATTCTCCTTTATTTGACATTACCATAATATTAAATTCTTAAAGTAAAAGTTGACATTATCCTTTCCCTAGCATTATCATTAATTGTTTCAGGATGTTTGAGAGTGGTTCCAACCTCATCGAACTTCATTTGGAGAAAGTAGAATTTCATATCCCATTCAAAGTTCAGCAGCCTTGATAATTTTTAGGATTTCAGGGTGGGCAGGATTGTAGTGTTTCCACTGGATTCTATCATGTATGATGGTATGAGATTGGAATTAGTCAAGACCACCAAGATATGGGATTTTGCATCATGTAATCATCTATGAGAGTTGATATAGACATGGGTCTCCTTCTAAAATGTCATTTATGTGTAGCATTCTTATTTTCTTGCAAGATAATGTGTTATTTAATATATATATGTATGTATGTATGTATACATTTTTTTATATTTTATATATCGTGTTTCCCTCACCTACCCATTTTGGGGGGTTCACATTTACATGCTTTCTCGTTTCATAATCTTGTACATGTTTCCATGAAACTTAGGAGATGTAAAGATTAGGGGAATAAAGATATTTTGAGAGATAGCCATAATAGGCCTCTTTATTTGGAGCATTGGTTGGCCTTGACTAGAGTTTCTTTGTATGTATCTTTCTTGTGTGGAAAAAATAGCACTGATTTTATTTAAAATTCACATATAAAGTTATTTTGCAGTGTCCATTCTAATTCTATAAAATTGTAAAGCTATTGCCACTAGGATCTTGACTGGTGGTCAAGTGAGGGATCGTTTGTTATGTCCCTACCATAGAAGGGACATTAAGTTTTGGGCAATTTGCAATATGTTCTTGCATGGTTCTCGAGGCACATATACAAGGTTTAAGCTATGGCGTTATTGTGTTACGTTTGCATCGGGCACTGCAGCCAGGGGGTGGCGGTGTTATGTCGCCACACATTGTTAGGGAGAAGTGGTTGTCAGAACAAGTGGAGCAGGGTTGTCAGAACAGGTGGTTGGGCTCTTACCAACCCAGACAGTTGGAGTCTCTATCGTCTCAGGGCTCTCGGTCACGACCATCTCATTCCCTTCATGCATCTCTCCAAGAAACTGGCTTCCAAGGGCCTCATTGTTACCTTCGTCGTCACTTTCCATCACATTTATTCTCTGTAGAATACGGTTAATGTCATGCAAGAGAGTGGGCTAGACATCTTCTTGGTTTCCCTGTTTCATGTCTGCTTATTTTCCCCTTCCAACTAGTCAAAATTACACAATGACCTAGTAATAAATAAAAAATTAATATCATCACTTTCATGTACCATAATGAAACAAAATCATGATTTTTTAAGTTCTAGCTTAGTTATGAGTGCAAAAAGTTACATTTTGATGTTTACTACCCAAAGATCAATTCCATTCCTAAGAACATTTTTTACATTATTGGCAATGAAAAGCATTATATGAATTTCAGCTAAATAATTGCAAACTATTAACAATTAATATTTTTTAAGATGAACATACAGAGGAAAAGAAGGTAATCACGTTGCACATAAAATGACATGCCAATTTTCATTATTATTCTTACTATGCTTTGTGCCACCCACATGGCATGAATTCCAAAGGGATGAGGCTGAGTGCAAGTCCTGAAAAATTTTGGAAAAAATGATACCCCTCAAAAGTGGCACCTAAGCAGAAGGAAATCCATTCTTTGTGGTACAACCCCTCATAACATATTTGTCAAAAGACTTTCAAAGAGAGATAGAATAAGTTGCAAGAGACACCTATTTTGGCCATGTCCCGGTACCTGAAACATCTAGAAAAACCAAAACACATACACAATGCCTTGGAAACACCATCGTACGATATGGATGACAGTGTTTCCAAGGCGTTTCATTCATTTCCAATGATGTTTTGGCCACTTGATTGGATGTTTTGGGCCCACCTAAGTGCCCAAGAGAGGCGTTGGACACTGGAAAATATTGCCTTGTCCATGCCAATGACCCTTTAAGACAAAACAATAAAGGAGATTATGCTTTGAGGAGTTTGTCACCTTGGTAATTAATGGTAATATTAAATTCTTAAACTAAAAGATGGCATTCTCAAGTTGACATTCTCCTTTATCTAACATTACCATAATATTAAATTCCTAAAGTAAAATTTGACATTATCCTTTCTCTAACATTACCATTAATTGTTTCAGGATGTTTGAGAGTGGTTCCAACCTCATCGAACTTCATATGGACAAAGTAGAATTTCATATCCCATTCAAAGTTCAACAAACTTGACAATTTTTAGGATTTCAGGGTGGGCAGGATTGTAGTGTTTCCACCAGATTCTATCATGTATGATGGTATGAGATTGGAATTAGTCAAGACCACCAAGATATGGGATTTTTCATCATGTAATCATCTATGAGAGTTGATATAGACATGGGTCTCCTTCTAAAATGTCATTTATGTGTAGCATTCTTATTTTCTTGCTTATTTTCTTGTAAGATAATGTGTTATTTAATATATATATATATATATATATATATATATATATATATATATATATATATATATATATATATATATATGTCTCCATTTTTTTATATTTTATATACCGTGTTTCCCTCACCTACCCATTTTAGGGGGTTCACATTTACAAACTTTCCCGTTTCATAATCTTGTATATGTTTACATGTTTCCATGCAACTTAGGAGAGGTAAATCTTAGGGGAATAAAGATATTTTGGGAGATCACCATAATAGGCCTCTTCGTTTGGAGCATTGGTTGGCCTTGACTTGAGTTTCTTTGTATGTATATTTCTTGTGTGGAAAAAATAGCACTGATTTTATTTAAAACTCTCATTTAAAGTTATTTTGCAATGTCTATTCTATTTCTATCAAATTCTAAAGCTACTGCCACTAGGATCTTGACTGGTGGTCAAGCGAGGGATCGTTTGTTATGTCCCTGCCATAGCAGGGACATTAGGTTTTGGGCAATTTGCAATATGTTCTTGCACTGTTACTGAGGCACATATACAAGGTTTAATCTATGGTTTTATTGTGTTATGTCTGCATCGGGCACTTCAACCAGGGGGGTGGTGGAAGTATGTCGTTGCACATTGTCAGGGAGCAGGGGTTCTCAGAATAGGTGGCGTAGGGTTGTAAGAATAGGTGGTTGGGCTCATAGCAGCCTAGACAGTTGGAGTCTCTATCATCTCAGGGCTCTGGGTCATGGCCATCTCATTCCCTTCTTGCATCTCTCCAAGAAATTGGCTGCCAAGGGCCTCATTGTTACCTTCATCGTCACTTTCCATCACATCTCTTCTCTACAGAATAAGGTTAATGTCGCACGGGAGAGCGGGCTAGACATCTGCATGGTTTCCCCATTTCATGTGTGGTTATTTTCCCCTTCCAATTACTCAAAATTACAAAATGACCTAGCAATAAATAAAAAATTAATATCATCACTTTCATGTAGCATAATGAAACAAAATCATGATTTTTAAAGTTCTAGCTTAGCTATGAGTGCAAAAAGTTACATTTTGATGTTTACTACCCAAAGATCAATTCCATGCCCAAGAACATTTTTTATATTATTGGCAATGAAAAGCATTATATGAATTTCAGCTAAATAATTGAAAACTATTAACAATTAATATTTTTTAAGACGAAGATACAAAGGAAAAGAAGGTAATCATGTTGCACATAAAATGGCATGCCAATTTTCATTACTATTCTTACTATGCTTTGTGCCACCCACATGGCATGAATTCCAAAGGGATGAGGCTGAGTGCAAGTCCTGAAACATTTTGGCAAAAATGATACTCCTCAAAAGTGGCACCTAAGATGAAGGAAATCCATTCTTTGCGGCACATCCCCTTAGAACATATTTGTCAAAAGACTTTCAAAGAGAGATAGAATAAGTTGCATGAGACACCTAGTTTGGCCATGTCCCAGTACCTGAAACATCTAGAAACACCAAAACAGATACAAAACGCCTTGGAAACACCATCGTATGGTATGGATGACAGTGTTTCCAAGGCGTTTCAGTCATTTCCAGTGATGTTTCAACCACTTTTTTGGAATTTTTGGGCCCACCTAAGTGCCCAAGAGAGGCGTTGGACACTGGAAAATATTTTCTTGTCCATGCCAATGACCCTATAAGACAAAAAAATAAAGGAGATTATGCTTTGAGGAGTTTGTCACCTTGGTAATTAATGGTAATATTAAATTATTAAACTAAAAGATGGCATTCTCAAGTTGGCATTCTCCTTTATCTAACATTACCATAATATTAAACTCTTAAAGTAAAAGTTGACATTATCCTTTCTCTAACATTACCATTAATTGTTTCAGGATGTTTGAGAGTGGTTCCAACTTCATCGAACTTCATATGGAGAAAGTAGAATTTCATATCCCATTCAAAGGTCAGCAGAATTGACAGTTTTAAGGATTTCAAGGTGGGCAGGATTGTAGTGTTTCCACTGGATTCTATCATGTATGATGGTATGAGATTGGAATTAGTCAAGACCACCAAGATATGGGATTTTGCATCATGTAATCATCTATGAGAGTTGATATAGACATGGGTCTCCTTCTAAAATGTCATTTATGTATAACATTCTTATTTTCTTGCTTATTTTCTTGCAAGATAATGTGTTATTTTAAAAATATATATGTCTACAATTTTTTTTATATTTTATATATCGTGTTTCCATCACCTACCCATTTTGGGGGGTTCACATTTACAGGCTTTCCCGTTTCATAATCTTGTACATTTTTACATGTTTCCATGCAACTTAGGAGAGGTAAAAATTAGGGGAATACATATATTTTGTGAGATCACCATAATAGGCCTCTTCGTTTGGAGCATTGGTTGGCCTTGACTAGAGTGTCTTTGTATGTATCTTTCTTGTGTGGAAAAAATAGCACTGATTTTATT
This sequence comes from Picea engelmannii, assembly GCA_009831015.1. Classification (NCBI taxonomy): domain Eukaryota; kingdom Viridiplantae; phylum Streptophyta; class Pinopsida; order Pinales; family Pinaceae; genus Picea; species Picea engelmannii. The sequence goes on along the minus strand of ML787297.1, from coordinate 58,461 downwards.
TAAAACTCACATATAAAGTTATTTTGCACTGTCCATTCTAATTCTATCAAATTGTAAAGATACTGCCACAAGGATCTTGACTAATGGTCAAGCGAGGGATTGTTTGTGATGTCCCTGCCATAGTAGGGACATTAAATTTTGGTCAATTTTCAATATGTGCTTGCATGATTCTCGAGGCACATATACAAGGTTTAAGCTATGGTTTTATTGCGTTACGTCTGCATCGGGCACTTCAGCCAGGGGGGTGGCGGTGGTATGTTGTCGCACATTGTAAGGAAGCAGGGGTTCTCATAATAGGTGGCATAGGGTTGTAAGAACAGGTGGATGCGCTCGTACCATCCTAGACAGTTGGAGTCTCTATCGTCTCAGGGCTCTGGGTCACGACCATCTCATTCCCTTCTTGCATCTCTCCAAGGAACTGGCTGCCAAGGGCCTCATTGTTACCTTCGTCGTCACTTTCCATCACATCTCTTCTCTACAAAATAAGGTTAATGTCCTGCGAGAGAGCGAGCTAGACATCCACTTGGCTTCCCTGTTTCATGTCTTGTTATTTCCCTTGTTTTTCCCCATTTCATGTCTGGTTATTTCCCTTCTTCCTATGCCAACACCAATATCGAAAGTTATGTTGTTGATGGGTTCACCAGTCTCGCCTAGCTATGCTCTGTCGTAATCTTCCATAGGATTTTCACTCCTCATCCCCTTTGATTCATTCTACCATTGTATATCAATCTTCATAGGTAGCAAATTCTCTTACTTTCAACTCACCTACACAAAATTTTGGCTCAGAAATCACTCAAGAGGAATGCAAATGGGTCAAAAAGGTATCATACTATACACATCAGGGGCACACTTAGGAAGGAAGCACCAGGGCGGTCATTGGCGTTATTTCTGAACATGAGGAGGAGACTATTAGTTGTCTTCCTGTAAGTATTCTACCATTTTTGAGTTTTTATAATCTTAGATTGTGAATGCTTTTCACTCTATGTTTAGGAATTGAAGTTGATCTTATTTATGCATTAGCTCAAGCAGGTTTGGTGATCATTAAGATGTTGCTTCAATGCACTTTGCAGTTGGTGAGTGCTTACTTTCTTTCATATATTCCGATCACACTCAATTGATATTCTTGAGCTGCAAGTTGTTATCATAAATTAAAATTAATTAATTAATTACAAAGAAATGTTAGATTGCAACCAAATCCTATTTTTTGCTCCAGGTTCAAGAAAAGAAGAGATAAATCTTCAGAGAAAATTAAGTCAAGTGCAAGAGCTATGAAGAGGCATCTCACATGATCACATGCTTACCTGAATATTGTAACACATATTCTTCATATTTCATATCATCTATAAACAGGAGATGGTACACAAAACATCTTCAGTGATATCACCGAGAGAGGTGCAAACACTATTTCAAGTTAGTCATGTTTCCAGTGTTAAGAATTCATGTGATTTAAATATTGTGAGACATCCTTATCACATTCAAATATTTTGCATCTGTGGGAGATGTTGAGGAACACTTGCATGTCCTAGAAGAACTTTTTCCTAAGGGAAAGGCCTCTAGGCCTCTAATCTGGAGATTTCCTTGCTTTAACTACAATTCTTCTAGGGTGACTATGACACACGAATGAAAAATTAGATGTTCCGAAATTGCTTGTGAAAAACCATATTTGCAAAAGCAATAATTTCTTGTTGTCATGAAGCCTTATTATCAATCACCTATATAACTAAGGTTGCCTCTTGTACTAGGACTACTAAAGCCTAGGCGGGGCCTACTTGTTGAGGATCGTTGTTTTGTCATGAATCTCTAAAATTCATGACACAAAGTAGTGTTTGTTTACTTCTGCTGTCACATGAATTAAATATTGACAAACATAGACACTGGAATGGGCTCGACATTCAGCCGTGACATAACTATGAAAGCTAAGGCTTTGACCTTTCCATCTTATGACCTTTTTTCAACAAAAATAATTTAATTTGAGAAAAAAAAACATCAATAAAAACTAAATAACTTTGATAAAATCTTATTCAGAGTTGGATCTCTGAGCTTGTACATACAATAAAGGACACATGTCTAGTTTGGCTGAAGTCGCAATATATTTCTGCTAACCCCCTTTGTGTCTTCTACAGGTTTTCTGCTAACCCACTTTGTGCCTTCTACAGGTTCCGATTGTGTTTCTCGATCCAACCCTGGAGCATGGTTGATTTTGCGACCAGACTCTTCTGGTGTTGATACCTATCAGCCACGGGGTAGGCTGGAAGCATGGAGAGAGAAAGGTGCGAAGGATTGTATTGGATGCAGCTTTCAGCTAGTTGCAGAAGGTGGTGCTCTGGCAGGAGTAAGTAATGGAATTGAAATGTCGGTTTTTGTCTTTTATTGAAATATATTTGTTTGTTATTGAAAACATATTTCAAGTTTCTATATAGCTACATTGACTCTTTCCAATTTCCATTTTTACTTTCAGGGTGTAGACCTTAGTTCAATTCTCGTAATATGTTTTTATGGGCATAATTTACTTCATGCCAATATCTTCTAGCATTCTTGAAAATGAATATATGTTTCAATTATCTTGTCAAGGAATGTAGAGATCCAAACATTCATTGATAAAGTGTCCAAAGTATTTGTGCCAAAATTCAAAAGTTATTATTCCATTTCAACACTCCTACAGTTGTAGAGGGCTTCCATCGTCATTTCCTTCACGCGGATTACATTACAAACAGAGAGGAGTTCGGAAGCTTTAACATAGATTACAGGACAGATCCCGTGAAGAGTTACTCCATTGGGTTCTTCATTGTTATGCTCAGATCGCTGTCTTGAAGGGAGAATTCCATTTATAGATTACAACGCAGATTCCATGAACAAGCATATAGGAATAAACAGCTCATGCCAATATATGCCCCGCCTTTTTGCCCTCAATGGTTGTTTGCTGGTTAACCGGTCAGTCACACTATAAGCACCACTATAAAAAAGACATCGTCAGATGAGAGAGAGTAGGCTGGCTAAACTGGTAAGTCACACTATGAGCTAAGACATCCATCGTCAAATGAGCACACGTATATCTTCTTTTTATTGGAAGTTGTTCGTGATAAGACAACTTTGTATAACATTGTATAAATTCTGTGTTGGTCGTATCTCACTGTACATTTTTTAGGGTGATCTTGTTTCCATTGATCGTTGATCTTGATGTTCATATGTACAATGCGTTTCCTGTGAAAGCAAGGCAGTTTATTTTTGAAATATTAGGTAAAGAATGTAGAGATGGATAACTAAAATACATGGCTTCTATGGAGATCAGGGCCATTAAACAAACATAAGATCAGGGCCATTAAACAAACATCAACAACTTATGCAAATATCTGGCAGTAAACAGCGCATGGAAATATCTGGCAGGGACATTGCCACATGTGGCTTATTAGCAAAATGTAAATTAAAATCAAGCCTTCAAGGTTCGCCTTTGCCATGCCACCATTTTGAATTAAAATGCACAATACAGTTGACTTGGGATTGCAACAATAGCATAAAACCAAATGGACCCGAATACCTGATGATTTCCTGGTTGTAGCGATCAATTGCAGCTTCGAGCTCTTTCAATTTCTTGCTCGCAGAGACCTCAACATCCCAAGCCTTCTCCTCCCACTCGTTCCTTGAAGCCTGGGCGGCTTGAATGTCGAGCTCAATGGTGTGGCACTCTCTGCTCATCTTCTCATAATCC
>ML787297.1:32854-53946 GCA_009831015.1 Picea engelmannii | reverse complement strand
ATTTCTTTCTTTTGTGCTTCTCTTTTTCTATTGTACCCTCCTCTCATGGAAGAAGTGTGATGGGTTAAGAGGAGGAAGTGTGATGGGTTAACTCATAAGAGTTTGTCATTTTCGTAGAATGAAAGGATGTTCTTTCCTTTTTTATTTTTTACCATAGTGTTTCCTCTCATCTCGATAATGCGGAGTTCAATTCCCACTTATGTGATCCTCTCGTCTCCCTCTAACTTTTCCATTGCATTCCAATTGGATTTTGGAGAGGTTTCATATGCTCCAATCATGGATTTTGTGTTTTTCCTCTCCACTTGTGTTGCTTACATGAAATTCTCTTTTATCTCTATTACCTCTGCACTATATTTAAATGTTGGAGAGATTCTAAATGGTCTTGACATGTTTTCTAATATGCAAGTCGAAATCACTCAATGAATTTCATTAAAAAAAAACAACAGTGTCTAATTAATATTATGGCTTGGATTTCTTCTTTTATCAAGCATCCAACAAAATAAGACACATATAATCAATTTCATAATCATTCATCACACAATATACATATTTTTAAGGAGAATCCTCGTGGAGAATAAACTCCATTTAGTATGAAAACCTTAGAGAATGTAATTCGATGAGTATTTGCAGCTATAAAATTCATGACCTTTAAGATTTGGCATCCACATGACTGCATTTCACAATGCCCAATACTCCAAGTAATGTGCAAGTAACAAATTCAAGGCATGTCCTTTCCACGAGGAACTTCTTTTCTCTTGAAACATAACAACTATCTAAGTTCAATAAGCGATCGAATAGGGAAAAATTCGTTCTCTACTTTGAAACCCTAACCAAACCCTAGCTCTAATTGTTGGGATGATGGATAGTGATGGGAGAGGGCATGCACCCCCTCCTAATGAAGAAGCATGTGACTTTAACGTGATTGTAGTGAACTCTGTGAAATCCTCCAAGGTGTAGCAATCCAGATTTGTCAAAAAACTAGAAGAAATTCCCAAGGTTATCATCTCACCATCCACCTCAAGAAAGAAAGCATTGGCTCTAGTAGATAGGGGACTAATCGGTCAATTTATAGGTACATGGCCATCTCAGAAGACAGTGGCATTCTGGCTAGAAAAGAACTGGAAACCTTTGATCAAAGGTTCACTCAATCATTTCTTTTGCAATAGAGGTTTCTTCACATTTATCTTCGAGCACAAGGAAGACAAAGATTTAATCTTTCGCAGTGGCTCATATTTCCTTGGAGTGAGAGGCATGTATTTCAATAAATGGACCCTTGATTTCAATCCAGAAAACAATGTTCCCTCTACAATTCCAGTCTGGGTGTGGCTCCCTCTCCTTCCTCTGCATTGTTGGAGCGATGTTTCCCTTAGAAGCATTGGCAACTTTATTGGTCGATTCATATACAGGCCAGAACCAAAGGAAAACCTCTTCTCTTGCGTCGAAATTTGAATAGAGGTTGATCTGGAGAAAGGAGTACCTGAGGAAATGATAATATCCTTGGATAATTGACAACATGTCCAGTAGTTGGATTATGAACAATTTCCCTTCAAGTGCAAGTTGTGTCATGAATACAGGCACTTCGCAAGAAATTGCAAAAAGGTCGAAGTGACTCCTCCAAGCAACGTGCATGAAGAAAAATGGCAGGTGGTCTCACGAAAAATGGGTATCAATGGGAATAGGGCACAATATGCAACTGAAACCTTCAATTGGGGTTTAATAACATTGGTCATTGAAATGAAATCACCCACGAAATGGAATGCAAACCCTTATCAAAAGGCGACCATCTCCTCATCGAAACAGTTCGAATATTTATCACAACTGGAAGAAATCGCAGAAGAGGGAATCCATATCATTCCTGGTGCTAGGACAAAACCCACCGAACAACCTTTAGTCCAAATCAACTCCCATTCAAACCAAAAATTGAGTTTCATTCCCCTACAACACAAAGGAAATACGGTGATCATCTTTGAAAGTTCGATGGAAACACACATCGATCCAATACAACCAAGGCCAAAAGATTAAGACGCAATCAAAGACGCAAAAATCACATTCTCATCTGTGAAATACAACTCAGAGATGGAGAGCCTAGACGAAGAGGCGCAAGAGGATCGGGCCTCAAAATAATACATGTTGCAAAAGTCGGGACAACAAACCTCAAGGGTCGTCCAGGAAGAAGAAGCTAAAAAATGCACTCTTCTAGGGTCACAAAAAACCCTTCCAAGTATGATAGCAGGGGGAACTAAGAATTCGAAACCCCAAAGTGGAAATGTTTTGAAGAAAGGAAGTTCCCTTTCAAATCCATTGAAATAATGATTGTGGTCTCTTGGAACTATAGGGGGTTAGGCAACACCCTAAAGACCCTCATTTTCAAAGACTTATTAAAATCATAAAAGACTAGTATCCTCCTTTAGGTGACCAAGATGAAAGCATGCGAAGTTTCAAAGTTAGGGAAACACCTTCGGAAGTCAAGTAACCTCATTATCTAAGATGCCAAAGGAGCTTCAGGAGGACTCTGCACACTTTGGAGCGAACAAGAGGTAAGACTTGAACATCATATCAAATCTCAGCATTGGATTCTAACTAAGTTGTATTGCATGTATAGTGGTTCTATATTCACAATAATCAATGTATATATGTCAGTCAACCTAATCTAGGTGGATATTGGTGGCCACCCACCTATTCCAACTCCCTCCGCTTGACAGTTTTTAGTTCAGCACATGGCCACCCACCTATATGTGGTTAGTGCTTGTTCTATCCATCATTTTCTACTTCTTTATTGACTCCTCCATGTGGTCTACTTATTCATTTCTAATAGATTCAACTTGCAAAGATGAAAAATACTCATCACTTTTTGTTAAGAATCCATCCCATGAAATCTAATGTGGTTTCTTGACCAAAGTACCACATATGAGTAACTTCACAAGCCCAAAGTATCACATATGCATAACTCTGACCCTGATGGCAGAGTAATCTATATTTGATTGTGTTGTTGGTAAGAAACAAAATGACTAATTTCGTTTATGAGGAAGAGGACTAGCAAAATTTTCTATGAAATTCCAGTTCTATGTAATAGACTAAAATCCCTTTGGAATAATCAGTGGTAGAATTTATGTAAGGAAGAAAATGTTGGGAGGTGCGTTGATGGCATTTGTGCGAGATGATATCCTTGTATTGCAATGTTTGTGGCAGGGATTCAATAAAGGGGAGCGTTGAGAAGGGGAATGAGACCCAACAACAAATCAAGTTTAGGCAAAAGCGATCTATAGAAGAAAATGAAATTTGTTTACAGAGCAAGAACGTTGTGGAAATAATTACCGATCTTCATGACATTGCTCCTCTATTGGTGGGGTGATCTCCTCCTTCACTCGACGCACTCATGTGGGCTCCTTCCTTCTCCTGTGGGGTGATCTCCTCTATCCCAACTTGTTGTCGATCGGGGTCGGCTGAGTTTTTTCTAGTGTGGGTTCTGAAATTTGGGCGCAGTATTGATCGTGGGTGGGGTTTTTTTAAGATGGGGTTTTGAAATTTGGGCGCTACACGGGTTTTCTATACTGGTCAGGTTTTGTTTGCTAATTTTTTTTGTTTTTAATATATATAATTAATATATGTTTTTTTTTGTTTATAATATATGTTTGATTTGTTTTTTTTTTGGTTTATATATTATATATTTTTATAATAATATAATTAATATATGATATAATTAATATATATTATATTGAGGGCGTAACGGTTAATAACATGTTTTTACTCCCTAGAGGTCATAGGTTTACGAAGATATGATTGCAATGACAATGAAGATGACAGTGACGATGATGACAATGAAAATGGTGATGATGACGACAATGATAATGACGTTAATGGAAAACTTGTTTGACCCAAATGTACTAGTCCTTCTGGAGAAGTAACCAAATGACCCAATTAATTTTTCCAATGTCACCTTTGAGGGTTTTCAATACTAGTCCGTATGCAAAGTTAATGGTTTTCTTTCATTAATACTATGAATCCAGAGTCTAATCTACCATTGGTACAAATTATTGGTCTTACTACCAACAAATGGATTCAATTTACTTCCCTTGAATATCTCCACTGCTCTACCTCTGTCAGATGGGGCTACAACTCGATGCCAACTGCCAGTGTTGTAGCTAACGTTGATGGTTATGCCAAACCTTTGTAAATAAATCCACCACCACTTGGACAACCAACAACGGGATCTATAAACCCTCAATCCATGGCTAGCAACTCAACTCCACAACTACCAAGTATGGTCGCTATGATTTAACTCACAATCAAGCGGGGCCACTCGAATACTCCATCATACACAGTGTTGCTCCGGGCTAAACGTGGTAAATCAAAACAACGACCAGTGGTGTGGGTGGTGCTTGTTGGGTGGTTTTCTCCTCTGCCTCTGTTGGATTGAGTTTTTCTATCTGAAACTGCCCTAAGCAGCGAACGAATGATGTATGGGGAATAGAGACCAGTTTTTATTGACTTTTGCAAGGTACCTCCCTCCCACCAACCTTCCTCCCACTAAGTTTATTAACATTATTGTCATTATTTTTTGTTATTATTGTCACTATTAATTAATTAATTTGTTTTTCATGTGATGCATCCTTACATTACATAGAATAGAACATTATCATGTCAATCAATCCACCATTATGAGTTGGTTCGATTAGACGATGCCTAAACACATCATCTAGCCACCTCCCCAATGTTTTCTTGACCATCTAGACACCTTCATTTTTATACAAAACTCAACACTAGGATTATGTTTTTCAATTCTCTTCAATGTAGGCAAGAAGGTTATAGTCTAGGACACCAATACAATTGAGGATACCATTGGATACTTGTGTATAACTATATCCTTCTTAAATCCAACAACACTATAGCCTCACACGTGGCTATCTTATATGCCATTCACTTACACAACATGATCATAAGTCCTAACTTTCCTTGGTGATTACCTCATAACCAACACAAAATGACATGACATTCTTCATATGATCAACACATTAATAGATTTTGAACATTCTTTATATGTCCAATATTTCTTACCTTTACCATACCCCACTTGGGTATCATTCACCTCGATATCTTTGATTCAGGGGTTTAATGGTCACAATTAACTAGGTGAGTGATTTATTCATAGTTTATATTCTCATCAATATAAACACCTCAAATAGAAGCATTTTGAAGAGATTTGGGGGTGTCAAGTCTTCCAACCATTGTCTTATTAGATCTCACACTTAGAAAATAATGGGTTAGTGATTTAGTCATTTTCATCTAAAATAATTGATTCTAGTAATGTAGAGCACAACCAATGCCTTCAATTTGGGTTTCTGGTTAAATTAATGATTTAATATTATGTTTAGTCCTTAGTCTAAGTAGTATTGGAGGGAGATTTTAATGATAGAAATTACCCATTCTTATTTGTAGGTTCCAATTGTTGTTACTTTGTTAGAATAGGGCTTATGTTATATCACCCATAGTTATGCGAAAAACACCATTAATTTTATTACATTTAAGCTTCCTCTGTGTAATTACTCAGGGGTTAAGGCTTTAAAATCTCATCTTCATTCAAGGGTATATAATCACGCACAATTATAAAAAATTGCATGTTGTTAGGGTTTTCTGATTAGCACACAATTATATTGTAGTTGTTGACTTGGAGCATATATTTTTCCTCCAATTTGTGGACTAGTTTCATAAACCTCAATTTTTCATCACCCTCTCTACTATCAATCCAATGATTTCAATTATCAAAAATCCATGCTCTTTGATTTGATCCATAGTGTATTATTACCATACTAATTCGTTGGTTTTGTTAATTAACTGCACCAATTAACATTCACATAGTTTTCTACCATTTCACCATTACTACTTATATCCCAAAATTGATTATGCAAGATACAACCTAGATTAGTGAAATTTCTCTATGATTTTTGTTGGGTTTCTATATTAAGAAACATCCTTTTGACTTATATGGTGTTTATGGTTAGAATGGTGATGGGTGGTTGATTGGCTTCAATGCAGTTTTCCACATTTTTCACATACATAGATGTAAAATCTCTACATGGTTTTTTTATGAAGATATCAAATTATTGAAATGGTAGTTGTGATAGGGGATAATTCCCCACTTACTAGGATCAAATCAATGGAAAAGAAAACAAAATATATTATCTCTATATTTCTAGATCAATTGTGTATGTCAATGCAACATGAATATATGAAGAAGAATACATGTGGCTAGGCATCTATCCCCCTTTATCTGTATTTCAAAAGTAATCCCGAGAGTGTCCTGAATTCTCTAAATTCTCCAATCCTCTCTTCAAATATATGAACATAAAGAGAAACACAACCTTCCCAAAATAATCAAGTATAGAAGTCAAGAAACCCTCCCCATATTATAGTTATATAGAAGTCAACCTTCCCCATACTTAGATATAGATGCCATATTTATTACATGATCATCCATGTGAGCACTAGTGAATGGGGCCAACATTGAAATTTCTTTAATATGTGCCTGTATGCATCGAAATTCGACATGGTTAGACTAGACACGTGCCTTGACAGTATGGGAGGGTTTCAAGAGTCAAGGATGTATGATTTCCCAACCACATAATCTTTGAGATCGTCCATGTTTGCAACAACATTCATAATGGGCATAATGGGGATCATCTTTGATATGTCATGGTACTACTCTTCCAGTGGGTGCGCAATATCACAAGGATATGTCTTCTTTCCCTCCTCCATTGGATGAGAAATTCAACAACAATTTTCTCTTGTGGATGAGTAGTTTGGTCGAAACATTCTTTCAAGTTGTAATTAGGTACACTTTTGTATTGAGTTGGATCATCACAATGCCACTCTAATTTCTTCCAACTATCACTGACTAGATACTTGGTTAAATTTTTTCTAATTTTTCTAAAGGCATGGGGTTAATGTATGGGAGGGTTTCGATACTTAAGGATGTTTGATGTCACCACATAATACTTAAATAGGGTTTGATTATTGAATTACCAAGTCGAGTTGATGTCACAGAAGCTTCAATTCACCCACCAATGTCATCTTGCACCGACCCCGCATAGTGAGAAGTGAATGGGGCCAACATTGAAATTTATTCAAATTGTGCATGTATGCGTCGAAATTATACATGGTTAGACTAGACACGTAGCTTGATGGTATGGGAGGGTTTCAAGACTCAAGGATGTATGATGTCCCGACCACATAATCTTTGAGATCGCCCATTTTTGCAACAATGTTCATAATGGGAATCTCATTGTCAAATGTCGTTGTTTCCATCTGTAGAATATTTGTTGGAACTCTCTTGAAATGTCATGGAACTTCCAATTCAACCACCAAAAATGTCAGGCACCAACCCCACATAGTGAGTAGTGAATGGGGCCAACGTTGAAACTTCTTAAATATGTGCTGGTATGCATCGAAATTTGACATGGTTAGACTAGACACATGCCTTGACGATATGGGAGGGTTTCAAGACTCAAGGATGTATGATGTCATACAAAAACAATTTGAAAAAATTTCAACGTTGGCCCCATTCACAGGACACTGTTGTCCATCATGTACTCTAGCCCTAATACAATGTCTTTTAATAGTTGTTTCCTTTAAAATTCGACCAATTAGGAAATTAAAATGAAATGAAGATGAGACGATATATAGAGTGGGTCTGTGAGTGATCTTTGAGTATAAGGAAAAATATCTCTTCCATGTCATACACAACACAAGGGAAATTTTTTCCTTTCTCTACTCAACAATCCCTCAAACATCTCCTTCCTTTTCAGTGCCCTCATGTAGGCAGAAATAGTCCAATCCATTGACTGCATTATGGGAAACCTAGTGGAGTATTGTATTAGCTCTTAAATAATTAATAAGCAACTATTTCATGGGCATGGGGTTAAATGTTTTCTAATTTTCCTTGCCTCTATGCTTATCTGCAACCATCTATCTCTCTTCCAAGGTTTGTTATTTCGTCATTGTTGCATTAGTTTTGGTCATTTCTAAATTTGGATTATTGGGTAACTAAGGGGAATATAGTGTGGGGGTTATGTGAATAATGGTGAGAATGATCACAAGAGAATTTTCATGAGGTAGGAGAATGCATGAATGACTCACACTTATTGAAAATGTTTAAACTCCATGTTGATGTGGGGATTTCTTTAATGTTGGAGGATATCAAAGATGTGTCATTGCAACTAAGTGGACATATGTTGGTGAGAACGATGTCATCAGCTCATCATCTTCACTCATAGATTCTTCAGAGGATGATTTCATCAACTCATAATATTTTTTACTGTTGTCATTCACCCACCACAAATGTCATCTTGCACCGACCTCACATAGTGAGTAGTGAATGGGGACAACTTTGAAATTTCTTCAAATTGTGCATGTATGCATCAAAATTCGACATGGTTAGACTAGACACATGGCTTGATAGTATGGGAGGGTTTCAATACTCAAGGATGTATGATGTCCCCACATAATCTTTGAGATCATCCACATTTGCATCAACATTCATCATGCTCCACCTATCATTGTCATCATTCGTCATTCCCTTCTATAGAATCGTTGTCGTAACTATACTGAAATATGTCATGGAACTTCAAATACACCCATCAAAAATTTCTTCCATTGACCCTGCACAATGAGAAATGAATGGGGCCAACGTTGAAATGTTTTAAATATGTTCCCGTATGCATCAAAATTTTACATGGTTAAACTAGATAGTTGCCTTGAAGGTATGGGAGGGTTTTGATAGTTAAGGCTCTTTGATGTCCCCACATAATATTCGAGATCATCCATGTTTGCATCAAAGTTCAATATAATGGATGTCTCATAGTGAGCATAGTGAATGGGGCCTTCCTTGAAGGTGAATGAGCATAGTGAAATTTCTTCCACCGACCCCGCATAGTGAGAAGTGAATAGGGCCAATGTTGAAATTTCTTCAAATTGTACATGTATGCATCAAAATTCGACATGGTTAGACTAGACACATGCCTTGATGGTATGGGAGGGTTTCGATACTCAAGGAATATGTCTGATGTCTCGACCACATAATCTTTGATATCGTCCATGTTTGCAAAAACGTTCATAATGGGGCATCTCATATTTTTCAAATGTCGTTGTTTCCATCTGTAGAATATTTGTTGGAACTCTCTTGAAATGTCATGGAACTTCCAATTCAACCACCAAAAATGTCATGCACCAACCCCGCATAGTGAGCAGTGAATGGGGCCAACGTTGAAATTTCTTCAATATGTGTCTGTTTGCATCAAAATTTGACATGGTTAGACTAGAAACATTCCTTGATGGTATGGGAGGGTTTCAAGACTCAAGGACGTTTGATTTCCCAACCACATAATCTTTGAGATCGTCCATGTTTGCAATAACGTTCATAATGGGGTGTCTCATATTTTTTAAATGTCGTTGTTTCCATCCGTAGAATGTTTGTTGGAACTCTCTTGAAATGTCATGGAACTTCCAATTCAACCACCACAAATGTCATGCACCGACCCCGCATAGTGAGCACTAGTGAATGGGGCCAACATTGAAATTTCTTCAATATGTGCCTGTATGCATCGAAATTTGACATGGTTAGACTAGACATGTGCCTTGATGGTATGGGAGGGTTTCAACACTCAAGGATGTATGATGTTTTGACCACATAATCTTTGAGATCGTCCATGTTTGCAACAACGTTCATAATGGGTGTCTCATTGTCAAATGTCGTTGTTTCCATCTGTAGAATATTTGTTGGAACTCTCTTGAAAGTTCATGGAATTTCCAATTCAGCTACCAAAAATGTCATGAACCGACCTTGCATAGTGAGCAACGAATGGGGCCAACATTGAAATTTCTTCAATATGTGCTTGTATGCATCGAAATTTGACATGGTTAGACTAGACACATGCCTTGACGGTATGGGAGGGTTTCAAGACTCAAGGATGTATGATTTCATACATAAACATTTTGAAAAAATTTCAACGTTGGCCCCATTCATAGGTCATTGTCTCCCATCATGTACTCTATCCCTAGTACAATGTCTTTTAATAGTTGTTTCCTTTAAAATTCGACCGATCAGAAAATTAAAATTAAACGAGAAGAGAGCTAGTACAATGTATTTTAATAGTTGTACTCTATCCAAGAAGACACGCAAACCCTTTTTGAAGTGTCATTATTATAGCAAACTTGTCGCAACATCCGTAAAATGAAACATATTTATAGATTTTCTAACATCGCAATTCCGACGAGCATTGACCAAATCAAAGTTGATTTGGTCAAAATGATAGGTGATCGTTGGAGGGGTAAAACCTAGTTTCCACAATGTTGTAACTGCGACAACTGTCTTCACAAACGTGGCAAGAGAGACGATTATGTCAAAAACTTGGCAAGAGAGATGACTGTGTGGGAAATGTGGCAAGAGAGACAATAATGTGGCAAGAGAGACGACAATGTGGCAAGAGAGACATCAACGTGGAAATAGTGACGTTATCGGGCAATATGGATTTTTTTTTTTTAATTTCCTCTATTTTTCGACAATATGGCCAATTTTGTCCATAACGCTGCAAATTGAACGTTGAAATTTATACAATATGTACTAGTGCTTGTAACCCCTGTTGGTATCCCTTCGAGTGGTAGTGAATCAAAAAACACCTGTATACAAATCATCCTAGGCATATTGAATCCCTCCATAGATAAATGATCGATCTCCTGACTGCTATAGTGTCACCGAGAACAACACTTAGGAAGTGACTCTCTAGTAAATGGGTAGTCGAGCAATATGGATAAGGGTACGGTCTAGCCTCCTTAGTTTGTGCCTTGAGATATTGGGTTGAGTACTACTATTGGACGCCACATGTATATCAAAGAGCTATAGCACAGGTAAAACCCTTGACTATAGATCCCTTGCAAACCCTAACCATTGGGAACATAACATAAAAGGAAAAGACAAGATCTCTTGTAGTGTGTTAGCACATAAAATGTATCGGGGGTCATTTCCACCTTGTTTTGTTTTTGTTTTTGTTTAGTTTCCTTTATAAGACATTTCCCAAATAATTCATGTTTATACAAGAAGAAAACTCATTTTGCTCTTAGTCCTTGTAATTTTTTTTTCAAGTCTTAAGTTTAGTACTCTATGAAAGAGAAAGGTCTCATTAAGGCATATCTAAAATTTTCAAGACATGATGGTAATTATTAGTCGGGTTTTTTTTTGGTCTCATATAGAGTCTTTGTCATTCAAATGAATAAATGTCATTGGATCAAGTTTTTAAAGTTTTGAGGTAACTTCATGTTATGTAAAAATGTCTTTTCATACTTCCAAATGAGTATGTTTCATGTAGTGTATCATTATAACATTCGTTGCAAAAGTCCTAACATTTCGTAGTGTTGTACTAATCCTGTCAAAATGCTGCAAAAATGTATTTTCTCCATAAAATATTGTAATCATGAGTTTTTTTTATTGGATTAATTGTTATGATTGTGTCATGAGTCATCATGAGTCATTAGAGTCCTTGGTTCTTTCATATGTGGTTTGAAATTTTCAAACAGGTAGAATGCTACTAAATTCACGAGCGCTGCAAATCCACGCTACCAAAGCTCTGTTCGTTGCCAAAATTTTGTGTGCTACCAAAGATCTTTTTTGATCATGGTTGAAGCTCGACATTACCTTTTTAATATTCATTGGGAGTTATGGAACCTGAGAAGCAAAAGAAGAGGAGAAATAAAGGAGGAGAAATAGTCAGATTTGAACCTTAGGGTTTGAAACTACTTAATTCAAACCCATTCTTTAGAGAACCATTTGAAAACGTTGGATGCATTCCTTTTTGTGAGAAGTTCCAGGGATACCATATGGAGGTGGCCAAAGAATTTTCCCTCAACTTTGATGGAGTTAAGAAAAAAGTTGGATCGCTTGAGTTTCAAGTTTCAGAGAACACCATTGCAGTAACTACTGGAATACCTATGCAAGGAGAGAAATGGTTTAAAAGAATGGCTCTAGAATTTACATTTTGTAATGATTAATTCAAGGTAGAGCATCAAAATTAGAAGTTGTCAGCAATGATACCAGGGAACTATATGTTGGATCACCATGAAAAATTTATGTGTGTAATCCTATGTTATTTCACCTATGAAGGACACTTCAACATGGTCTATCAGTACCACATCGGGATTCTTATGCAGTTCACTGGTAAGAAAGCTCTTAATTTACCATTTTATCTTTACAGGAGCTTGGGAAAGATGACAAATAAAGTCCAAGAACGATCCAAATAGGTTTAACTCATTATGGCCCGATTAAACTCATGGTTCAATAATAACTCAAAAAGACAAATCGAGATTAGGTTTCTTTCTTGTATTCATCAAGGTTTAGTGTAGATATCAATGGTACTCCTCATTCCAAAAGGAACACCCCATATTCAAGTTGAAAAATAACAAAGGAAGCTTCTAGTGGATCGAAGAGAAACAGGGAGAAGGGTGAAGAATCACTAAATCATGGCATGAAAGAAGTTGGAAATATTGCAGAACCCTTTGATAGTAAGAAGAGAAAAATGAAAGGAAAGAAACTTGTTTTTACTCTTGAAGTTTCAGACATGATAAAACCTAGAGGACCCATGAATAGGTCAGCACTTAAATGGTTAGATCCTATGGATGAAGGTGAAGCTAAGTCACATGTTCATTATGAAGCTAAAAATATCATTGAAGTTCAACCCCAACCAGAGGAAAATGATGTGAGAGTCAAGAGGCTCAGGAAGTAGTTGAAGGAAGCATAGGATTTAATTGTTAAATTAAGGGAAGAGAATAGAAAAATGAATACAATAATAGAAAATCACTTGGATGTGTGTGAGGAATCTCTAGAAAATAGAAATAACATGGTTAGAAGGTTCATGCCCCTGCACAAGCAAGTTAAGAAAGTGTATAGACAAAAAAGGATTTTACAAACAAAAAATAGGTCACTGAAAGAAAGGCTACATCAAATAGATTAAGAAGCTGCAAATAAAAACCTGGACATGTTGGTACAAGAAACGGTCAAGTAATTCAGAGTTTAACAAGAAGCAAGTAAGGAAGGTCTCATTTTTTCGGACTGCTCAAGTATTGGGATCGATAAGTAAATATGAAACCCTAATGGTTCATTTTTGTCCAATACATTTTTGGTGGCACATTTACAATTATGACTAGAAGAGAGATTCAAATCAGTTTAAAGTCAATAAGATTAAGAAATCCATTACATGGCCTGCACACAGTAAAATCAAACTTTAAAATTTAAAAATAGTGAAAAAAAAGATTTCGCAGTGAAGTTTCACCAGGATGTTGTGAAAGTGCTAGAAACGGAGAATTCGCAGTGAGTTTTACCAGAACGTTGAAAAACTGTATAGTTAGTTAGAACTGGTGTACATTTGATTTCCATATGGAATAAACCTCCTCCAAATATTTAGGTGGACGAGAGGGACAAGTGTTCCATCATCAAATCATGTAGCTTGATGTGTTTTAAATAGCCTAGACAAGACCCTGGAAATTATGAGTTAGTTATGTTTTTTGTTGTAACCTTTTGTAACAAACTCCTAGGATGAAGGGAATCTTATGTAACTGTTTGATATCAAATTCATAAGAGGTGGAGTTAAGGATAGGATATATATTCAAGATTGTAATATGACAACATGGTTCGAGTGATAAATTGAGGCTAGTACTCTTGTCTTCATTTTGAAATATCATACTTTATGTATTTGGATTTGAGGATTCTAATGCAATTAAAAGTCATCTTGTGTTATTTTCCATCTATTATTTATCTTTTACTTTAATGGGGTGTTTTTCATGAATGATTCATCTACAGTTTATTTTATAGGAATGTGTAATAAAATATTTGTTGCATATTGTTGTGAAGTTTCTCCATTTAAGTATTTTGTATTTATGAATTAGGAAGCTCCTAGTTTATGAAAGTTCTTCAATAAGTTAGTCAATCGAGATGGAAGTGAGATTGTCTAGTTTATTCCAGTGTTCTTGTACATTTTCTTTTGTTCGTGCTTATGTATCTATACGTTGATTGAAGGTTTTTTTAGCCCTCTTTGCTGGAACATAGTTTTTGTTCATATGGTATATGAGAAGTTAGTCTCAAGTCGTGTCAGTTTGACCTACCATTAAGTTTAAAATTCATCCATTTACTATTAATATTCAAATGGGTATTGGGCTTATCCTTATGGAAATCTAAGGTGTGTCTTGGTGATAACATTTATGGCACCATTTTTGGGGATGTAGTTGAAGATTTTCCCTGGGTTGTATGAAAAAGTATATTGTTGGTTTTTGAAGGTTGAAAGATACTAGTAATAGAAAAATATCACATTTTGTTTTCACCTGGCGACTCCAAAGTTCAATGGATCCTAAGAATATTAGAATAATATCCAATCCACAGTCACCTCTGGCTACACATGTATCAGACCCAGGAAATATCATAAAGTAGGGAAAGGATTTACAAGGAGCCTCATCTTCCAAATCTTTAGGTATTTCTGGAAAACCTCCTAACCTTGTTTTTCAATGACCAGTTGCTATATCTGAATCTTCTCATACTCCTGAGGTTGGATCTCCTAAAAATTTGAAAGAATAAAGTCCTCCTTTTGAGTATATTCTTGTTTCTCCCAATTTAAAAGAAGAAAGTCTTGAACTTTTAGAGGGTAAAAAGGTAACATAGGAGGTAGATTGGGACTTACCATTTCTAGGTTTTCCAAGTGATGATTTATCAAAGTCTTCTGGAGTTGAAAAATATGAAACTTTGTCCCCTACTAAGATCTCAATAGAATCACCAAAATATGGTTCAGTTTCAGTTAAATCTAAGCCTTCTTCACCTCATTATCCTTCTCTTTTTAACCCTCATGTTGTAAAAAAATCATTACCACCTAGAATCACACCATATACTAGTAAGTCTCAACCCTTGTCTTTATCACCAATCACCTCTCCTAAGAGTCAGAGGCCTCTTTTTCCTAAAATGGAAGGATTTAACCCACCACTAAATAGAATGGATGCCATTTTGGCTGCAATATATGCACCTTTAGTACTTCCCCAACCTATGATTCCCTTCCACCTAGGGATTATCTCAAATATATGCCAAATTTCACTAGAGAGGAAGACATCACAACAGAAGAAAACCATGCAACATTTTACAGCTATGCAGATAATCTAAATATAGAGCATGAGGATGTATGGATGAGTCTTTTTTTCCAAAGTATGGATGGTGAAGATCGTAAATGGTTTAGAGGTTTTCCTCCATAATTAATAGATGGGATTGATGGCTTAGATGATGCTTCCTTAAAACAATGTGGGGGGGGAGGACTTTTTATATCACATCATAGATTTTGGAGCCATTAAAAGGAAATATGGGGAATTTGTTTCTGATTTCTCAAAAATGTTCAATAATATGTATAATAAGAATCCAACAGAAATCATGCCTACAGAGACATCTACAAATATTGCTTATGCAAATTCTTTTGATTCTTAATTTTGTTTATTATTAAGGGAGAGGAGGTCTTATATGCTATCCAATATGCAGGATGATGCTTTGGAAGTTGAGTCAAACATATTGGAAACATAAACATTGAGGGGCAGATAAGATAGAGAAAAGAGAAAGCAGAAAATGGAGGCTTCTCCTTCATGTGCTGCAAACATAGACCCAAATATTGATGAGTTGGATAAATTGGTCAAATAATTCTCTATAGAAATGGAAAGGTTGAAACTTGAAGTGAATCAAGCAAAAAACAACCCTCAATATGTTGCAAACAAAAATCAGTTCAGAAGACAGAATAACCCATTGCATATTTTGCAAAGAGATCAAAGAAATAATGATGATCAAAAGGTCAAAGCTCCCTTTTAGAACAACTTATTTGATGAAGAGTAGGAAAATAATGAAGAATAAGATTGGGAGATCCATTACCTTGAAGATACACCTATTTCTCCTCATTTGACTCAAAGTGCTTATGATGAATATTTTATTTCTAATCATCTATATGAACAATGCCAAGAGGAGCAGGTCTATCAAACCGAAGCTCAAAATAGGTATAATTTGAGATCTAAAAAGTAGAGTACACCTCCTCATCCCAATAAGATAGATGCTCCTACAAAATTTTCACCTAACAAAGAAGCACGAGGACAGAATAATCAGCCAACAATAAAGGTCCCTTCTCATGAGGTAAGGGAAATTCAAAGGTCACATTCTACTTTCAGTTTTGAAAATGAGATTCAAAAAATTATAATTTCTATCCCACTACGTGAGTTGATAAAAAATGAATATTTTAAAAGATCCATCTTGATAATTTTGCATCCTGAATCTCATCCTGCTCCATCAAATTCAGTAAATTTGAAGGATGATAACCCTACTTTCATATTAGGACCCTTGGTGGAGGATAGAGTTGAAAGTTCCCCTCCCTTTTACATTTCCCTAAATGTGCATGATAAAATCCTACATAATTTCCTTATTGATTCTGGTGCATCTCATAATTTAATGCCAAAAGATGTCATGAATGAGTTGGGATTAAAGATTAAAAAAAAATGTCATGACCTTTATTCCTTTGATTCTAGGAAAGTGAAGTGCCTAGGGGTCATAAAGTATTTAGTTGTCACTCTTTTCCAGCTGCCCATGAAGAGTATGGTCATGGATATAGTGCTTGTTGATGTACCCCCAAAATTTGGAATGTTGTTATCTAGGTCATGGATTAAAATATTAGGTGGAACCTTACAGATGGACCTTTCATATGGCACAATACCTATTATTGGGGGTGAACATAGGAGATTGTATAGGGAAAGTCAACTAGCCTATATCATTAGTGATGAACAAAATCCTACAAATCATCAAATTTATGTTGTAGATACTGATTTTGGCTCAAGTGTTCTTCATGTATCTAATTATCTTCAACCATGCTCATAAGTCCAAAGTTATATTTCAGTCAAACATGATATTAGAGGTGGGGGTGTTGCTTTATGGAAAATGTACCTTGATGGTGCTTTTTCAAGGGATGGTGTTGGTGCAGGGATAGTTTTCCTTTCTCCTTCAAAAGAAGTTACTACTTTGTCTTTTAAGCTTGAACTCAAAGTGACTAACAATATTGCAGAGTATGAGGCCTTGATTTTATGGATCAGGGTTGAAAAAGACATGAATATTGAGGGATTGACAGTGTTTGGAGATGCTAAGTTGATCGTGCAACAAGCCAGGAACATTTATCAAACAAAGCATGCCATATTGAAGGCTTAAAGAAATGAATTTTGGGACTTAGTTGACATTTTTTTCTTAGCTTTCAATATCATTTATTCCAAGAAGTGCTAATTCATTGGTTGATTCTCTAGTTGTTTCTGCAAGCATTTTTAAAGCTCCTCTACCTCCCAAAATCAGTTATGATGTTGAGGTGAAGTATAGACCCGCAATCCCTGATAATGTAAAATATTGGAAAGTGTTTGAAGATGATGATAAATTGAAGAGATTGGAAACAGTTGATGAGTTTTCTGCATTGCATATAGATCAATATGAGGATGTTAATGAAAATTTGCAAAATGATAAATTTGTAAATAAGATTGAAGACCATCATATTATTCAGTTGCCAAGTAATCATATTCTCGGGGGATTAGTTCCTTTAGAAAGTTTGTTTGACCACAATGATGTTCTTGTTAAGATACATAGTCCAAGTGAGGATTCAGATCTAATAAATTGTAATTTGGGGACTGAACAAGAACCAAAATATGTAAGGTTGTCCAAAAGTATAATAGAAAAACAAAGATCTGAATATGTAAAGTTGTTAGGGGAGTTTTCAGATGTCTTTGAATGGAAATATGAGGACCTCAAAACCTATGATACAAGTATAATTGAGCATAAGATTCCTTTGAAGGATGCCACAAATCCCTTTAGACAAAAACTATGGAAAATTAATCCTATGTTGTTTCCTATCATGGAAAGGGAAGTTAAAAAATTGCTTGATGCACAAATCATTATTCCTCTTAGATATTTATACTATATATCCAATCGTGTTCCGGTCAAAAAAATAATGGGGAAATTAGACTCTTTTTGGACTTTAGGAATATTAACAAGTGATCCCGGAAAGACAATTACCCTTTTCCTAATATGGAACACATTTTACAAAGGGTGTTAGTTTAAAAAAGGATTTCCATGATTGATGGTTTTTCAAGTTATAACCAGATCTTTTTGCATCCAGAGGATAGAGAAAAAACAACTTGTACTACTCCATGTGGTACTTTTATGTATGCTAAGATGCCATTTGGACTGATCAAATGCAGGGGATACTTTCCAGCGAGCAATGGATATTGCATTTATTAGTGAGAAAGATACATTTTTGGTGATTTATTTAGATCATATCACTGTTTTCTCCAAATCTGATCAAGACCATTTGCAACACTTGAAAAAGGTGTTCTTAAAATGCAGGATGTATGGGATTTCCTTAAATCATAAAAAGTCATGGCTTACTATGAAAGAAGGTAAGTTAATTGGTCACATTTTTTCATCTGATGGCGTGAATATTGATCCTAGTAGAGTGGAAGCAATTTAGAAACTATCCTTACCAATATCTAAGAAAGAGATTCAATCCTTCCTAGGAAAAATCAATTTTCTGAGAAGGTTCATATCCAATTGTGTTGAGCTGTTAAAATTTATCACTAGTATGTTGAGAAAAAATAGTGAAGTGAAATGGTCTGCAGATGCCAAAAATTCCTTTAAACTGATTAAGCATGATTTATTTGATTCTCTTTTGTTAATAATCCCTAGTTATTCAAAAGAATTCTTAATTTTTTCCTTTGCATCTGATGATACATTGGCTGATGTACTTCTACAGAAAAACATACATGACTTGGAGAATCCCATTTCCTTCTTTAGCAGAGCTTTAAGGGATGTTGATAGAAGACATCATATCATGGAAACACAATCTTATGCATTAGTCAAGGCTCTCAAGGCATTCAGAGTGTATGTTCTTCATTCCAAGATTATTTCTTATGTACCCTCTAGTGCAGTGAGGGATATTCTAATTTAGCCTGATATTGATGGAAGGAGAAGAAAATGTATTGAAAAAATATCAGAATTTGATCTAAAGATAAATCCTACTAAGTTGGTTAAAGGACGAGGATTAGAAAGATTGCTCTCAGAGTTAAATTGTAAATCTCTAGGATTGAATTTCATGGGCACAAATTCTGGAAATCACCATTATGAAATTGAAAACAACAACCTACAAGTGGATTTAAAGTTGGTTCAATGCTCTTGGTATAAGGATATCATATATTTGTTGCAGAACTTATAGCCTCCTCTTGGTATTGAAAAATATAAGGTGAGATATTTGAAGCTCAAAGTAATCAAATACTGTATTAATGATAAAATGCTCTATTGGAAGGATCCTTCTGGGATTTTGTTGAGATGTTTAGATCCTAAGGAAGAAAGACATGTAATGTTTAAGTTTCATGAAATTTTATGTGGAGGATGTTATTTATGGAGAACAAATTCTTACCAAATACTTAGATTTGGATATTATGGACCACATTTGTTTACTGATGTCTGTGCTAAAATCAAATCTTGTGATAAATTTCAAAGATTCTCAGGAAAGAAAAACATTAAGTCACTACCTTTGAAACCTATAGTAGTGTCTGGACCCTTCCAATAGTGGGGATTGGATTTTATTGGCGAAATCCATCCACCTTCTAGTGGCCAACAAAGGTGGATCTTAGCTGCTAAAGACTATTTCACCAAATGGATTGAAGTTGTGCCCACCAGGAATGCTACACATAAAGTCACTATCAATTTTTTAGAGGATATTTTTTCAAGGTTTTGCTGCCCTAAAAGGATTGTCACTGATAATGTTGCATCTTTCAAAGTTTATCCTTTGATAAAATTCTGTGAAAAATATTGCATTCAACTTACCCATTCTACTTAATATTACCCACAAAGTAATGGCCTTACAAAATATTCAAATAATAGCTTGGTGAAAATTATTAAAAAGTTGTTGAAAGAAAACAAGAAAGGAAGGGATTCTAAGATAAAGTTTTCTCTATGGATTGATAGAGTGAAAACTAAAAAATCAATTGGCACTACACCTTTTCAATTGGTATATGGGATGGATGTTATCTTTCCTACACAATTGGATTTTCCTGTGGATAATTTTTTACAAGATATAGAGGTAGAACCTAATGACATGGTTAGAAGGATGTACTAGCTGGTAGAGGTTCAATAGACCAGGGAGAAACTGTTTGAAAAAGAACAAAACCATCAACAAAAGATCAAATATATCTTTGAAACAAAGGATAAGAAGGAAAATTTTCATCCAGGAGATCTAGTGTTGAAATGAGATGATCATAGGCAAGACACAGGTAAACATGGTAAGTTTGAATCATTGTGGATGGGACCTTTTAAGATTCATGAAGTTTTAAACAATAACACTTTTAAGTTGCAGAACCTAGAGGGCATTGAAATCTTCGGTGGCCTAATCAATGGGCACTTCCTTAATAAATATTTTTACTAAGGATGTTGGTGGCCTAATTTCCATTGTCAATATCAGTGTTTTAGATAGTTCACATAATAATTACTCTATGCCCAATGGAGAAACAAGCTGGGTTTTTGCAGTGTGACTGGTGTTACAAATTATTTTCGTCATCCCTATGATCGATAATGATGTAAACCTATCTATTGCCTTTAGAGGGGTCACAGTGGCCTGAGTTCCTGAAGAGAGAAGGAAGAAGAACTTTTCCTGAGGAAAAAAAGTTACATTTTCCTATGTAAAAACCTTATAAAAAGAAATGTCCGCAGGTTGCTATATAGGCAGGGTACGGGAATGACAAATTCCCGCAGGTTGCTATATAGACAGGGTGCGAACAGTCCGCAGGTTGCTATATAGCTAGGGTGCAGACATTCCAGCACGTGGGAAAAACGTACGGTTTCTCGAATTTTCTAGAAGAAGAAGCTTCTTGGGTGAAGTGGCATCCGAATAGTTTGGATCTTACTCGCTTTCATGATTTAGTGGGATCATCCTAACCTCCTCACCTTATCTTCTTCAGCTTATAAAAGGAGAGGAATTCTCATGGAGAAAGTTAGCTTTTGTGAGCTTGAGCTTGTGGGT
>ML787297.1:0-29536 GCA_009831015.1 Picea engelmannii | reverse complement strand
ACAGAGACCAAGGAAGCGATTACAAAGGTACATATCTTCTTCTCACTTCCAATTTAATTCAATAGTTAGATCTAGGGAAAGCGGTATATTCTGTCATGTTTTGTTCTAGATCCAGGTGGATCTAGGGAGATCGGTTTGTGTCCACACTTACGGATTTATCCATAAACAATTGGTTTACAGGTGGAATATACAGTTGTTGATATCACAGTTAGATTCATATCTCGATAAAGGAATTGGAACTGCAGAGGTTCTTGGAGCCCCACAAGGAGGTATCCATCCCCAAAAGGATCCAAATGTTAGAACATGAAATGTACTGGCGGTCATTCCCACCTTGTTTGTTTTTTGTTTTAATTTAGTTTCCTTTTTAAGACATTTCCCAAATAATTCATTTCTATACAAGAACAAAACACATTTTTCTCTTAGTCCTTGTTAAGTTTTTGTCAAGTCTTAAGGTTAGTACTATTTGAAATAGTAAGGGCTCATTAAGGCATATCTAAAATCTTCAAGACATGATGGTAATTATTAGTGGGTTTTTTGTTTTTTATCTCGTATAGAGTCTTTGTCATTCAAATGAATAAATTTCATTAGATCACGTTTTTAGGGTTTAGAGGTCACTTCGTGTTATTTACAAAGGTATTTTCATACTTCCAAATGAGTCTGTGTCATGCAGTGTATCATTATAACAGTCGATGCAAAATTCCTAACGTTTCGTAGTGTTGTATTGATCCTATCAAAACGATGCAAAACTGTCTTTTCTCCATAACAGATTGTAATCATGAGTTTTTGTGTTGGATTCAATGTTATCATCGTGTCATGATTCATCATGAGTCCTTAGATTCCTTATTTATTTCATATGTGGTTTGAAAATTTCAAATAGGTAGAACGCTACGAAATTACCGAGCGCTGCAAATTCGTGCTACCAAAGCTTTGTTCGCTGCCAAAAGTATGTGTGCTACCAAAGCTCTGTTCACTGTCAAATGTTTGTGCGCTACGAAAGCTATTTTTTTCTTGTGGATGAATCTTTCCATTACCTTCTTAATCTTCACAAAAAGTTATGGAACTTGAGAAGAAAAATAAGAGGAGCAATAAAGGAGGAGAAATAGTCAGATTCAAGCCTCAGGGTTTGCAGCTACTTAATTCAAACCCATTCTTCATAGAATCATTTCGAAGAGTTGGATGCGTTACTTTTTGTGAGAAGTTTCATGGATACCATATGGAGGTGCCCAAATAATTTTCCCTCAATTTTGATGGAGTTAAAAAAAAAATTGTATCGCTAGAGTTTCAAGTTTCATAGAACACCATTGTAGTAGCTACTGGAATACCTATGCAGGGAGAGAAATGATTGAAAGGAATGGATCTAGAATTTACATTTTGTAATGATTAATTCAAGAAAATGCATCAAAATTAAAAGTTGTCAGCAGGGTACCAAGGAAATATATGTTGGATCGCCATGACAAATTTGTGTGTGTAATCCAACGTTATTTCACCTATGAAGGATGCTTCAACATGGTCTATCAATACCACATCTGGATTCTTATGCACTTCCCTAGTAAGAAATATATTAATTTACCATTTTATCTTTACAAGAGCTTGGGAAAGATGTCATATAGAGTCGAGGAAATATCCAAATAGGTTTAACATAGTATATTTCATTATGGTCTAATTAAACTCTTGGTTCTAGGCAAATGAAGATTGGGTTTCTTTTTGTCTTCATCAGGGTTTAGTAAAGATATCATTGGTACTCCTCAGTCTAAAAGGAACACCCCTTCTTCAAGTGGAAAAAAAAAGGAAGCTTCTAGTGGATTGAAGAGAAAAAGGGAGAAGGATGAAGAATCACTGAATCAAGGCATGAAAGAAGTTGGAAATATTGCAAAACCCTCTGATCGTAAGAATAGTAAAATGAAAGGAAAGAAAATTGTTTTTACTCCTGAAGTTTCAGACATGAAAAAACCAAGAATACCCATGACTAGGTCAACACTAAAAGGGTTAGCTCATATGGATGAAGGAGAAGCTAAGGAACATGTTCATAATGAAGATGAAAATATCATTGAAGTTCAACACCAACCTGAGGAAAATGATGCGAGTCAAGAGGCTCGGGAAGTAGTTGAAGGAAGCACAGGATTTGATTGTTCAATTAAGGGAAGAGAATATACAAATGAAGAGAAGAATAGAAAATCACTTGGATGTGTGTGAGGAAGCTCTAGAAAAGAGCAAGAACATTGTTATAAGTTCCCTGCCCCTGCACAAGCAAGTTAAGAAGGTGTATAGATAAAAAAGGATTTTAATGGAAGAAAATAGGTCACTGAAAGAAAGGTTGCATCAAATAGATGAAGAAGTTGCAAAGAAAAACCTCAACCTATTGGTACAAGCAACAATCAAGTAATTTAGAGTTTCACAAGCAACAAGTAAGGAAGGTCTCATTTTTTAGGATTTATCAAGTATGGTGATTGACAAGTAAAGATGAAACCCTAATGGTTCATTTTTGTCTAATACATTTTTGGTGACCCGTTTACAATTCTGACTAGAAGAGATATTTGAATCAGTTTGAAGTCAAGAAGATTAAGAAATCCATTACATGGACTGCACACCACAAAATCAGACTTTAAAATTTAAAAACTATGAAAACAAAGATTTCGCAACAAAGTTTCAACATGATGTTATGAAAGTGTTGGAAATGGAGAATTGGGAGTGATTTTTACCAGAATGCTACAAAACTATGCAATCAGTTAGAACCAGTGTACATTTGATTGCCAGCTGGAACAAACCTCCTCCAAATATTCAGGTTGTAACGCTCCCTCAACCTTAATCCCACTTGGTCAGGCAAATGCTACTGTGCGGAACAACATCATTCTCATACTTAATTAATAACATGCATTTAAGTCATATTAAACACATTTAACTCAGAGTAAGCACAAGATTACTACTAACATAAACAATCCTTGTCATTAACAATAATTCATATGCACAACAGAATACATGATACATATAAGCATCACAGGCATGCAAAACATAATATTAAGCATAAGCTGATACTTATCTTTGAAACCATGGTAATTCCACCAACCACGTGCAGGCCTTCCACTAACCTCCTAGCCTTAGACCACGCTGCTCATCAGTATCAACAGTGGGTCACCCCCGAGCTGGGACTAAGCTCCACCCAAGGCAAGGAATCCTAGTCTAGGTTGAGGTTACAGGGAAAACTGCACAGAATAACCGGAAGGATTCTTCCCAGGATGCCTTCTTACACCCACTACTCACAGACTCTCATTCCCCACATGCATGTTCTACCCGAGAGTATACACCTTCACAAGAACAGTCCATCAATGCTTCACCTCCCTCTTTGGGTCTCGACAACAGGCCGGATCAGGAAGTCTTAGAGCTCTGTAGCTGGTGTTGGACTCTCTCTAGGAGAAAACCACTTCCCAATAGACTCTCTCTCCTAGAGGGAGTCTCTCACAGGCCTGACAACCTACTTCTTCTACCACGGGCCTGACAACCCGCTTCTTTAGCACACCCTTCGACTCAATTCCAACAAGGTGAGGGAAACCGCAACAACATCAAGCACTCAGTTGACACCAGGATGACAACCACAATAGAAAATAGACATCCACGAGGCTCCACACGAACATACAATGGTCCACAAGCCACACGTAGTCAAGCACTGCGCGACCACAACAGTCCACTGGAAACACAGACACGGGCTTCCCAAAACTAGTGACAGACAGATGCTAAAGCATAACAAGGCTCAGCAATTACGGGACATTCAGTTTTCCCCAACCAACAATACAAGACAGACTCATGGCTCAGTTTTCGGGGATGCGTGAGGGTGTACAGAGATCCCACACAGAGACTTAATGGTTTAGGTAAGGATTCCCTAGAACAAACACTAAAACAAAGGTCGATCCTGGACACCTGCGAGTTCAGACGGAGGATGGAGAATGGGAGGTCGAACACAGACTCGAAGATTTTGACAGAGGGTGTATCGGCTCCTCCAGAAATCAACACAAGCCTTTTTTGGTTTTCCCCGAGTTGCGTGAGGGTATTCTTGCATAGGTCATACGGGATTTCCGGTTCAGACAGTCCACGATAGAATGGAGGAGGAACCCCCATCATGGCTCAACTCAACAGTTTTAACTGCATGCGCCTAGGTTGACACTTGTCACCCATGAATCTCATTCCTTCCCATTTGGAAGTCACTCGTCCTTCCAAAGAACTTAGGATAAAACATCACATTTACATGGCTTTTGGAATAATATTAAAATATTATTCCTAAGGACTTAAGCCCCTAGGATTATCCCCTAGGCTCAACACTTAGCCTCTCTTCCCAACCTTCCAGCCCCCCAATCCCTTACCCACTATGTGGAAGCTTAGTCCCCCATCACTCATTCATTGTGGTCAGTTTGCACGCAGTGGTGTTTATATTTTTTTATTAGTGTTCTGCATGATTACATATACAAAAGCAGGCTCTCGGCCTTAACACTTAGGCTCTCCCGCCTAATAACACATAAGCCCACCAGCTTATATAAACTTGGATCACCAGCCTATAAAACATAATTACAATGCATAATGCAATCTTTATACTTCATAGACATGATTTACAACATGGCTCGGCCTTAGGGACATTACAATCCCCTCCCCTTATTTTTGCACTGTCCTCAGTGCAACTTCACACTACATCTGCAAGATTTTCAAAATTTTCAAAAAGATGTGGGTACTCTGCCCGCATAACATCTTCATGCTCCCATGTCGCATCCTCAAGACCATACCAGGTCCACTGGACCTTTACAATCCCTATAGCTCGATTCCAGAGCTGTTTGTTTTTCCTGTCCAATATGCGCATAGGATGCACTTGTAGGACACCTTCTCGTTCCACCTGAATCACATTCCAATCGATAACATGATTAGCATATGGTATATATTTCTTAAGCAATGAAACATGAAACACATTATGTACAGTCATAGATGCAGGTAATGCAAGCATATATGCAACTGGCCCAATCCTTTCCAGGATTTCAAATGGCCCACAAAATCTAGCTGCCAACTTGGCGCAACTTCCAAGCTTTAGGGAACTTCGGTTAGCTTTCACTTTCAGGAAAACATGATCACCCACTTTGAACTCTGTGTGGGTTCTATTCTTATCAACATAACTTTTCTTCCTGTCCTGGGCAGCTTTCAAATTATGCTTAATTTTTATCATTTGGTCCTCCATCTCCTTGAGCAACTCTAGCCCAACTACTATTCTATCAGCTGGATTATCCCAACTCATTGGAGTATTTCACTTTCTTCTATAAAGTGCTTCAAATGGGCTCAACTTCAATGATGCATGATACCCATTGTTGTAGTCAAATTATACCAAGTGCAGGTAGTCTTCACATCTTGATGGTTTTTCCATGACATACATTCTCAGTATGTCTTCTATTACTATGTTCACCCTCTCTGTCTGTCCATCAGACTCAGGACGATAAGCTGTACTAAAGTTCAGATTCATTCTGAATCCTTTGAAAAATCCTTTCCAGAAATTCGAGGTGAATTTCGGGTCTCTGTCAGACACAATCGTTTTAGGAATTCCGTGCAATCGTGCCACTTCTCTTATGAAAATATCAACAACATATGCTGCCTTGTGAGTAGTTTTCAATGGAATAAAATGGGCAGCTTTTGTAATCTTGTCCACCACCACCATGATCGAATCATGCAGCTTGGTTGTTCTGGGCAATCCCATAATAAAATCCATCATTACTACTTCCCACTTCCACTTGGGAATGGGTAAAGGTTGCAGCAACCCTGATGGGTGCCTATGATCAGCTTTAACTTTCTGGCACTCCATACATCTGGCGATGTATTCAACGATCTCTCTCTTCATACCCAACCAAAACTAATGGCTCTTGACCGCTTCTACTATTTTCAAGCACTAGACATTGGGTACAAAAATTATGTTCTTGTACAGTAGTATTCCATCTGTATCCAATTTATAAATTTCCATCTCCTATGGCATCTTACCTTGTTGTACCTTGGCTACCAATTCTCTGTACTGTAGATCTACATTTGTAGCCTCCAGAATTCTACTTTTAATATCAGTCTGATACATTCTAATGGTTGTAGCATGTAATTCATGCACCCTCCTACTGAGTGCATCCGCCACTTTATTCTCCTTTCCTTTGATATGCTTGATCCCAAAGTCGTATTCACACAGAAATTCCAGCCACCTACTTTGTCTAGCGTTTAAGGTTGGCTAATCAAACAACTATTTCAGACCGTTGTGGTCTGTTCTCAATTCAAATCTCCTTCCCATGAGGTAATGTCTCCAATTCCTCAGAGCGTGAACGATTGCTGCCAACTCCAAATCGTGAGTGGCATAATTATTTTCGTTCTCTTTCAGCTTCGTGGACTCATAACAGATTACAAATCCATTCTGACTGAGAACTCCTCCCAACCCTTCTTTACACGCATCTTTTCACACCACGAAATCCACATTTGGATCTGCAATCTTCAAGATTGGAGCGCTGGTTAACAATTGCTTCAATCGCTGGAAACTTTTCTCACACTCTTCAGTCCACTGAAACTTGTTCTCCTTCCTTTTCAAGGAAGTGATAGGATGAGCTATCTTTGAGAACCCTGCGATAAACCTTTTGTAATAGCCCACTAGACCCATAAAGGATCTAACTTCCGCCACATTCCTTGGCGCTAACCATTCTTTGATGGCCTCAACCTTCTCAGGATCCATGATGATCCCTTCTTCTGAAATAATGTGCCCCAAGTAATGGATTTGCCTTTGATAAAACGAGCATTTTCTCAACTTGGCATACAGCTGGTGTTCTCTCAACATTTGCAGCACCATCCTCAGGTGTTTTTCATGCTCTTCCTCTGACTTGGAATACACCAAAATGTCATCAAGGAAGACTATGGGAAACTTATCTAGATAGTCCCTGAATACACCATTCATCAAGCACATAAAAACAACAGGTGCATTGGACAGTCCAAACGGCACCACTATGAACTTGTAATGACCATACCTTGTTCTAAAGGCGGTCTTGATGATGTCTTCATCCTTTATTCTTACCTGGTGATATCCCGATCTAAGATCTATCTTCAAAAATATTTTCACACCTTTCAACTGATCGAAAAGATCGTCGATCCTCAACAGAGGATACTTGTTCTTGACAGTTACTTTGTTCAACTGTCTGAAATCAATGCACAACGTCAACGTCCCATCCTTCTTCTTCATGAACAGGACCAGGGCACCCTAAGGTGACATGCTTGGGCGAATGTACCCCTTTTTTATAAGCTCTTCAAGCTTCAATTGCAACTCTTTCATCTCTGGCATACTCATTATATAAGGAGCCTTCGACACTGGAGCTGCTCCAGGCATAAAATTCACAAATAAATTGATATCCCTTTTCGGAGGTAGTCCAGGTGCTTCCTGGAATACATCTTTGAACTCTTTAAGTACCTCATGATCCTCAATACTTGACACCTTATCCTTAGGCATTTCCCCCACATGGGCTGCAAATAATTGACAGCCTTTCTTGTAACACTTCTTCAGCTGCATTGTTGAGATTTCTCTAACAACCACAGCTCTGGGAATTCCTTGGACTATTTTCTGATTCCCCTCCTCATACAGGCAAGTAAGTTCCTTGTTACGACAGTCTAGGAGGGCATGGTGTTGGTCTAACCAGTCCATCCCAATTAAACAGTCGCAAGAGCCTAAAGGTAGAATATTCAATTCAGCCTTTGTGCTCAATCCCTTCATGTCCACTAGATAGGACTTAACCAACTCAGTGACATTCCTCTTGGTTCCTGTATCCAACTGCACTAACCAAGACTTTTCATGTTTGCTTCTTGATAGATGCAAAATTTCTACCACTCTAGGGTCTATATAACTATGGCTAGCCCCTGAATCAACTAAAATAGTAAATGGTTGGTTGTTAATCATACCTTCCCCTTCAATTATGTGCGCCTGAAATTTAGCTTGCTTGTTGTCCAGGGCCGCATAGATCCTTGGCACTCTATTGCCCATGTCCTCCACTATTTCAGCTTGTTGAACATTATGGACAACTCTTGCTTTGCCATTTTTATGAGGAAAATCTTTGTACTTGTGGTTCTCTTTACAGCCCCAACACTGAATGGGCATCTGTCTCAGCCTTTGTTCTCCCACTTTAGCCATTCTCGGCTCTCTAAACGATGGATGTCCTTGAGGACTATTTCTATAAAAGGGAGGCTTGTTTCCCTTCTACCTCTATTCTTTCTTAAACTTCCTTTGGTCAACCCAAGCCTTACGAAAGGTAGGCTTTTCTTTTTGTTGTTCACATAAGAATTTATCTCTTCTTATTGTTTCTTCCATAGTCTTAGGATCATCATACTGAATCTTATCCCCAATAGGAGGCGATAATCCACTCAGGTACCTCTGAATATTATAGACTCATCTTTGATGAAGGGAACATACTTCAGTAATTCCAAAAACTTTAATTCATACTTATCAATGGTCTTGTTGTCCATCTTGAGTTCAAATAACTCTTTCATCTTTCTGTCATAATATATTTTAGTTAAGTATTTCCTCTCGAAATACCTCTTGAATTCCTTCCATGTGATATCTTTCTCTCTAACGTGTTGCACCTGCACAAGCTGATCCCACCACATGGATGTTTTTCCTTTTAGTTGATACATCGCAATTCTTCCTTCTGCATGAGAGGAATAATTCTGCAGTTGGAAATGTTTCCTCATGCCAAGAAACCATGTTTTGGCATCTTCCTCCTTATGTTCTCCATCAAACATAGGAGGCTTAATCTTATTCATCTCCCCTTTCAATTCATCCACTCCAGATCTTTGGTGCTTTATGGTAGGAGATGGGCTTGAACTACTATGCGCTTCCCTACTGGAATGCTTTAGGGAGTGATGACGATGTCTTCTGACACTCCTTGATATTATTTTCCTCTCAGGGGTCCTGGGACTCTCTGTCTTGCTTGAGTCACTCTCCTTTTCCAATTTATTTTCTATTCTTTCCAAACTCTTCAACATCCTTAAGTTGAATTGACCCTGCCTATCCCTGACTTTCATGATCTTTTGGCTATCATCTCGGCGAGCCTAGGCATTTTTTTGCAATCTTTCAATGATTTTCATCATATGTCCTTCCTTATCCAATTCTCTTCCATGCCCATTGGAGTTCGATCCTTCAACTCCCAAGTTGACATCCCTTCCTTCTCTTTCTTTCTCTGAATTGGAGGCAATCAACACCTCTTCCATTTCTATACTCGGCATCGATTTGCGGCTGTCCTGACACTCGTTGAACTCTGCACACACAACGTGCAGTCAACTGAAGTTTGTCAGGCCTTAAACCCTTAATAAAACTACAACATTCATAAACCAACGTGAATAAGAAAATGTTTTGATTCCACGAATTTTCTGACCTCTGTTTGGCTCTGCAATTTCCAGTGATAGCCCCCATTTTCTTAGTCCCCAACCCATGCGTCCATGGGCCGTGATCAAACGCTAAACTACTAGGTGCTACAAGGCTATCCAAACGAAACTTCATGTTTCAGGATTTTGGAGCTTCGGGGTTTCGGGTTTCGGGGCTTCGGGGTTTTTGGTGCCGGAGGTTCTCGCACTCGCTTCCCTCTCCAACTCCCGACTTCCGAAAATTTGATTTCCTTACCCTCTGGGCCCACAACACAGTTATTTCCCACCAAGGTAGTGACACATGGTGTCCTTAAGAAGGTCCACCTCACTCCCAGCGATGTCAGGGGGGCTCACTATTTTTACTTTTCATTTTGGAGTTTTGGGCATCAGGAGTTCATGCATCTACACATATCAAACTTTTGTTTTCCTAAATTCTGAAATTACGGTCTATTCATCTACTTGATCCAATGGTCAAGTTCCTCTCCTACAATCTACGGTGTAGATCGTTTCGGGATTTCGGGGTTTCGGGTTTTCGGTAACTAGGAGTTCACGATGCAGCAACTCCAACCTCTTGTCACTTCAATCCCCGAATTCCGATACACGAGTTCTTGTACGAGATCCAATGATCCTCGATGATTTGGATCTAACGGTCCAGATCTTTTCGGAGTTTCATGAACTGGGAGTTCACGATGTAGCGACTCCAAATCTCTTGTCACTTTAATCCACGAATTTCGATATGGAGATTCATGTATGAGATCAACGGTTGTGAGCCTCCTCTGATCCGATGGTCCAGATCTCTCCTATGCTTACACCTATCAAAGCTCTTCAGCCCTAACTTCCTTGCTAGTTGGTTGGATTCGACGGCTCATGGTATTTCGACACTTCTTCCTGGAAGTGCTCCACCGTTTGATTCTACCCTTGTTAATCCCTTTCGCGATTTCGGACTTGGAGTGACCAAAAATTTGGCCTGCGCTCCAACTTCACGATCCCTGAATTCACGAAATGATCCAACGGTTCAAACCAACCACGATCAATGACCCACATTTATTATGGATCCTAGGGTGGCAAGTTTCTCCATCCACTAACCACCTTGCAACTTCTGGCCATCTTACAGCCCTCGCAATTTCGCAAGTTCTCCATAGAGAATTCTAACCATCCAACTCTGCTTCTCAAGGAATTTTGGCCAACGACTTGGTACCCTCCTTCTGAACTTTTATCTACTTGATCCAACACTTCTGGTGTGGAGTTCTCTCTCTCCCTGTGGCCATATACCACACCGGCTACAGTTTTATAATACCGCTACACCTCCTGAGCTTTGCAACATGGTCAAGTAGCCCCGTGACACTCAGAAACATTTTGAGGTCTGAAATTAGTCCTCCAGACACAGTTTCCTTCTCAAAATCTCGGTCCAAAGACCACTTATCCAGCCCATCCAGGCTCAACATTGAAACTAGGCTCTGATACCAAACTGTAACGCTCCCCCAACCTTAATCCCACTTGGCCAGGAAAATGCTATTGTGCGGAACAACATCATTCTCATACTTAATTAATAACATGCATTTAAGTCATATTAAACACATTTAACTCAGAGTAAGCACAAGATTACTTCTAACATAAATAATCCCTGTCATTAAAAATAATTCATATGCACAACAGAATACATGATACATATAAGCATCACAAGCATGCAAAACATAATATTAAGCATAAGGTGATACTTATCTTTAAAACCATGGTAATTCCACCAACCACATGCAGGCCTTCCACGAACCCCCCAACCTTAAACCATGCTTCTCATCACTCTCAGCAGTGGGTCACCCCTGAGCTGGGACTAAGCTCCACCCAAGGCAAGGAATCCTAGTCTAGGATGAGGTTACAGGGAAAACTGCACAGAATAATCGGAAGGATTCTTCCCAGGATGCCTTCTTACGCCCACTACTCATGGACTCTCATTCCCCACATGTTTTTTCCACCTAGGAGTATACACCTTCACAAGCACAATCCATCAGTGCTTTACCTCCCTTTCTGAGTCTCGACAATAGGCCGGATCAGGAAGTCTTAGAGCTCCGTAGATGGTGTTGGACTCTCTCTGGGAGAAAACCACTTCCCAGCAGACTCTCTCTCCTAGAGGGAGTTGCTCACAGGCCTGACAACATGCTTCTTCTACAATGGGATTGACAACCCGCTTCTTTAGCACACCCTTCAACTCAATTCCAACCGGGTGAGGGAAACTGCAACAACATCAAGCACTCAGTTGACACCAGGATGACGACCACAACAGAAAACGGGCATCCACAGGGCTCCACACGAACATACAATGGTCCGCAAGCCACACATAGTCAAGCACTGTGCGACCACAACAGTCCATTGGAAACACAAACACAGGATTCCAAAAACTGGTGACAGACAGATGCTACAGCATAACAAGGCTCAACAATTACGGGACATTCGGTTTTCCCCAACCAACAATACAGGACAGACTCACGGCTCAGGTTTCGGGGATGCGTGAGGGTGTACAAAGATCCCACGTAGAGACTTAAAGGTTTAGGTAAGTATTCCCTAGAACAAACACCAAAATAGAGGTCAATCCTAGACACCCACGAGTTTAGACGAAGGATGGAGAATGGGAGGTCGAACACAGACTCGACGGTTTTGATAGAGGGTGTATCGGCTCCTCCAAAAATCAACACAGGCCTTTTTCGGTTTTCCCCGAGTTGCGTGAGGGTATTCTTGTAGAGGTCATAT
Organism: Picea engelmannii; assembly: GCA_009831015.1. Lineage (NCBI taxonomy): Eukaryota > Viridiplantae > Streptophyta > Pinopsida > Pinales > Pinaceae > Picea > Picea engelmannii. The sequence goes on along the minus strand of ML787297.1, from coordinate 17,401 downwards.
GGGATTTCCGGTTCAGACAATCCATGGTAGAATGGAGGAGGAACCCCCATCATGGCTCAACTCAACAGATTTAACTGCATGCACCTGGGTTGACACTTGTCACCCATGAAGCTCATTCCTTCCCATTTGGAAGTCACTCATCCTTCCAAAGAACTTAAGATAAAACATCACATTTACATGGCTTTTGGAATAATATTAAAATATTATTCCCAAGGACTTAAGCCCCTAGGCTCAACACTTAGCCTCTTTTCCCAACCTTCCATCCCCCCAATCCCTTACCCACTCTGTGGAAGCTTAGTCCCCCATCACTCATTCATCATGGTCGGTCTGCACGCAGTGGTGTTTATATTTTTTTTTTAATGTTTTGCATGATTACATATACAAAAGTAGGCTCTCGGCCTTAACACTTAGGCTCTCCGGCCTAATAACACATAAGCCCACCAGCTTATATAAACTTGGCTCACCAGCCTATAAAACATAATTACAATTCATAATGCAAGATTTATACTTCATAGACATGATTTATAACAGGGCTCAGCCTTGGGGACATTACACAAGTGGAAGAGAGGGACAAGTGTTCCATCATCAGATCATGTAGCTTGATGTATTTTGTATGCATTAACTATCCTAGACAAGACCCTAGAAATTAGGAGTTAGTTATGTTTTGTGTTTTAACCTTTTGGAACGAACTCCTAGGATGAAGGGAATCATATCTAACTGATTTATATCAAATTCCTAAGAGGTAGAGTTAAGGATAGGCTATATATTCAAGATTGTAATATGACAAAATGGTTTGAGTGATAAACTAAGGCTAGTATTCTTGTCTTCATATAAAAATTTCAGACTTTGTGTATTTGGATTTGAGGATTCTAATGCAATTGAAAATTAGCTTGTGTTCTTTTCCATATATTCTTTATCTTCTACTTTAATGGAGTGTTGTTTATGAATGATTCATCTACAACTTATTTTACAGGAATGTGTAGTAAAAGATTTGTTTCATACTGTTGTGAAGTTTCTCCATTTAAGTATTATGTATTTATGAATTAGGAAGCTCCTAGTTTATGAAATTTCTTCAATAATTTAGTCAATCGAGTTGGAAGTGAGATTATCTATTTTATTTCATTGTTATTCTACATTTTCTTTTTCTCATGCTTATATATATATACATTGATTGTTGGAACATAGTTTATGTTCATATGGTGTATGAGAAGTTAGTCTCAAGTATTATCAGTTTGACCTACCATTGAGTTTAACATTCATCCATTTATTATTAATATTCAAATAAGTAATATCCATCTACTATTAACATTCATCCCACTGGATTCTTCTCTTCATCATGATCGCAGTAGTACCTATCATTTTTCTTTTCCCGTGGTCCCGACCCCTCCCCGACACCCTTATTTCACATCCATCTCATTGCTTTCCTCTTCTCACATTGAACACAATCATATATCTCATTTTAACCCTTTTTGTTGTGGACCCACTCCCCCTCCTTCGTTCCCATTTTTCCCCATAGCCAACACTCACAACCAATAATTCCTTCGATCCCTTCAAGATGAATCCAAACAACAAAAGGTCAAAATACAACAAATGACCTCTAAAATTGCTTTCACCAAGTCTTGCTTGGACATCCTCAATGCCCAATTTACTGATGTTAAGGGAGATTTTACCTCCATTAAGAGCGACTTAACCTCCTTCATCCAATGGATAAAACAGTCCCTTGGTTCTCCCTACCTTGACCCCCCTTCCCATTTTGAAGGTGATAAATCCTCCCATAATATAAACCTTCATTCTAAATCCCCTCCTCATGACCCCCGTCTTCCCAGAGTTGAAGTGAAAAAAATTGATGGCTCAGATCCCATTTGTTGGGTCACTCAAATGTAACATTATTTCTCCCTGCATGGAATTACAGATGATCTGGAAAAACTTTGTTATGGTGTCCACTATTTGGATTCGGAATGCTAACAATGGTGGAAATGGTGTAGAAAGACACGTCAGGGGTATGTTCCTTGGACACAATTTGTGGTTGAGGTGTATAAACACTTTGACACTGACACTCACTATCTAGGTCATTTAACCAAGTTGAAACAATATGGCACAATGAAATACTTTATATATTCCTTTGAACAATTGGATTTCAGAATGGAGGGCATGTCCGATGCTTTCTTCATGGAATTTTTTATTAGTGGCATCAAATATGAAATTCGATCCCAGGTCCTCATGGATCACCCTCAAACTTGGTTGGAGGATACTCAACATGCTAAGGAATCTCAACAAATTGTGTGTTACCATACACGCAAACCTTCCTTTATTCCTTACACTCACCCTACCAACTGAGATCCTCCTCCCACTCCTCTCAATATCCAGAAATTAACTCAGGTTGGAATGGTCAAATGCCAACTAAAGGGCATTTGTTATAATTGTGATGATAAATATTTTCTAGGGCACAAGTGTAAGGAACAAATTTTTTTTATGGCCATGTGTGAGGATGTTTTTGAAGAAGAGGTAGAGAACCCCCTATTGCAAAATTACCCGAGCCAACTGATATTACTCCACCATATGATCCACCTAAAGTAGAATCGGTTATTTCATTGAATTCTCTCACTGGATTCTCTACTCCCCAAACCCTCAAGTTCACTGGTTACATTAAGAACAAAAAGGTCATCATGTTAATTGACAATGGAAGAACCCATAATTTTATTCATCTTCACATTGCCCAAGAAACCCATTGTTATATCCATGCAGTCAATAACTTTCAAATCATGATTTCCAATGGAGATTCCATTAAATGTGGTGGGCGTTGTGAAAATGTACATCTCCAAATTGGGCAGTACAACCTGAAATATCATATGTTTTCTATAGACATGGGTGGTTGCGATATTGTTCTTTGTGCATAATGGTTACACACCCTTGGTCCTATCCTCATGTATTTTAAGGAATTAACCATGCAATTCTAGAAGGAAGGTCGACAGTACAAGTTAAAATGAATCATAGTCAGTTCCCCTGAGATCATCAATTCCCATCGAATGGAAACGATCCTAAAAAAAGGTCATTTCGGCATCATTTCCCAACTCCATTCTATTCAAGCTATTGAGACACCTTCGGTGCATCCTGACCTCCAATGTCTCCTCTCCAAAAAACAAGCTATTTTTCCAACCCATATGGACTTCCTCCTTCTCATGGTGTCCATGATCATTCCATTCCTCTCATCCCAGGCAGTGTTCCACCCAGTGTTCTCCCTTATCATCATCCATTTTCCCAAAATAATGAAATTGAGAAAATTGTGCAAGAATTGCTTTCCGTGGGTGTTATTCTCCCTAGTACTAGCCATTATTCCTCTCAGGTGGTCATGGTACTCAAGAAAGAACGTACTTGGTTCATGTGTCCATACTTTAGCGCCCTCAATAAGCTCACCATCCAAGACAAATTTCCCATTCCTATCATTGATGATCTCTTGGATGAATTGAGTGGTGCCCAGTGCTTTACTAAAATTGATCTTTGGTCCGGCTACCACTAGAACTGCATGAAAGAAGAATACATTCCCAAGAATGATTTTCTAACTCACGAGGGTCACTATAGTTCTTGGTCATGCCCTTTGACATTTGTAATGCCCCATCAACTTTCCAAAGTCTCGTGAATCATTTATTTCGTCCTTTTCTCCGTTATTTTGTCTTAGTTTTCTTTGATGATATTCTCATCTATAGTAAAACCTAGATAGACCATCTTACTCATGTGGATAAAGTTATTCATCTACTCTCTAAGAACCAAATTTTCCTCAAACAATATAAACGTTCTTTTGGAGCATCGGAAGTCGAGTACTTGGGTCATATTGTTGTCAAGGTTGGTGTCAAGGGGGATCCTAAGAATATTGAAGCTATGCAGGAGTGGCCTCGCCCCAAGACTCTCAAAATCTTGCACAATTTTCTGAGTTTAATAGGATATTATCGCAAGTTTGTTCATAATTATGGAAAGATTGTGGCTCCTCTCACTGCTCTTCTTAAAAATAATTCTTTCATTTGGACTCCAACAACTGATCAGATGTTTCAAGACTTGAAGGAGGCCATGTGCACCATTCTTGTCCTAGTGCTTCTTGACTTCACAAAGATCTTTGTTCTGGAATGTGATGCTTATGGGACAGGAATTGGAGTAGTTCTTATGCAAGATGGTCGGCCTTTGGCCTTTACCAGCAAACAATTGTTAGAGCGAAATTTGGGAAAATCAATCTATGAAAAGGAAATGTTGGCTATTATGCATGCAATAGATCTTTGGTGCCCTTATCTATTGGGGAAACGTTTCCAAATTAAGACAGATCATCAGAGCCTCAAGTATTTTCTGGAGCAACAAAAATGGGTAACTAAATTATTTGGATATGATTATGAGATCATATATAAGAAAGGAAAATACAATGTTGTTGCTAACACTCTTTCCCAGAAATATGAATATGAAGGGTGTCTTTTTTCCCTCTCCTTCATTGTACCAAAGTGGCTCCAAGTGTTTCACCAGGAATTTCTACAAGATCCCAAAATTTTGTGTTTGATCCAATAATTGAAAGACAATGCTCTAATTTCCCCAGGGTACTCTTGGCACAATTATGAGCTTTTCTACAAAGGCCATATGTATTTAAGTCAATAGTCACAACTTAAATCCACATTACTTTCTCAGCTTCATGCTACACCCTCAGTTGGGCACTCAGGGTTTACCAAAACCTATGAACTAGTCAAACTCTCTTTTGGGGGGGATGGTATGAAACAAGATGTTCGCACTTTTGTGGAAAAATGTGATGTTTTTCAATGCAACAAGGGAGAAATAGTCCAAGCACATAGAACACTTCAACCACTTCCAATTCCACCCACTATTTGGATGGATATCTCTATGCATTTTATTGTTGGCTTACCTAAATCAAGAAATAATTCCATCATCACAGTGATAGTTTATTGACTTTCCAAGTATGATCATTTATGTTCTCTTCAACACCCATTTACCACCTCCATGGTGGCTCATATTTTCATGGATCATGTCTTGAAGCTTCACGACATGCCTCACTCTATTGTTTCTGATAGAGATCCCACTTTCAACAACAATTTTTGGCAAGAACTGTTCAAGCTACATGGAACCCTTTTGCATCTCAACACTGCCTCTCATCCCCAAGATAATGGTCAAACTGAAGTTGTCAACAAATGTTTGGAAGCCACCTTCAATTATTTCATACATGATCGGTGTCTCGAAGGTCTAGGTGGTTGACAAAACTCTTACAGTTCGCGAGGCTATTCTACATACCCTCAAAGAGAAATTGGTCATGGATTAGAATCACATGAAGCAATAAGAAGATAAATGTCACTATGAATGTCAATTTGTTGAAGGGAACCAAGTGTTTCTTCGACTGCAACCTTAAAAGTGGAATTCACTCAAGGGCCACCATTTTCATAAACTGGTGCCCAAATTTTATGGTCCTTATACAGTTCTCAAGCACATGGGACATGTGGCCTATTAATTAACCTTTCCCAGTAATTCTAAGATCCATCCTATTTTTCATGTCTCCTGCTTGAAGAAGGTGATTGGAAATAAGTGCCAAAATCAAACCAGTCTTCCTGAGTTGGATGAAGAAGGCTCCATCTGGTTGTAGCTACAAGCAATCTTAGACTAGCGTTGGCGTTGTATCTATCAACACACCATCAAGGAAGTGTTAATTCAGTGGAAAGATACAACTCCAGTCGATGCCATCTGGGAGACAACTACCATTCTACAACAATTTCCTCATTTCAAGCCTTGAGGACAAGGTTGTTTTTAAGGTGGAAGGCATGTTAGGACCTAACCTCCCTAACCCCTCATGTAGGTAGAATAATATATTTTCCATGTAATAAAGGCCAATATTAATAAGTCCTAGTAATAAGGAAGAATAAGTCAAATGTAAGAAGACCTAATGGAATATTTCGCTTCTAGAAAGATCTTCCTCTAGATTGTTCTCTTTGTAGATAGATTTATTATAAATAGGAGTCGAGGGAATGAGAAGTTTTTGTCTTGAGAATTCAATAAAGGTGTAATTTTTGTGTTGTGGTTCCATATAATTTGTTTTTCTGTTGTTGATCTCTGCAGTATCTTCATTTTATGTTTCTATTTCACTGTTATTCTCTGCACTATTGCTCTTTTCTGCTCATATAATAAATCTGGTACCTTACAGTTTGATTGTGAGTGTAGATTTAGTCTTCTATATCCAGTATTTATTTGTTGTGACATGACCCAAGGTCACAAGGGAAATATCCCAATAACACTTATGGAGTAGGAAAATCAAAGTTATGAACTTGTATAGGTCATCTTAAGACAAATATTGAATTTCTCAATGTTGACTCTTGATCTTTTGGCACCCATTTCAGGTCATTCTTAGAATGTTTGGGGGTCCAAAACAATGGGAAAGAAAACATTATGCCTTCCAACATTTCAAAGTTTGCAAAGAGATTTCTAATTAAAAAATATCACCCTAATATGACTTTATATGTGAAAATTACGCTTTCAAAATGTTGACCATTGTTTTGTCTACTTCAATGCTTTGTGGAAGCTACATCAACACCATATTACTCATGCATGTAGACCTAGAAACATATCACATCCCAATATGATTCCAAAGTAGCTAATATAATCCAGAAGCCTAACACTAACCCTAATGAAAAAGAAGAGGATTTATATCGCTAGCTGCAAGGGATGAAAGGATTATTTTGGCTCCTATCAGAATAATTTTTGTTTCACAACATAGAAATGCAAGAAAACTTAAGGCAGTAGGGAAACCCTATAGAAGTCTATAGAAAAACACAATGTCCATTTACTCCATACCATAGTGAATCAATTCCCTATGTAATTTACATTGTAAACCTAAAGATAATAAGGGAAACACATAGTCCTTTATTTCATGTTAGGGGTTTTTCATCATGGATTTCTCTACAACAAATTGTTTTTCCATGGTGTTCTATGGTGTGTTTAATGTTGTATTTTTATTCTTAATTTTCCAGTTAGTTTAAAGAATGTGGATGGTGCAATATTTTTTTTTAAGTAAAAAAGGAGGTTCCTTCTATATTAATTGCAAAAATTACAGTTATGCTTAGGTTGCCAATTGTTCTGTCGCTTTAGCAGAAACTGAAACAGTGTCATCCCTTGTCCAAAATAGACGGTTTACCATCAGTCCTGCCCATAGGAAACCAAGACTGATGGGGTTTCATTATCTGAACTATGACTATTGTCTTGCAAAATATAACTAGAAGCATACAAAAAACTCTAAATACCAAGACTGGAATCTTAAGCAAGACCATGGCAGTTACCCAATGGTGTCATAGGTGGCGTCTGCATCCTAAGTTGTTTCCCTAGATGGCATTATGAAAAGATGTGCACAAGTTGGGAATCTCCACCCTGTTTGTGGGTTGGAGAAGGCATCGTAGAGCATATCCATATGTTGACCCATGAGGGGGCCATGGTGGACTTGGTCTGTCATCTGGCCCCGCATATCAAACAAAAATTCAAGGTGCTCCGGGTGTAAAAAAGGTGGTGGGGCACGCCACTGATCCTGCATGGATGAGATGGAATGTGGCATGAAGACCATGCCACCCTCCCTCGTCGTGTCTCCCTGTCTAATGTCCTCGGCCTTGCTTGATGTCGCTTCTCTGTCCTACTCCATGCCTGCTTCCCTACCAGTGCCCTCAATTTGTCTGCCTTCCATTTCGTCGTCTTGGGTGTGTCCAACTGCGGGTGCTGTTGTCTAAGAGGCCATCTCTTTCGGGATCTCCTCCTCTATGAAGAGGGTGGGGAATTCTTCTGGTTCCTCCGCATTGTTGCGAGCTTGTTGATTTTCAGTACTAGTCATGGAGGCCTCCTCTTGAAAATCGTTTGTTGGCTGCCAATTATCAGGCACTATGAAGAGGAGATGCTCGGTAGAAACTTGAATTGGCTACTCCAGGATAAATTATTCAACATATGCCATTGGATTCTCTAGGATAGATTCTTCAACATATGCCATGGGAGGCGTTCTGAGCACAATTATTCTACACGCGATTTGGGTCTAAGCCATAGAAAGTGCTCATTCCATCCTTTGCATCCTCCTTTGTTGGGCATCAAAGGCATACCAGGATGAGCCACAACGTGGATTCCCTCATTCGCATGGCATCGAGGTGAAAAAGTGGGTAGAAATAGTGCAGAGGATGGGATGGTAACTACTCCAGAGCTCACTGTTGCCAAACTGGTGCAGGGCAAGGTTGAAATGGATGAAATCATGGCACGGGTGCATCATAAGTGGGAGGGCCGATGGGATGTCTAGATCCATTAACTCCCCTTCCTTAATGAACTACAATGCCAACCTGCTCGCACAAGGGGAAAGTCCTTTCTCAGGAGAGAAGAAGTTGGAGGCAACTCCCATCCTTAATGCTGAGGGGATGGGGGTCAACCAACCTCATTTAAGGCCAGGTCTGGCTCTGCTCCAGGTGTCTCTTTTGATCTGTGTGGCACCCCATCCGGGGGTAGTAAGTCTCTTTTGCCAAGGTCTTGGCAACGTTTCGAGAGATCATTGAAGGTAGAAGTTTGATCCTTCTAGTGCATTTTCTCCATCTCGATGTTGACTCCTTCATTTGCTAGGAAGTCCGCTACTTTGTTTGATTTCCTTTTTACATGAGATGGGATAATGGTAAGGTTGGGACAGAGGAGCGATCTGAAGTCTTCCAGTAGTCTCGAGAGACGCCAGCTGGGTGAGATTTCTAATGGATGTTCGCCATGGATAAATTTGGTTATGAGATGAATGATAATGTAAGAGTCCCCCTCCACAATGACCCTTTGGAAGTGATTTTCAATTGCTACCTTGAGGCCTCCGAGTAGACTCAGAAGCTCGGCTGCATTGTTTGTGTTTTCTCCCAGGAAGCTTGCTACAAGGAGAAGGATCTTGCCATTTGAGTTTCTGAGAATTGTCCTGAAACCCGCTAGTCCTGGGTTTCCTTTTGAGGTGCCATCAAAATTTATCTTTATGAAGCCCGTTGGAGGTGGGGACCAAATTCTTGGGTTGCAAGGAGGGCGTCTAACTATAGTCGTGGTGGCCTGATTGTGCATGTTGAGATGCTAATTTTGAAAGATGCACCTCTCCTTTGGATTACAAATCAGTTTGTCTGGGGTCCATGGATTGCTTTTGATTGTTTCATGTATAAGCGTCGTTATTCTCTCCCATATTGAGGCAAGAGGGGAAGATTTTCATTGGAAAATCCCTTTTTTTCTTTCTTTCCAGATCTGCCAAAGGGTGAAGCCTGGGAAAAGCTGCCAAATACACGCAAGAATTGGTTTGTGAAAAGAGATCAAGTCTAAGGTCTCTAAGGTATCTCTGATACTGTTTCTATTTCAATTAGAGCGGCGCATTGTTTGGGATCCTCGGTCCCAAATCCACTGGCTATAGTGACAACTATTGAAAAGGTGTTCCATTGTCTCCTCTTATTGTTGGCAGAGGGTGGAGATTGATGGGCCTAATTAGCCCCTTTTTTTGAGGTTGTCCAAGGTGAGAATGCGGTTTTGTACTGTGAGCCATAGAAATATTGAAACTTTGGGCTAGAGGGTGGAGTTCCAAATTCTGTTCTAGATTCTCTCCTTAGCGTGGTGCTAGTAGTTCCCCTGCAAATGGTAGGCTTGTTTGACTGAGAAGTTACCTGTTGTGGAGTACCCCCATCTAAGAATATCCGGACCTTCCCGAATTGGGATTTTTCAGTGGCTTGCGTAGGCTTTCCAAGCCTGGAGATCCACTTGCCCTGAGAGCTAAAGTTCCAGATTTTCTGCTCTCCATTGCTGCCAAGTCATGTTCCTGTTAGTTGTTCTCCATAGATCTTTGACCCATTGAAAGGATTCATGTTGTAGTACTTTCCTGAGGGGGATAAGTTCTTCCAGATTGATTAGGGGTGTTTGTTGTTGCCAAGAGTCCTGGCAGAATAGTGCACTTTCCCTACTCCTGATTTCCCAAAAGGCATGCTTCTGGACTAGAAGGTGATTTTGTTAGGCCGTGTTCCAGATGTTAGAGCCATGGATTTGGTCATTGAGTCTGATTAACTGATCGGATCGGGTGGTCAGGGAATAATTTTGTTTCCATATTTGTGCCCATAGTTCAATGGGATGCTTGAGCCATCGCCACCACATTTTTGCTCCCATGACTTGATTTCGCTTTCCATGGTTGCGAAGTCCTAGGCCACTTATATTTTTAGGTTTCCAGAGCTTCTCCCACCTTACCAAAGCCCATTTTTTGTTAGGTTGATGTCCATGCCATAAGAAGTTTCGTTGGAGGCCCCTGCTTGCTTTGATGACCGATTTGGGCGTTGTCGGGGCAGTGAAGAGGTAGGTGGGTAGTGCTTGCAGGACTAACTTAAGGAGGACTAGTCTAGCTGTAATATTTAGAGGTTTGAAGGTCCAGTTATTGAGCCTGTGGGAGATGGATAGGAGTAGGTTGTCCCAAGAAATGGAGCGCACTGGCTCTCCCGTGAGGGGGATTCCTAGGTAGTTAGATGGAAGGGAGCTCTTGGGTATGCCTAGGAGTTAGGAAACATGATTTTGAACAACGATCGACGTGTTGAAGAAGTAGAGCTTGAACTTGTCAAGGTTAAGAACCATGCCCGAAGCTTCTGCAAAATCATAAAGAATAGAGTTAAGATTGTTGGCTTCATGCGTCATGGGGGTGTTCATAAGTAGGGTGTCATCGACAAACTAGCTATGCAAGGGTGCAGGTTGGAGATTATGGAGGGGTAGGCTAAGAAGGGAGACTTCCAAAATCTCCACCTTGATGTAGCGTCCTAGTCCTTCCGCCATCAGGACAAAGAAGAAGGGAGAAAGAGGGTCTCATTGTCTAATGCTTCTGGTGGGGGAGAAGGGTTGGGATGGGACTCCATTTACTAGTATTTAGAAGAAGGCTTAAGAGGTGAGCTTGAGGATCTAGTTCACCCAAATTTTATCAAAACCAAAGGATTTGAGCATGGAGCGAAGGTACTGCCAACTGAGTCTATCGAAAGATTTTGAAAGGTCGAGTTTGATGATCATACCTAGAGTTTTGGTGGTATTTAGTGAGTGGATCACCTCATGAGAAAGGATGACGTTGTCCATGATCTATCACACTTCCACATATCCAACTTGTTCTTTGGAGATGACAAAGGGGAGGATTGGCTTTAGGCGTGTGGCTATTACGTTAGTGATTATTTTGTAGATGACATTGCAGAGGGCGATTGACATGTACTGCTTTGGATGAGTGAATCTCTCCTCCTTCGGGATGAGGGTGAGAAAGGTGGCATTGAGGGCAGAGAGTACCTAGTCTGAGGTTCTAGATTCCTCCACAACCTACCAAACTTCTTCCCTTAATAAGTTCCAGCAGTGATGGAAGAAATCCGTGCTAAAGCCATCGGGCCCTGGCGATTTCCCTGAGGGAATTTCCTTGACTGCATGGTCTACCTCTTCTTGGGTGATGGGTCTCATTAAGGCCTCATTATTCTCTTGAGTAACCAGTGAGGGTATATGCCTGGTTATTTTTTGTATTGCATCCTCCCTATTCTCGTTGGATTCTGTGAGAAGCTCTTTGTAGTAGGTATTCAGCTCCTTGTCTATAAGGTTGTGTTATCTTATAGGATTTTCTTGAGCCTCCTCCAGTTGGGTTATTCGATTGATGTATCTGCGGTGCACCACTGCGCGGTGGAAGAACTTTGTGTTCCTTTCGACCTCTTTGAGACATTGTACTCTGGATTTTTGGCGCCACATAATTTCTTCTTTCTTTTTTCGGTCATCTAATTCTTCTTGGAATTCCTCCTCTTATTTAATTAGGTCTGGAGTCCTGAATACAAAGATGAAAGTTCATTTCAGGGCTTCCAGTATATGTTCAATTTCCTGCATGCATTGGAATATGTTTCCAAAGGTAGTTTTGTTCCAGAGCTTGAGGTGTTGCTTGAAGTTTTTAAGGTGTTGCTGGAATCTGTACATGCAGGTCCCATGATCTATTTCTTCCTTGACCCACCAGGAATTTGCGAGATGATGGAAATCGGGGTGAGAGAACCAGAATTTCTCAAAGAGGAAGGGTTTGAGTTTGGGAGTGTCCCCTATGTCCAAACAGAATGAAATGGGCCAGTGATCCGAGCCTGTTTTTGGTAGAATATTTTCTTCCATGGCAGGATTCTCCTTTAGAAGGGCTTCTGCTATCAGGAAGCGGTCTAGAAGACATGCCACTTGTTGGTGACCTGATCTACGATTGGACTAGGTAAATATGCCATTTCGGGTTTCAATATCTACTAGGTTTAACTGGTCAATAAGTGATTTGAACTTACCACTATGCAGGGATGATTTTAAGGATGGAAACTTATTTTTAAATGTAGAAACCTTGGCGAATCTTACTAATCCTTCATATGCCAACTATAAATGTTTGGCGATATTTTTGTAAAAATATTCAAATTTCTAAGGATTTTATATAGTTTTTATAAAATTTTGGCGATTTTGAAGGTANGCGAATCTTACTAATCCTTCATATGCCAACTATAAATGTTTGGCGATATTTTTGTAAAAATATTCAAATTTCTAAGGATTTTATATAGTTTTTATAAAATTTTGGCGATTTTGAAGGTAAAATAACTTTATCCTATAGAATTTAGGCGAATCATTTTTAAAATAGTGAATCTCTTTTTTGGAAAAACCATGGAAATTAGCCCATGAGCGAAATTTAGCCCCTAAAATCATCCCTGCCACTATGTTGTTCCAACCACTTGATTCCTCCAGTTTTCTCCTCTAGCGTCACGATAATGTTGAAGTCTCCCCCTAGGAACCAGTTGGGTGTGTTCAAAAGCGTCTTGATGTGATCTATTCTTTTCAGGAAGTTTTCTTTCTCTTGTGGGCTTTGCGGCCCATAAAAATTAGTGATGGCTCCTTCCTTGGTCGACCCTGTGACCATAACATGCGTCGTGAGCGTGCCTATGGTGGAGAAGGGCCAACTCAATGTGACAGTTTTTGGGTTCCATAGGATGGCTAGTCCTCCAGAAGCGCTCGCGGAGTCAGAAGAAATGAAGTTGCATCCACGCTAGCTCAGGTGAAAGATGGTTTCAGTTTTTGTTCCCGCACATTTAGTCTCCTGTAGCATGAGGATATTTGGGTTTTCTTCCCTTATGCAGTCTCAGAGGATCCTTTGTTTGGATCTACCATTGATTCCTCTTATGTTCCAGGTGATTATATTCATAATAATGATTGGGGAGGTGGGTGGAGGTATCCCTCCGAGAGCCTTTGGATCTATCCTGAGTTGAGCAGGAGATTTCCTGCTTCTGTTATGAGCGAATGGGTCGATTTGTGTCCCCTCCTTTTGTTTTATCATGGTGCACGCTTAGAGTCTGTGCTTGAATCTGTGGCTATGCCTAGCTGGGTTGTGGATCCATCTGTGGAATCGATGAAGACTTTGTGGACTTTGCGGAGTTTTTCTATAGGGATGGTTTGAAGATCCTTTCGATTGAGTGCTTCTTCGAGTTTTTCTAGATCTATGTCCTTTAGATATTGGTCATTCAGTTGCATCTGGGTGTCCCCATTGGTCCCTAATTTGTCGCCAAGGGTATCCTCTTTGTTCTGTGTAGGGGAAGGGTTGGCCTGGCCTTTCCCTTTCTCTTGAGTTTTTGCTCTGTGTGGGTCTTGTATCTCTTCATCTTTCGACAGCTGGTTTAGAATGTCATAAGAGTTTTTGGTGGGGATCTTTGGAGCGGTGCCAAGATTCTGTTTCCTTGGCGGGTTTTTATTTCGGCTTGTATCTGTGGTGAATCCATATTTTTGTTTATTTTCTCCAGCTTTGGGACCTTGGGCATTTAGGGGGCAATCTCTGAAGAGATGGCCATCCTCATGGAATTTTCTGCAATGAAAGGGTATGTGTTCATAGTCGATTGTTTGGCTCCAATCCTCATCTTGATATTCCAGGGTAACAGATCTAGGTAGAGCTCTTGAGATGTCCATGTAAACACATATCCGTGCATAGGAGGTGTATTTTCTTTTCTTTGTAGCTTTCGATGATTTGGCATATCGCCCCACTGTATTCCCTATTCCCATGAGTATCTCTTCCAGCCATAATTCTTGGGGCAGGGAGTATAGTATGATATACACTAGAGCCATTGTGAAGTCCTCCTTTTCTGGGATAGAGCGGTCTGTCTAGAACCGCAGGAATAGCCCGGCTGAGTTGTAGAAATACGACCCGTTATTGAATATTTTGTCCTTGTCTTCGAGTTTGTAGAGGATGATCATGAAAAATCCTTTGGAGATTAGCTAAACCTGATAGTCTCCTTTAGGGTTCCACCAGTCCTTGATCCATTGTGTCATATCCCGTTCAGAGGGCCAGAGTCCTAGGAACTTGTCGATTAGGGCATGTTCCCGCATGAACTGGGTGTGCTCACCGACCTTGGTTGAACTATTGAGATATGAAGGAGGTTTTTCCGATTTTGGAATGCATTTACCAGGTTCCCATCCACGAGGTTATTTTGGATGAGACGATCTTGGTTCCACATCCATTTCTTTTTTGAGCCCCTGTTCTTTGGAGAGGATTTGCTCTCGTAGATGTAGCGGCGGTTCAAAGGTAGGCTTCTTGGCTCTCGTCCTGGCCCTGTCATTGGCAGTAACGTTTTTGTACGAGGGGGGTTTCCCCCCCCCTCCAGTCTCATCCCGTCTTCTCAGTCTTCAGTATCTGACCGTACCCGTGTGGCGTAGGCAGCAGACTCGACAACAGGTAAGTCGGTGCATGTAGTGATTTGCAGTAGAGGCGTTGCAGAGCTCTAGGGTTTCCCTTCTCTATCCACTCACCAATTATTTGTGGATGGTGCAATATTACTATTGTTAAAGGTTAAGCATAAATAAACCCTCGTGTTGTAGAGTATAATGTTGTTGTATTTTTAATAGCATTTTCATAAAACAATTAAAATATCATTAAATATCTATTGTGATGAATTGACTATTGGAAATATATTCAAGGTAGTTTGCAAATCATAAACATATAGGAATTTTGGATAACATTCCATCTTATCAAAACAATGTGTAAATTATTGCTCTTTATATTTGCATCTTAGTTACCAAGACACAATCACTATATTGCAAAACACAATCACTATATTGCATAAAAATTCTAGGACATAACAAAATCAATTCATTTACAATATCTTCAATTAAGTTGGATATAGATATAATTAACTATTTTGTGAACCCATGAATATCAATCACACTTTTTGGAAAGTTGATCATGTGAAAATGGCCTATCTAGATCCTTGATCGAGGTAAATCCCTTGATCAAGGTATTTTAAAATCTTCGATAAAGGGATTGAAAGTCAAGAATCCTTCCCCAGTCCTACAGGTTTTCATGGAGCTACAACTTCGTGTAGGTGAAATACTTTGTTTTTAATTTATTTTTTCTAAAATTTATACTAACTTTTTTTGTCCTGAGTAGTGACGATCCCTAGAGAAAATTGCATAACTAAAAAATTATAAAAAATATGTGGGCACTATGTGGTTGTATCCTCTTCAAAAGGGTATTTTTGTTTTTGTTTTACATAAATAAGAGAAAAAAAATTGTTGTAAACACAAAGGTGTATAAAATGTGATTCAAATATTAATTTATGGGCTTCAAAAAATAACAAAAAATACAATTTTTCAAAAAAAAGAGTTCACTACTACATTTTGTGTAGACCATGTTTGTATAAAAGTTTTTGAAAATTATACATTGAACACTGAATTAGGTGTTGGGAAGAAAAGTCAAAAAAGTTTTACTGCATGTCAAAATTCACAATAAGTATACAAGTTTTGAGGGATTCAATTTTAAAAAAAAATGTAAAATTTCAAATTTTCAACCCCACATTTCACTAAATGTGACAGGTATTCATGGATTCATCCAATATGAAAAAAAAATCAATAATCACATGGCATTTTTCTAAGAAAAAGACAATAACTAGTTAGTCAAACTTTGTCCTACTTTGTCCTACTTATCTAGGTAGAATTTCTTAAGTGGGCCATGGTTTTAAAAGTAGAGTGAATCATATAAACTACATTTGAATTTATTAAACACTAGGAAAAAGCTCTAAAGTGCAATAATACAAGAATATTGGAGTTAAATTGCAATGCTTCTAAACTAAATTTCAAAACATGAGTAATAAACTAAAACACTTTTAATTGAGACAAATCAAATGGAGTTTTGGAAGTTTTGAAGCAAGTTATGAAATTACAAAATAGAAGACTATAACATAAAGAGTATATTAACTATGTTACTAGATAGGCAATTTCACACACACACACACTAACATATGTACTTGAAATAGTAACCCAAAACACCACATCAACTATGTTGCTAGATGGACAATTCGACACACATGCATGCACACACAAATAACATATACATTTGAGATAGTAACCCAAAAGAACACATTACCTGTATTGTTGGATAGAAAATTCGACACACATAGACAAAAGTATTTTCCACCACCCTCCACAAACACATATACACATGGACATAAGTATTTTCCTCTTTACTTAGACAAGAAAGTATTTTCCTCTTTGCAAGATATTAGTAGTGACCAAAGCCAAATCTATAACATCCTCTTTCCTCTTGGCCAAATCTACCACATGAGTATTTTGCTTTTTTTAAGATATTAACAATGACCAATGCCAAATCTACCACATACACAGGTATTTTCCTCTTTGCAAGTATTAACAATGACCAAAGCCAAATCTACCACACTAATAGTTTCCTATTTGCAATATATTAGCCAATGCCAAAACTAGCCCCCCATACATGCATAAGCATTTTCCTGATATTAACAATGACCAATGCCAAATCTATCTCACCAATATTTTCTTCTTTGTAACATATTAGCAATGAACAAAGCCAAATACACTAACAATTTCCTCTTTGCAATATATTATCAGTAAAAGAGAAGCCAAATCTACCACAATAATGGTTTTCTCTTTGCAAAATATAAGCAATGACCAAAGCCAAATCTCCCTTTTATCTATTCATATGAAAGTGTTTTCACTCAAACTTCCTTAAGTCAATCAGGCTGGAACAAAGTCCCATGGCATAGCACAATTCAAGCTTTATGTCCCTGAGATTACGGTTTAACACCTTTACCATTCACAAAAAGTGGGGAAATAATGGTGAATTTCCCATACCTATTTTACCTGGTGAAAACAAAAGAGTCATGCTGAAATAAAGTGAATAATTGTACTTAAACTAATGCTAACAAGCACTCGGAAGGGTGCTTTTACCAACCAAACTATTCTAGAGGACCAAATACCTTCTGTGGACTCCATACCCTCATGAACAACTGACTCCACTAAACTTGACGGCTTCTTTGACGAGGGCAACCACGTCGGTTTTCATAATGGACTCCATACTCCTACTGTCCGTTATTCCATCGTTCCATTTAAA
>ML787296.1:282517-296798 GCA_009831015.1 Picea engelmannii | reverse complement strand
GACTTATCCACATGTTATGTACAATTGGTGATCTTTTGAAACAAATATTGATGAGTTCTTCCCTTAATGTATAACCATAAGTTGAATTAAGTTGTTCAAAACAAAATACAATACATTTCATCATTACAATGAATACCTAACCAACCATTCACCCGCAAGGTACTTTCTAGGCCTGAAAAACATTTTCGGTAATTCAGATGAAAAAGAGGTTAGCAAGAGTTTGATTGTGGCAGAAAAATGAAGTGCTAAACTAAAAACTAAAACAAATTTTTATTCTAGAGAAAGTCGAAAAATGATCCTATTATGTACAAGACTACACTACCAGGGGTGATCAAGAGAAGTATCGTTTGAGGATTTGACCATTGACAAGGAGCTCCTCAACGTCTCCCTCCAATGCTCTGATTTTAAATGTTACAGGACCAGATTTTTGGTGAATTAGATATGGGCCCAACCACAACTTTTGGAACTTTGTATGTCTACCCTTAAGCTCATTTGCTTTGTCCCATTTAAGAACAATATCTCCCTCTTGAAAATCTTTATTTCCCACATATTATTTATCAAACCACTTTTTAATTACTTCTTGATGTCGCATGAAGTTCATTTTGTCCTTTTCCCTCTCTTCTTCCAGTTTCAACAACATGTTCAACCTATCTTGCATTACAAGGTATGCTTCATCTTAGACAGATTGAGAAAGTTGTAGGTATGGCAAGAAGGTATGGGTAGGAAAAGTTGCTTCCTTTCCATAGACTAGGAAGAAGGGGGAATTACCAATAGAGGACTTGGGTGTTACTCTGTCAACCGAAAGGGCGTTCTAGAGGGCTAGATGCCAATTCTTTTGATGATCCTTAATACTTTTTCTTTAGGATTTTGATCAGGCTTTTATTTGTTGACTCAGCCAACCTATTCCCCCATGGATAGTAGTTTACTGAATATTTAACTTTAATGTTATGTTCAAGAGCATATTCAGTTAATTCCATAGAATAAAAATACTTAGCATTATAAAAAACAAGGACTCAAAGACTCCAAATCTAGTGATAATATGAGATTCAAGGAACAATGTCACCTGGTTGTCATTGATTATCTTTAGGGGAATTGCTTTTGTCCATCTAGTGAAAAAATATGTGGTTGTCAAAATATATTTGTGCAGATGAGAGGATTTGGGGTTAATTTCCCCAATCACATCCAGACCCCATTGTTGGAAAAGGTGTTCTATAATCACAGGTTGCAGGGGGGAGGTAGATTTCCTTTCTCTCCCATCCAACTTTTGACATTCTGGGAATTTACTTGCATATGCATGAGAATATTTGAACAAAGTAGGCCAATAATAGCCCACCGTGAGGATCTTGTGTGAAAAATAGTGTCACCTCCAAAATTCCCACCATTTGGTCCATCATGAAGCTCAAATAGAACCTTTTATGCATCTCTCTCTTCAATACATCTTAGGAAAACACCATTATAATTATTCCTACATAACATTCCTTGACTGATTTGATATTGATTTTATTTGAGTCTAAGAGCTCTCTTCTTCTTAGGTTCCAAATAATGTGGGGTTGACCCATGGGTTGTGTAATATTTCATTTCATAATTCCATTGGTCTAAGTTAACAGGGATGCAACAAACTTCTCTTTCAATAAGCTCTTGGTCTTGATACAAGGCATCTTCCTATACTTCATCGCTTGCCAATTCAGCCACTAGTTTATATAAGCCCTTCCCTTTGACAATTTTGGTAGGTTTGATCTCTAGGTCGTATTCTTGTAAGGTTGTTATCCAGTTAACTCTTTTCTTCCCTAGATCCATCTATACTAGGAGTTTTCTAACAACGGGATAAGGGATAGTGACCTTGGTATTTGATTTTATCAAGTAGGGCCTGAAATGTTTTACATCTTTGAATACTACGTAGGCTAGTTTTTCCACCTCTGGGTAATTCAATTGTGATCCAGGTAACTCCGAGCTCATAAAAGCCACCGAAAATTCGTATCCTTCCTGCTTTTTTTGTGTTAGAACAACTATGAATGCAATGTCAGATGCGAAAGTATAGAGAATAAATTCTCGACTGAAATTTGGGCTTAAAAGTATAGGATCTTGTGCTATTTATGCTTTAATTTGATCAAAAGACTCTTTTTTTAGATCCCCATTTAAATTCTTCATTTTTTTATCACGTCTTGCAGGGGTTTTACTGTTTCGGCAAAGCTAGGGACAAATCTTCTCACAAAATTTATTCTCCCTAGGAAGGACTACATAGCCTTTTTGTTATGGGGAGGAGGTATATTGGAAATAGTTTCGGTCCCTTCAGGTTCAATTTTCATACCATGTTTCGAAACTACGAATCCCAATCGAGTACAAACATAGATTTTTTGGGATTGAGGGAAATACCATACCTCTTGCACCTATTGAATACTCTCCTCAAATGGGTTATATGGTATTTTTTTATCCCTGGAGAAGATAGTAACATCATCTAGACACACCACAACACACTCTCCAAGCAGGCCTACGAAGGCAATATCCATTGCTCTTTGGAAATTTTCTCTAGCGTTGATCATATTGAATGACATATTCTTGTAAGAATATGTTCCCCATTTAGTCTGAAAGGTAGTCTTCAGTTGATCATCATGGGAAACTAGGACTTGGTTATATCTAGAAAATCCATCTAAAAGGGAGAGCATTTCAGAGTCGGATACACATTGCAAGATTTGATCCATAGGGGGCACTGGGTAGTTGTCTTTCTCTAAGGCTTTGTTCAAGTTATTGAAGTCAACACATAGCCTTAGATATCCATTAGTTTTCCTCACTAGTACCATTTAGAGATCCATTGAGTATGTATGAATGGGAATGTAATATTAGCAGTTAATAGCTTGTTCAACTCTTCTTTGACTTGAGGCTTTTGACCTGAGGCTCAAGACTGGGATGCATCTTCCTCATATTTTGTTGAAAATGTTTTGTCTAAGGCTTAATCGGAATGATGTGTTGTATGATCCTAGTGTCATATGTCTTGAAGTCTTCATATATCCAAAAAAAGATGTCTTTGTATTCCTTGAATAATTTAATGTAAGATTGTTTTTCTTCAAGAGAGAAGTTCTTTCCCAAATGGATATTTTGAGTTCTAGTTCTTGTTATGATATTTACCACTTCAAACTGCATTGATTAGTTGTTGATTTTGTAGTTTGTATCCTTCTTGAACTTATACTAGATATCGTAAGGTTTCTCCATTCTTACTACATTCTTAGGGATAATGTTGGTTGAACCTAATTGAATACTTTGTTGATATTGATAAGTAGCATCCGAGTTCAGCATTAGATCATGCTGACCCTCGTCTATAACAGAGTATTTGAATGTGTCTTTGAGGTGTAAGAATCTTATAATATGTTGATCATTGTCAAGACTTTCCAGCTAGTTATGTTGTCATGGATTGAAGGCCTTTACAAAAGTTCAACGGATAAAGTGTCAGGCATCAATCGATTTGAAGGTATTAATCTAGATGCAACATTCACTAGTAAGTCAACATCATAGTTCAATGAGTGAGGAACATAACTAATATTAAATGAATCAAAAGACTTGATTAGTTCCCATACCTCTAACTAATAATGTTTGAAATTACTTGAAAGACAATGGATGGTGTTTCTTACCTGTCTTATGACAATTTCATAATCACTAAATACCTTATTTTTATTTGCTTTCAAGTCTACTGCCTTTTTCAATCCTTGTAATAAAGCTTCATATTTGACAGTATTGTTGGTGCATTGGAATTCTAGTATGCATGCAATTAATGTTTTCTTTCCTTTTGGATCTTTGAGTATGCAACCAACACCTGCACCTTCTAAATATTTAGATCCATCAAAAAACAACGTCCACATATTAGGATCTCCCTTTTTGGGTTGAATAGTTGATGGAAGGATGAGATCGTCGAAAGGCCATCATCGTCGGATGTTTGTGGTGGTAATATATGTTGACAAGGATCGTGGACGATCCTCTGACAATGAAAACTTTTAAACATATCATTTAATCTCAATGAGAGTAATTAAGGGTTTGTAATAAGATTTTAATATTCATCAATCCAATCACTCAACACAAATCTTCTCCTTAATCATAGTGATAAGACATTATTGTAATCGTGTGGTCCAGGTATAGGATGGTTTGGATCTAACGGTCATGAAGCAGACAGCGATTTCCAAGTTGATCTCAACAGTAGGATGAGTTAAATATTGGTCATCGACGCCCTGTGTGAGAAGTGTCATCGTCAACAACATGTGGAGGCGAGGGTACATGTATGCCCAAAGTTTTTATCAACGACAAAATATTTCTCCGAAAAGAACCTGCGAGTAGGAGCTTGCCACGTGTGGGAGCGAGAGAGGTTGTGTGACTTGACTAGAAATGGGGCTTGCACGAAAAATCATGTTGATGTGGCTTTAGGATCCAATCCTGGTGTACCTCTTGGATTATGACTTGGCCTTGCAAAAGGGCGTGCATCGTTGTCAGAAATTCGTAATAAAGCATACAAATGATTACTTGAATCGTTGGTTCCCCGACGACAATGTTATGAGGCGTCGTCATCGGGATTTTAAAAGTGAAGGCAATATAGATCGGGGAAAAGGTGTGACGATGAAAAGACAAAGAATAAGGTTGAGTGAATAAAAAAGGGGGGAATAAATCCCAAGTAACCATGTACGAAGAGTGCGGGATGTTGAACTTCAATACTAGTGAAGAGTTTATTCATTTTGGTTCGGTTGGCCCTACGCAAGATATTTGGTTTGTAGGTGAATAAATAACTAGGTGAGTAAAGAGTAGTGCCTTGTAAAAATTTGGTAGTATGGGCCTCCACCTAAACTAATAGTTTTGGTGGGGTTGTTGTGTTCTCACAACAAATAGCGACTTGTACGGGAGAACCAGTGATCTTTGTCTCAAAATAATCACTAGATAATGCTTTTCAGGTCGTATGATTTATCACCAAAGTTACAGGCTAACCAATGACGTGGACCCCACAAAAACTGTTTTATAAAAAATATGAGGATATTTTACTGTTTTTGGTGATATTCAAGATAATTCAAGGGTGAGCATTAAAGATGGGAAAATTTAATTTATTTAGAGAATCTGGGAGGAGGAGAACACCACAAAGGTTGGTATTTTACTGTTTTAAGGCCACATTGTAATCCTCATCTCTTTTTTTCCTGGCATTGCTTCGCTGCCAGCGAGTGTCCATAGCCTCGATGAAGTTTCCTTGGTATCATACGAGCATAACCTAGCTTCCAGCGAGCATCCATATCCCCAACGGGTTTACTTATACTTCCCACGCTAAAAATAGTGCTTTCAACTTCCTTTTTTTTCAGTATATGTCCACCCTTTTAGATTTTGGTTAAAGATATGCATTTTCATGTAGGGTGTGAAGGAAGTGGGGTGATACAAGAGTCATTTTGATAAGAAAGCCTCAGTCAGTATTTAGCTTCATGGGTTATTTCCCAACAGATTTTCCTTAAGGTTAAGAAGTTATGGGATAGGGAGGCTTCACAAGAATAATCCTAAAAACACAAGAATTGTTAATGTATCGTGTTAGTTGAACAATGAGATGAATATGAGAATAATTACACAGGAAACCAATCTCATGTTGACTCTAGTGACTTATCCACATGTTGTGTACAGTTGGTGATCTTTTGAAACAAATACTGATGAGTTCTTCCCTTAATGTATAACCATAAGCTGAATTAAGTTGTTCAAAACAAAATACAATACATTTCATCATTACAATGAATACCTAACCAACCATTCACCCGCAAGGTACTTTCTAGGCCTGAAAAACAGTTTTAGTAATTAAGATGCAAAAGAGGTTAGCAAGAGCTTGATTGTGGCAAAAAAACGAAGTGCTAAAATAAAAACAAAAACAAATTTTTATTCTAGAGAAAGTTGAAAAAGGATCCTATTATGTACAAGACTACACTACCAGGGGTGATCAGGAGGAGTATCATTTGAGGATTTGACCATTGACAAGGAGCTCCTCCACGTCTCCCTCCAACGTTCTGATTTTAAATGTTACAGGACCAAATTTCTAGTGAATTAGATATGCAGCCAACCACAAGTTTTTGAACTTTATATGTCTACCTTTAAGCTCATTTGCTTTGTCCCATTTAAGAACAAGATATCCCTCTTGAAAATCTTTATTTCCCACAGATTATTTATCAAACCACTTTCT
Source organism: Picea engelmannii (assembly GCA_009831015.1). Taxonomy (NCBI): domain Eukaryota; kingdom Viridiplantae; phylum Streptophyta; class Pinopsida; order Pinales; family Pinaceae; genus Picea; species Picea engelmannii. The sequence goes on along the minus strand of ML787296.1, from coordinate 290,620 downwards.
AATTACTTATTGATGTCGCGTGAAGTTCATTTTTTCCTTTTCCCTCTCTTATTCCAGTTTCAACAACATGTTCAACCTATCTTGCATTACAGGGCATGCTTCATCTTGGACAGATTGAGCAAGTTGTAGGGATTGAAAGAAAGTATGGTTAGACAAAGTTGCTTCATTTCCATAGACTAGGAAGAAGAGGGAATTACCAATAGAGGACTTAGGTGTTACTCTGTTAGCCCAAAGGGCATTCTAGAGGGATAGATGCCAATTCTTTTGATGATCCTTGATACTTTTTCTTTAGGATTTTGATCGGGATTTTATTTGTTGACTCAGCCAACCCATTCCCATGTGGATAGTAGTTTACTGAATATTTAACTTTAATGTTCTTTTCAAGAGCATATTCAGTTAATTTCAGAGAATAAAAATACTTGGCATTATAAAAAACAAGGACTCAAGGACTCCAAATCTAGTGATAATATGAGATTTAAGGAACGATGTCACCTAGTTTTCATTGATTGTCTTCAGGGGAACTGCTTTCATCCATCTAGTGAAATTATATGTGGCTGTCAAAATATATTTGTGTAGTTGAGAGGAGTTGGGGTTAATTTCCCCAAACACGTACAGACCCCATTGTTGGAAAAGGTGTTCTATAATCATAGGTTGCAGGGGAAGGTATATTTCCTTTCTCTCCCAACCAATTTTTGACATTCTAGGCATTTCCTTGCATATGCATGAGAATATTTGAACAAAGTAGGCCAATAATATCTCGTCATGAGGATCTTGTGAGAAATAGTGTCACCTCCGAAATTCCCACCATATGGGCCATCATGAAGCTCAGATAAAACCTTTTATGCATCTCTCTTCTCAATACATCTTAGGAAAACACCATCATAATTCTTCCTGCATAACATTCCTTGAATGATCTGATATTGATTTCATTTGAGTCTAAGAGCTTTCTTCTTCTTAGGTTCCAGATAATGTGGGGTTGACCCATGGGTTGAGTAATATTTAATTTCATAATGCCATTGGTCTGAGTTAATAGGGATGTAGAAAAATTCTCTTTCAAGAAGCTCTTGGTCTTGATACAAGTCATCTTCCTGTACTTCATCGCTTGTTGATTCATCCGCTAGTTTACATAACTGATTCCCTTTGACAATTTTGTCATGTTTGATCTCTAGGTAGTATTCTTGTGAGGTTGTTATCTTGTTAGCTCTTTTCTTCCCCAGATCCTTCTGTACCAAGAGGTTTCTAACAACGGGATAAAAGAAAATGACCTTGGTATTTGATTTTATCAAGTAGGGTATGAAGTGTTTTACATCTTTGAATACTACATAGGCCTATTTTTCCACCTCTGGGTAATTCAATTGTGCTCCTAGTAACTCTGCGCTCATAAAAGCCACTGAAAATTCGTATCCTTCCTTATTTTTTTGTGTTAGAACAACTACGAATGCAATGTATGATGCAAAATTATAGAGAATAAACTCTTGACTGAAATCTGGGCTTAAATGTGTAGGAGCTTGCACTATTTCTTCTTTAATTTGATCAAATGACTCTTTTTTTTTAGATCCCCATTTGAATTCTTCATTTTTTTATCACGTCTTGCAGGGGTTTTACTGTTTTAGCAAAGCTAGGGACAAATCTTCTCACAAAATTTATTCTCCCTGAGAAGGACTGGATATCATTTTTGTTATGGGGAGGAGGTATATTGGCAATAGTTTCAGTCTTTTCAGGTTCAATTTTCATACCATGTTTTGAAACTATGAATGTCAATCAACTACAAACATAGATATTTTGGGATTGAGGGAAATACCATACCTCCTGCACCTATTGAATACTCTCCTCAAATGGGTTATATGGTCTTTTATTATCCCTGGAGAAGATAGTAACATCATCTAGATACACCACAACACACTCTCCAAGCAGGCCTATGAAAGCGATATCCATTGCTCTTTGGAAATTTTCTCCAGCGTTGATCATATTGAATGACATCTTCTTGTAAGATTATGTTCCCCATTTAGTCTGAAAGGTAGTCTTCAGTTAATCATCATGGGAAACTAGGACTTGGTTATATCTAGAAAATCCATCTAAAAGGGAGAGCATTTCAAAGTTAGATACACATTGCAATATTTTCTCCATAGGGGGCACTAGGTAGTTGTCTTTCTCCAAGGCTTTGTTCAAGTTCCTGAAGTCAATACATAGCCTTGTATCTCCATTATTTTTCCTCAGTGGTACCAGGTTAGATATCCATTGAGTATGTCTGAATGGGAATATAATCTTAGCAACTAATAACTTGTTCAACTCTTCTTTGACCCGAGGCTCAAGACTGGGATGCATCTTCCTCATCTTTTGTTGAAAAGGTTTTGTCTGAGGCTTAATTGGAATGGTGTGTTGTATGATCCTGGTGTCATATGTCTTGAGGTCTTCATATGTCCAAGAAAAGATGTCTTTGTATTCCTTGAATAATTCGATGTAAGATTGTTTTTCTTCGGGAGATAATTTCTTTCCCAAATTGATATTTTGAGTTGTGGTTCTTGTTATGAGATTTACCACTTCAAACTACATTGATGAGTTGTTGGTTTTGCAGTTTGTATCCTTCTTGAACTTATACTGGAGATTGTAAAGTTTCTCCATTTTTACTACATTCTTAGGGATAATGTTGGTTGAACCCAATTGAATTCTTTGTTGATCTTGATCAATAGCATCTAAGTTCACCATTAGATCATGCTGACCCTCATCTATAACAGAGTATTTGAATGTGTCTTTGAGGTGTAAGAATCTTATAATATGTTGATCATTGTCAAGACTCTCCAGATAGTTATGTTGGCAGGGATTGAGGGCCTGTACAAAAGTTCGACAGAGAAAGTGTCAGGAATCAATCGATTTGAAGGTATTAATCTAGATGCAACATTCACTAGTAAGTCATCATCATAGTTCAATGAGTGAGGAACATAACTAATATTAAATGAATCAAAAGACTTGATTAGTTCCCATACCTCTAACTGATAATGTTTGATATTACTTGAAATGCAATGGATGGTGTTTCTTACCTGTCTTATGACAATTTCAGAATCACCAAATACCTTAATTTTCTTTTCTTTCAAGTCGACTGCCTTTTTCAATCCTTGTAATAAAGCTTCATATTCAACAGTATTGTTGGTGAATTGGAATTCTAGTATGCATGCAATTAATGTTTTTTTTCCTTTTGGATCTTTGAGTATGCAACCAACACCTGCACCTTCTAAAGATTTAGATCCATCAAAAAACAACATCCACATATTAGGATCTTCCTTTTTGGGTTGAATAGTTGATTTTGAGTTTTCAATTTTTTTAGGATTAGTGGGGTTAGTAGAGTTAATGAACACCTCTAATATATCTTCAAGAATTATGTTAGACTGTACACTAGAAGTAATGTTAGTCTGATATACTATATTGCTGTTGGACTCAACAATCTGAGTGCAATGAAGGATTTCAGATTGTGTATTAGATTCTGTAAAAGAAGATGTTTCATATGTGTAATTCCCAAAAAATGTATCATATGAATAATTACCCAAAATTGAATTGTTAAACATCACAGGTTCATTTGTGTCATTCAAATCAATCACTACATGCTTCATATATCTCTCCCTATCAATTCGTATCTAATTGAGTTTTCCATTGAAAGGAAGCCATAAATGTGACGAATCAGTAGAAAAATATCCATTCAACATAGAAGACTACTCTCTACTCAAAAGCATGTCATAGTTATCAGGTATATCCACCACGATAATATCAATAGTTTGATGAATTTTAGGGTTAACAGACATTCTGATCAAAACATTTTTTAGTTCCCCAATTACTTTGACTCGAGTTCTATCTAACTAAATAATTTGAATATCAGATGCCTCGGGTTTGACATTAATCTTTTCACAAACTTTGAGATGCATGACATTAGAAGAGGCCATTGAGTCTACCATGCAGTTATGAGCATTTCTATTAAAAATTTCAAAAGTAATAAGGAAAGGTGGGGTAGTAGATCTTGACCTCTGTCCAGTTAAGAATGTGTTTGTAGCTATCTAACTCTTAGATGAAGTATCTTTGCTAGATGGGCTTGCTTTGGTTGTTCCTTTTTTCGTCCCTTAGATAATTATGGGGAAAATGGCAATCTTGGTTGTTTCTTGAATATTAAATTGGTAAGGAAATTTCCTCATTGTTTCCCTCTCATGGCATCATCTCTGTGTACGTGCTCCACCCATTAGCAATTTTTTTTCATTATCATAAAAATGCATTTTATCATTTTGATTGTTCATCATGGTCCAATCATTAAACATACCAACCATGACTCATGGCGAAATTTAGAAATATATTTTCATGTTGGGGGAAACATGGTGTTACAATCGATAGAATATATTTAGAAGTCCTATTCTTTGCCAGGGAATGATGATTCTTTGTATTTGGAGGCCACACTGTGATCTCTTCAACATCCTCATGTGGTGGACGAGAAGTTGGCATCAAATTGGAATGAAGATGAATGTTATGCAAATATGGTGGATGAAGGAAAAATCTTTTGTTACTACTTCAACCATTGTAAACATGATATATAGTTGGAATCTAACTCTATGGTTAAGCATGCTTAACCTTGGTACGTTGAAAGAAAGTCAAATTTTTCTCGATTGAAACTCAAATTCTACACCCAGCTCCCATATATTGTCACATTAAGTTGAACCACAATACATTGACCTTCTCGTAACAATATTTGAATGATAGTGCTAAAAAACTAGAGTATGCAGGGCTCTAATCTCTTGATATATATGTTTTCCCTCAAAACAACTATTTTGAAACACTTAAACTACTCTACTCTTCTGAACACCCTGAAAATTTCAACTACAAAACCCTTGAACTACCTCATATTTTCTATGAACTTATTAAAATATTTCCATCTCTATATTTTTTTATAGCTGTAATCCTATAAATTGATTCAAATTCAAATGCACGAAGGACTTGGTTCTATTGGAAGATTGGTTGTTATCATTGATGTCAACCCTAGTCATGGGTTTTGGACCACAATCTTGATGAAGGTATTTGGACATGAAGGAAAATGCACATGCAGATACAACACCCATGGATGTATAGTATACATCATGTTGTTTCTTGTGGTATGTGGCACGTCACGTGGATCCTCATGGTTGAAGAGAAATGAATTTTTGAAGATGACAAAGTGAATTGTACATGTAGGCCCTGAAGATAATTAATGAAAAGAATTACAAAATAAGAAAGTGTCAGGTCAGCCCTAATGTTAAAAGGAAGTGACATAGATGGTATAAATAAACATCATTATACATTCATTTGATACAAGTCAAATTTTAGAGGGAATAAGAAGTAAAAGAAGGCTGGATTTCAAGGGAGGATGAAGTCTTTTGGTGATGTGTTCTAAGGTATGTTATTTTCAGATCATCTTACCATTTTTGCGATAATTTTTTTTCTAGAACGATTCAGATGGTGAAATTTCTATGTTATTGAGAAGACATATCAAGGTACCTCTGGTAAAAATTTCAGCTCTTGATTCACTATAATTATGGAGATACACTCTGTGGAAGATAGAGTTTGTGACCAGTCCTGAAGCTAGTCAATAAACAGGTGTTACGGGTAAAACAGTCATAACTTCTTCGTACAGAATTCAAATGAAGTGGGACCACTTCCATTGGAAAGAGTATGGACTGTAGTTTCTTGTGTGCGAGTTTCAGAATCGTATGTTAAATATTGACCGCGAGGCATGCTGTGCAAGTTGTGTCTTCTGAATAGACCAGAATTGAATAAAGTCTATCATTATTTTTATAACCTCTTTTTGGGGAGGATTCAAGGAGAGAAAATTGGAGGAGTTTCAGAGAATACATTGAATAATATTATCTACAGGATCAGAGTACTCCAAGAATTGAAGAATTGCAGAAGTTGAAGAAGTCTCAGGAAGAATTATCAGGTTCTATGTGATGATTGGTTGATGGTGATGATTTAATGTAAAGTTTTATTATCTTTCATATATTCTTGGGTGGAAGGAAGGGCAAGGATGGAGAGTTCAAATCTCTCTTGATATTGGAGGATTGTATCTTCCTCTTGGAGGTTTATCCCTCCCTTTACATTTGGAAGTTGTAGCTACCTTTGGAAGTCATTACTTCCCTTGAACAATAACTATTGATTATTTCTCATATATTGTGCATGGTGTATTGTGGTGTATTGGTGTAACTCTTATACTACTGTTCATTTCTCATTGGATATAGTTGAATGGTTTAAGTATAAGTTGAAAAAGGTTTTAAATTGTACTTGATACTAATTCACCCCCCTCTCAGGATCAACACTAATGGTGGATCATTTTTACAATTTTTTTTATACCTATGAGCTTATAAATTGATTCAGATTCAAATGCATGAAGGACTTGGTTCTAACTCTAGATCATTTTCACAAAACATTGAATGGTTTTGAACTTTGAAAAACAATAATGAACACTTTCCAGCTCTAAAAATCCCTACATGGACTCTTGCTAACTGAATTTGGTGAGGATTGCTTTTACAAGGGTAAGGAGGAAAAACTTGCACTTCAAATGGGAGAATGAACTATGGTATCCTAGCTCAATAAACAAGAATACACATGAAATGATTGAATTCATGGTGATTGAATGACTGAGGACAATATTAAGCACCATATAGTAAGCTAATAATTGACTCACTATCTGGTCTGGTCGCTCACTACCTTGTGCATCATGTTGGTTAAATAGACAGTATTCATCATCTAATGGATATTAGTGAGCCCAGTCTATGATGCTTAATATTTACCAAGTGAATAAAGGAGTTGTGGGAGTTGGCATATGTTTTTTCCCTTTGCATTTAATTATAAATAACTTTACAATTTAATTAAAAAATTAATTTTATAGTGATTTTAATTTTAATTTATTTTTTACTTTTTAATTTGTGTAAAAAGAATTAATTAATAAAGTTAAAACAGTTTGATTTTAAAAATGAAAAATATACTTCTTACCATAGTTAAATAGTGAACCTTAACCACTATGAATACTTGGATGGCGTCTTTAGAAATGATCGTTGTTAAACTCCAACTTAACAAACATACCGACAAAATCAACATGGTGATTGAAGCTCGCCTGGCAGGGAGAAGTAACAGCAAGTACAGGAGGCATCTAGAAGGGCGAGCAATATCCAGCCTGCTGCAGAGTCTTTAAGACTCTACAGACTGGATGCTCGTGCAACCACTCTCGTGCGCTTCATACCTTGGCCATCCATGTTGCATCCGCACCCATTACTCACCATGAAGGATGGCCATCCCACCGCCACCAGCATGCCCATTTATTCTGGTTGCCAAAATCTCCGGTGAATCCACCCAATCTTCCCGTCAACCCACCTCCAGCAAACGTCGTTAAGGCACAACGTTAACCCCTCTCGTCAGGAATTTAATGGAGTTGGTGAATTCAAATTTTAAATTTTAAAATCTAAATGGAGGGAATGGATACCCGCACCTATGATCATTTCTGCATATGTAATCCAGAACACACAGACCAATGGTGCAGCTTGTATTGAAAACGCCCAGACGGTTTTGGAAATGCTTCATTTGACAATGCAAAGCCAACATACTTCCTTTGACGAGATTGTACAGGCCTGCGTTTCAGAGCACATAAGGTATGATTCTGTTTTGGAGGAGGTTAGGCAAAACTCCATAAGAGGAATAAGAATAGCGAAGTCCAATTCATAATATTCTTACGAGATGGGTAATTCATCGCAGCTAGAAGCTATTGGTGTCGGAGCTCAGGTAATACTCGATTCCTTTTTAAATTAAGATCGAACAAAAAAAATACATCTAGTGATTTTGTTGTGCAATTAATTTTTTATATCAGTAAAATGCCTTAAATGTATTATGGACTACCACATATGCGTGTTAAACCTGGATAAATTCATTTTTGGGGCCTCGTATATCTGGATTACATGGAAAGGGTTTTTTTTTATGTTGATAAGAACACTATACAAACACACAGAAGACAGGCACGAACATCTCCTCCACGTCAGATGTAAAGCACCTCGCTTTTATGTTATGTGTGACAAGATTTCAATTTAATGAACTCCCAGTAAAGGTCTT
>ML787296.1:216453-235238 GCA_009831015.1 Picea engelmannii | reverse complement strand
CTTTTTTGGGGGGGCGGGGAGGGGGGGTTGTTTTTAAACAATGGACAATTAATTACGCTTGTATACATTTTTTTGTTGAAAATATGTATGATGTCACAAACTCGGAAATGGACTTCTCAATGTAACATCCCCATTTTGACCCCCCTATTTAAATTGTAATTAATTATGTTTGGCGTCATTTATGTTGGCATGAATATTTCATTATCATGCCAAGTTGACTAGATAAATCAAAGACGATGTATATGTATCTTATTTTAATTAATGAAAAATGCCAAACAATTGATTGAGGGCATGAGCTCCTATAAGGACCATGACACCATAAGTGGGGAATGGTGAGGGGGTCTTAGGGGTTCACCTTGTAATTAATTCCAAACCACCCTTGCCAGACTTATTTTTTGATAAGATTTGAATTTGAAAATGTTTCATTCATTTTCCCTCCAACCTAATTCATTTAATGAGAAAAACCCGGTTGGTTGAAATGTCTCATTCCCCTAGTTATGGAAGCATGCGGTGGTTGTTGAGAAGTCTCTCAACAACAAATGCATGGAATGGGCTGAGTATTCCCATGGGAAATTGTGGTTGACCCATGACTTCCATGGAAAGAGGAAATTGTGATATTGTGGGTGCACATGGGGGGTTTTGAGAGACATATGTTACATGTAGAGAGACACACATGGAGGAGGGAACTGAAAAAGAACATGATGAGAGTCGGTTTTGGTTGTGTTGAACCAATGAATAAATACCCGCAAATTTGAGAGAGGAATTCGCATGGGAAACCTCTGGTTCTTTTGAAACTTGAGTGATCCAGATGGATATTGGTGGCCACCCACCTATTCCAACTGGATCCTCTTGTCAGTTTTTAGTTCAACACGTTCTTCTGTACTTCTTTGTAATTGTGGGTTCTACACTTCTGGGGTTGTCTGGAGCCCTACACATCTTCTAGGTGGATACTGGTGGCCTCTCACCTAATCCAATTGGCTTATTTTCTATGTTTTCATGTGAGCACATCTTGTTTTACTTCGAGGGTCGTTTTGGAGCCCTAAACAATGTTTTTTTTTGCTCGCCACAGCTAAACTATAGACAGAGTCAAAGTTTGGCGATGTAATGTGTAGTTCTCTAAAAGACCTTTCCAACAGGCTATCATGCACCTAAAATGGAGGTCGTATGTAAAAGTTACGACCCTAGGAAGTTGAGGTACCAACTTACCCATAGGGGGCCACATGACTTTTGGCGTTTCACTTCCTAGGGTTAGGTTTTTTGGATGTCTAGGGTTTTGGCATTTATGAGTAATATCAAAAAGGCCTCTAGAGCCTCATTGTAATCATTCTTCTCAGATGGATGCACATAGAAACCACATCTCTTCTCAGAGATAACTACCACCATTCGAGAAAGTGTTTCAATTCTGCAGTTTTACAGTTTCATCCTATTTCATTTATTCAATAGAAGATCTTGTTCACTGGATATCTATGTTCTTCATATCCCTATGTTTATTGTATTCAGTATGTTAATCAGTTCGTTCCGCTCCTAAATTCAGATCAGTGGTATCAGAGATGTCTGCTCTTCATTTATTTTTCTTCGTGCATGTCCTCGACAAGATTTGGGTACAAGAAGTTGGGACTCGAACCAATCTAGTTGTTGCAAGATCAGTCGCGCTGAGCCCGACAACAACCCATAAGAGACGAAAATAAAGATGATGGAGCAAGAGATCTTTTCAAAATGTTTCTTGAGGAAGCCCTTACGTGACAAATGAACGAAATGATGGAAAACTTTGTGCAAATCCTTCGGCAACTGCCCACAGGAGAAGCATCTTCATCAAGAGGCCATGCAACCCCCTTCAAGGTACAGGTAAATTTTGATATTCCATTATTTGAAGGACTGATAGATGCGGATGTTGTAGATAAATGGTTGAATCTGCTCGAAGGGTATTTTTCGGTCCTTAATTTTTCCGATACGGAAAATATTATTGATGCACTCCTCAAGGTCATCCCCCATGTTAAGGACTGGTGGGACACTTACTTGAAGCAAATGGCCATAGAGGAATCTGCAATATTTATGGTTTCCTCTACATGGGATTCCTTCCGGGATTCCATTAAAGAACAATACTACCTTGTTGGAAGCTACGAGGACCAGTACACTAGATGGACCACCCTGCGTGAAGAAAGGGACCAGATAGTACCATATTTCACCAATATTTTCCATACCTTGCTAACCAAATTGGGTATCAAAGACTCTAAGCGACATCTGGTGCTCAAACACCACGGTTGTTTGCATAGATACATTCAAGCAGAAATGGAGTTTCTAGACATTGCCTCATTGGGTATGGCTTATAGATATGTTGTCAAGATCGAGCATAAATTTAAGGAGAAGAGGTGAGAGTTTGTGTCTGCAAACTCCTCACAACCGAAGCAGGGAAAAGGTGGCCACAACCCACACAACAAGGGATAGAACAAAGATGGCCACTCTCTGGACAACCAATCCAAGCCGCAACACAAGAAGGGCAATGAGAAGACAAAGAAGGACACATGAAAATGGTGTGAATACCATAAAATCCCTTGGCACAACACTGGAGAATGCCTCTCCAAGCAGTCACTCGTGGCCGAGCTGAAGGCTTCCAATTCAGAGGACGATTCTGATTCCAAATCAAATTCAGAAGGAGGGAAGCAGATTATCGATGTTGAACCTAATGCCACTGTCGCTACCACTAAAGTCCAGCCAAGCGAACCAAAATAACCAGATGAAGTGATTTTACTGAAGTCTTTAATAAATCTAATGTAATATCCTGCATGTCATAGAAATCTTCTTACATCTTTTGTCTTCAAAGGGGTAGGAAGAAGGTGGTAATTTTGATCTTTTCTTTGTCTACTTCAATCCATCTGGAGGACACATGATGTCCTAAAGTAATTCCTTCATTCATCATCATATTACACTTGTCATTGCTAAGGGATATATTCATTTCTCTACATCTCTAGAGAGACTTATCTAGGTTGTCCAAGGCGTCATCAAATGAATTGCCATAAGGGGTAAAGTCATACATATAGATATCAACTTTATCATGGATGAGTTCTGAAAAGATGTTGAGAATTACTCTTTGAAAAGTGGTTGCAGCATTACATAATCCAAAAGGTAATACTCTGTATGAAAATGTACCACATGGGCAAGTACAAGTTGTCTTGTCCCGATCCTCGAGGCTAATTTGAATTTGATTACAACCACTAAAACCATCTAGAAAGGAAAGTATTGCTTCCTGGCCAAGACATCCAAAACTTGGTAAATAAAAGGTAAGGGAAAGTGGTCTTTTCTGGTAGCTTTGTTCAACTCTCGATAATCCACACATATCCTCCATTTCTCATTCTTCTTTAGAACAATGACTAGAGGGGAGACCCGTTCATTTCCTGATCTAGGATATATGAATCTGACATCAAGTAACTTTTGAAGTTCTTGTTTAACTACGTCTTTCATTGCACGATTCATCTTTCTTTGTGGTTTACTAACAAGTTTGTAGTCCTCTTTGATATAAATGTGATGGGAACAGATAGAAGGATGAATGACTTTCATGTCTTTATAATCCCATGCAAAATATTCAATATTTATTTTCAGTACACCTAACAGTTTTTGTACCTACTGACTAGTGAGTTTGTTGTTGATTTTGAGTGTTTTTGCAGGGCTTATTTCTATTGTTTTTACAGTTGAATCCTCTATCTCAGCAGTAAACAAATATGCCCATAATTCAATGTTATTTTCTGTAGAAACTTCAGATCTGGTATCATCATTTATCCATTCTATTTTCACATCTTTTGGATATTGATTTTGCAGAAACTTTTCAAGGAAAGTGTCTTCATCAATTGTGCTATCAGTCAAAGAAGTGTTAATTGTGTAGATGGAATATGAAGTTCTTTGTGTCGGGTCTTCTTCCTCTTCCACCCACATAGGAATATTTTCTGTTATCAAATTTTGGGCAGGGGGGTAAAGAATAATTTGTTTTTCGGAAAGGCCATCAATGATGGTCATATTTCATGCCCTACAACCAATGTATGCATCAGATGTGGCCAACCAAGACCTTCCAAAAATGAGAGGATATCCATTGGACCGAGACTTGGGTTGAAGGACTAAGACGTTAGTAGGGTACTCTTAGGAATCAATGGAAATTATGATATCTTCCAACATGCCTTCAGGATTGACTATTGATCTATCTTCCAGTTGTATGAAAGTTGGGGTATTTCTCATAAATCCATGAAGGTTGAGTCTTATCATAGTTTCTCTTTGCATAACGTTGATTGTAGATCCTATATCAATAAGAGTATTTTGTACCAGGATATTATTAATATGGAAATTTACTAAAGGACTCCTTGGATCCAAGTATTTAGGTACGATTAGCTTTCAAAGCATAAGGTCAACTAGTTGTCCTACAACATTTATGGTTGAAGCATATTTCCTTTTTCTTCCTAGTTTTCTAATGCATTTTTCCTTGATATACTTATTGAAAATGGGAACATCTTTAAGAGCTTGTAACCGAGGTATCTTTATGCACAAATTTTTAAGCTCTCCTAAAAGTTCATTTCCCTCAAATGTATAAGTTTTTCTTTCTTGCAGTATTTCAGGGTAAGGAGGAGCTTGTGGTTGAGGTGAGGTAACATTTTCTTTCTCAATTTATTCAATTTTTATGAGTTTTGGTTGTTGTTGCAAGATGTTTCCTAAACTGAGATTTATCTCTTGCAATTCCACCAAATAAATTCGATAAGGTGTATCATTGTTGTATACAGGTTGGGCTTACTTATTGTTAGGATTTGGAGAAGGTTGAGTAGGTAGCTAAGGTTGCTTAGGAGGAACACTATTTGGAGTAGTGTTATTTTGAGGAGGAGGAGGAGGTAATAATGCAGGTTGTTGGAAATTTTGTGGTCTCCATCCTTGTGATGGTTGACTCCACTGATTTTGTGGCATGCTAGGAAAATATTGGTATGGAGGAGGAATTGGAGGTCCTTGGTATTTCCAAGGGTTTGGATTAGTCCAAGGTGATGGTTTATACCATGGTTGAGGAGGCATTTGAGAATTATATGCATTAAAATTTTCAGCATGATTGAATTTCAAACCTGTTTGGAAAGGTCTTGGTGCTCTCGACCTCCTTTGAGTGATGAAGTATAGTGACTCCACACTGTCTTATGCTCCTCGAAATGTAGCTTTAAAAAATGGAAAATAAGAACATTTGTTAGTTGGATGATTTTCTTCACAGATTCCACAAACATCTATAAGGTCTAAAGGGAAGTCATTTCTAGGATGCTTTTTAGTATTTTTGGGACAATAGACAACCAATGCCTTCTCTATTTCCTCTTGTTTCTTCTTAATCTACATTGAATCCAATTGCATGGATAAAGAGTGTAAAATATCAGTTTTCATTTCCTCTATTAATCCTCCTAATTCGTTCTTTATATGAGTTGTAGGGTTAGAATTAGATGGAGAGATCAAACCTCTACTGCTTCTACCTTTCTTCCTGGAAGATCTGAGTGGTTCTTGAATATTCTTTTGATATCATCATATTCCAACTGATAGATATCTCCATTTTATAGGAGATCCAGTGTTCCCATCAAATATTCTCTTACTCCTATGAGTAATACAAGCTTGAGTGAATCTTCATCCAGACTAAAATTTTGAGCTCTTTTCTAGCTTAGTTTTGTTGGGTATGTGTTATATTCTTTGCACGACTAGTAGTGTCTATGTTGCACTAAGTGCGTAGGGGGGTTGAGGGGGGAGAATTCCCCCCGCGTGGGGGTTCGAGGGAAGTTCCCCCGAGAAAAACATTTTTGCCTCAGGAAACGTGTCACATATTTAGGTGGTTTTTCGGCATATGGTTTTTTGTCGATGGTTTTCTATTTTCAGTTAAGGAATTAGGGTTGTTGACTAATCCAGGTCATTGGGTTAGGGTTTTGGATGCCACCGGATCCTATATGTATATTGTGTTGTAAACAATGTATTACTATGAATGAATATAGAATATGCTAGTTTTCTCGGTTTGGGTTTCCAGGGGAAAAATCTCTATGTGATGTTTGTATTTTCCATTGTATATTTTTTGTTCTTTTACTGAAAATATGTTTGCAGTAAATATCGTACAAGGTTAAAATCTACAAGTTGAAATATCTCTTCAAATTATTCTAGAGATTCATCAGGTCCTTGTGTCATTCTGAAAATCTCATCCCTTATATCTCTTTCTCTACATTAATCTCTGTATCTTTCACCAAAGGTATTTTTCATCTTACCCCAAGTTGTGATATTATTTCCTTCCAAACTCATAAACCACCTTAGAGCCGAATCCTTCAAGGTAGAAGGAAAAATTTTAAGATTTTGTTCATCAGTGATATAATCATATATCATGCATATAACTGCAAACTCAAACAAAAAAGTATTAGGATCTTTAGAGACAAGTCCATGAAAATGAGGTAAATCAGAAGGATTAATATTTTTCATCTTAGCTTCTCCATCAGATTCACAAATAGGGAACTCAAATATTTCTTCTTCACCAGCCATGACATGAGGTGAGGATTGACTTTCTTTTGAAATATCCTCAAATTCTCTAGCTTCCCTTTCCAAGAAATCTTCTAGTGTTTCAGGACCAATCTTTGGATTGCTTGGACCTGTTGTTATGGTGGGGGTTTTTGGTAAAAAAATTCCTTTTCTATCTCTAGGTCTAGTCATTCATGAAATCAAAAGAAAGTGAAAACTGTTTATTTTTTTTATTTTTTTGATATTTAATGCAAAAAGAGAGTGTGACAAGGAACTATCAATACTCACACAAAGTGAAAGCACTTAGGTTGTTACAATACATAAATTACATAGTGAGGTCGACCTTGTGATTGAGGCATCCTTTTTACTTCTCCAAGTCACACAAAAGAAAACAAAAAGAAAATAGCATGCATACTTTAACACCTCCCCAACAACGGCGCCAAAAAGTGATGGACCCAGGAATAACAACAATGATTATTGTACCCTTGATTTCCTACTTTACTTGTCAACCCAGGGTTCATACAACTTAAGAAGTGTTATGCTCTATATGTGCAGTATGTAATTTTCATAGCAATGGATTGGAAAAGGATCAAAGGTTGTGTATGTGCAGGAAATCAAATGATAGGAAGTAGTTCTAAATTAATTGCTTGACGAAAACACACCAAATTGATAGTGCATCTAAACTAAAGTGCATGAAAAAGAACTTATTCCACTGCATCAAAGATTACTAAATCAGGAAATCTAAACTAAAGAAAAGGATGAATCTAATCTACAATTAGGACAAAGAACTGTGATAAACGTAAAAGTTGTAAATTATGATAGAAAAATTGTAATGGAAATGAAACTACACTAAGGAAAAAGAAAAACCATCTAATCCTTTGATCATTATCAATAAGAATGTGATTTTATTGTTTATTGATGCTTTCAGAAAAACTAAGACTAAGCTAAGACAAAATCTGAAGCTAAAACAAACCTACAATATATTTCTACAGGAATTGTGCATTTCTACAGGATCTGCACAGTTTCTACACGATACTCCTACATGAGGAAAAATGAGTCTAAAAAGTTAGTGCAAGTCTTTAAAAACATTGAAAAAACTAGACTATAAAATAATTGAAGTGAATCTATTGTTCTTATCCTTGAGAGGCACTTAGGGGTGCTATAAAAGGTTATTGAATGTTTCCATAGGATGTTGCTACAACTAGCCAGTTAGTCAAAATCCTTAACATAAATGGAAATTTATCATGGAAAGCTAAATCTAACTTTAATAAAGAATGAAACACTATATAAGAAAAAACTACTATGCATGCAAGCTACATAAATATTAAAGAGGGTCCTTTATCCCTCTTGGATGGGCCTTACCAAGAAGCACAAGGAACCTAGAAATAACTCTTAATAAATTGAAAGAAAAACCATTTTATTCATAAATCTCAGCAGTACATCAATAGCACCAAAGTTATTAGTATTAAAAAAAAAGTCTTGCAGAACAATTCCATAGAATGCTTCTCTAGAAATGCATCATATATCCTCTCTCCTAGACTAGATGCCTATATATAACTAACTAGTTTGACCTCCCTTCCTAAATCAAGGAGAGTGATGAGTAAATGAGGGATATCATCCCTTTACGTCTGTATTCTTGAATTGTTATTGATCGGAAGTGGTCATAAATGCATAGGGAGCACTCTTGGAGGTAGGTGTAGACATTTTCCCTCGATCTTTGGATGGAATCCCATTCAAGGAGACAAAATCCCTTGTTTCTAGGAGGTTGGCACCCTTGACTCCTATAGTTCGACCTGTTTGGTGGAACACGTGTCTTTTTCCAAAAACATTAGTGAAAAAGGTATATTAGACACAAAAATACGCCTTAATCATACATTCATTAAACAACATACAAAAATACTCATGACTGACTATTACATATGGTCAAAAGAAAAAATTAAGTCATTTTGTGGAAAATATGTCAAAGATGAGCCTTTAGAATATACAATAATGAGGCTCATCACTTATAACCTTGATGAACCTTCAAACCCATGGCAGGGACAAATATGGTACTAACAGAGACAATGGAATGAGGATGCATAGTGCCACCATATTTTTTCATAGTGCCTCTGTATTAATTGACAGAGGAGAAGGATCACATGGAAAAGTGGAATGGGATTTAATCTATATCATATTGCGGTACATCACTTAGAGTCAATATGGACTATTGATTAATGGATGTCGATGGTGAATATCTTCTCACAGTAAAAAAAATTAAACCATTTTTGGTGATTGGTAGAGGAACACATGGAACCTCCCTATTGGTGTTGGTTATAAACTTGTGAACTTGTCCAAAGGGAGTCTTACCACCTACATAAATCTTAACCATTGATAGGATTTGAGATATATAGCTAGGATTCCATCCACCATAAAGGTGTCCAAAGATTAGTTCTTTGGAGTAGTGATGGGAGAACACTTGGCATGATGTTATTGGTGCAGGTTATAAAGGTGCACCCTCGAGAGGGGAGGCCTTTCAGACCTAGAGTAATTGTGGTTTATCATGGAAAATGACATCTACAGTTGGGAAATCACTCGCCACATGTCTTCATGAGACTTAACCTAAATGGGTTCTCCTATCATTCAATTGGAAGTTGACACAATGTAGATTCCAAAGGCATAAAAGGCCCTAAAATTGACAAGAAATTAAAAGGATCATTTATGGATCATTGATTCTAATAGGATTAGTGCACAATTGAAGTTTATGTATGGATTTCAACTATGCACATAGAGTAAAAATAAATTAAATAACCCAACAATGATGAAAATGGGTTTGGAAACCCAACTTGTTATTGATCATTAATATTATTGATAAGATAATTAATGATCTTAATGGGTTAAAATATGACATAGTTGACGTGCAAGCCCATTAAAATTATTGTAATCATTTTTGGGTTGTGTTGAATTTATTAAAATTGAAACATGGTGATTTTATTGAAATTGACAAATGTAAGTTTTTTTTTTTTTTTTTAAGTAAGAAACAATATATTACCTGTCATAAAAAAAAATTACAGTATCCACAGTGATATCATAGATAAGAGTATGTTGAGTTTCCTCGAAGGGAAACTAATTGAGCTCAACCCAGGTCCTAACATGCTGAAGAAAGCTTAAACACTCATGTCTAAATCGCCCCGTATGGAAACCGATTCGACTGTCCATAAGGGTAGACAATTAACAAAAGTCTAAAAAATAGTTGTTCTCTGACCAACATAAAAACTAATGGTGCTGGAAATAGAAAGATGTGCATGCATACACCTGGTCGTTCTCCGACTTTCATGGTCTTTGGCACGCACTGCTAGTATCATCCTCCTCGACTCGCTTACCCATGTCCCGAGTGAAGGCCACATTGCATGCATTGTCCATTTGTGGTGGCAGAGCCAGAATAGTGCTCCCTGGTGCAGTGGTGTCCACGATTGCCCCAAAGGGAAACCAACTCATCTCAACCCGGGTCCTAACATGTCAAAGAAATCTTAAACATTCATGTATGAATCGCCTCATAGGGAAACCGATTCGACTGTCCATAAGGGTAGCTAATTAACAAAAGTCTAAAAACCAGTTGTCCTCTGACCAACATAAAAACTAATGGTGCTGGAAATAGAAAGACATGCATGCATACACCTGGTCATTCTTTGACTCTCATGGTCTATGGTACGCACTGCTAGTATCATCTTCCCTGGCTCGATTTCCCACATCCTGAGTGAAGGACACATTGCCTGCATTCTCCATTTGTGGTGGCGGAGCCAGAATAGTGCTCCCTAGTGCAACGGTGTCCACGTCCTATGCGTGCATGGGTCGAAGCATGAACGCCAACATAGTTTCCAATTGCTCTACGCATTGGCCAAGGTGCTCCATGCGAAAGCAAAGATCGTCAATGTCTTAACAAATAGAGAATACCAAGTCCTGGAGAATCGAGACTGAGTCTCGGTACCTAGAGCAAGAATAAGATGAGCATGAGGTGCTCGACACACACTCTGAGTAGAAGTGAGGCTTTGGAAAAGGAGACTCCTCCTTGACAGTGAAATCCTCTAGTTGAACTTGGAGGTATTCCAACAATGGCCCAGGAAAATAAGGTGGTGGTGAGTCGTGGGGTGAAGGCGGTGGTGTAGGAGAGGAAAGGGAGGAAGAAGGCACGGGAGCGGAATGGGTGGAGATGGTTGCACCATTTCAAGTTGTGAAGGTGAAGCAGTGTTTGAAATTGGATCGGGTGCAAATCCTAGTGAATTCCCTTGCAGGTCAAACCATTCGACCTTGCATTCCCAGGGCGAAGACATCAGTGGAAGGCTTGGATGTTCTAGGGGGGGTGACCAGATGCCAAGGGTGAGGAGTCAGGTGGTGGTGAAAGAATGGAAAAGCGATGAGACATGGTTTCTCTACTTCAATACCAGAGAGGCCCCCTTTTGGGCTTTCCTCTCTGCCGAGGCATATCCCGCAAGAACAGAGAATTGACCAGGGATAGTTGTTGATGATTACAACTACGTGAGACATCCTTTAGGATGCAGACTGAGTAGGTCGTCCTGAGAGAAATCCCATGAGTTGGGTGTGCCCATGAGCTGGGTGTGTGGTTCCTCTCTAAGATGGAGAAGGAACATTGTATGCCTCTGTGTGGGGTGAGGAATCCCATGAGTTGGGTGTGTGTTTCCTCTCTAAGACGGAGATGGAATGTTGTGTACCCCTGTGAGGGGTGAAGGATCCCATGCGATGGGTTTACTATTATCCTCTGTGTAGAGAGTTGAGATGATACTCTAGATGATTCTCTTGTGTAACATAATGAGAAAGAAGATCTGTTGAGTTGGATGTGCCTGTGGCTAAGCACAGGTGAACGTGTGGAAAATCCCATAAGTTGGGTGCATCGTTCTGAGACATAGATGAAATGATATATTAGACTCCTCTATGCAGAGAGTTGAGATGATGTGATACTCCAGATGATTCTCCTGTGTAACGCAATGAGAAAGATATCTACTGAGTTAGACATGCCTATGGTTGAGCACAGGTGAACGTGATCCTAGTGGTTGAGGTGGTTCTCCTGTGAGACGTAGTGAGATAGAGTGTGGACATCCTTGTGGCTGAGCACAGATGGATGTGCCCCTAGTGGTTGAGCACTAGTGGGTGTATGAGATCCCTTGATATATTGTCCAAGAGTCAGACTTACCTGTAATCCTATTTGTATTGTAAAGGGTACAGGTCCCCCCCACCATAATGCAAGGATAATTAATGTAAAAGATAATTAATATGGTAATTATTAATTATATTTTGATTTATTGAGTTCGGCCCTATTGTGCCAATAGACACATCATTTGATGTGGTAAGTATTATATAAATAAAGGTGAATCCCCATTGAGGAAACACACTTATCATTGTATCATCTCATGATTTCAGAAGTTGTGGTATGAAATTATGAGAATTACAACACCCTCTTGTGTGCTAGGTTTGGTGATGGTGTGGGAGGTTTTTCTCTTGAGGAATATAGAAAAATATTGGTTGGGTTTTCTTCCCTTGTTGAGAAGGGTTTCCCAGGATACTTCTTGTGTTCTTGTTCATGGTTATTCTTCTTGTGATCTTGGTTTGCTGCATTAGCTATGGTTCAAGTAAAATTTAAATATAAAATTTAAAGAAAGTGCATGAGCCATAACTCATTGAAAATTCAACATGGTATTAGAGAAGGCTTGAAGATGATCATGTGCACAGTAAAAAAGGAAGGAATCCATGGAAGGATACCTTATTGTTGGAATAAAGAGAAGAAGGAGGACCTCTCCTTAATTATGTGGTAAATGTTGAGGCTGGACCTAAGAGGAGACCTTAAGGGGAGACCACAACAAGGGAGAGCTTTGTTGAAGACCTTAAGAGGAGACTGCAGCAAGGAAGAGCCCTGTTGAAGACCCTAAAAGGAGACCGCAGCAAGGGAGAGGCCCCTCTAAAGCTATCGTAGAAATACCCTAACACCAAACACTTAACGAAGAAGAGTCAGACCCTTTCTAAGGTGAAAATTAAGGTTGTCGCAACCCAAAAACTGAGGTAGCATTCGGCCTAAAATTATAGGCATGTGGCAACGAATAATTGAGGTAGCATCCAAATTGTGTTGAGGTGAAATGTAAGGCTTCCACGTCAAGAAGAAACCCTATGACAGGTACCCTAAACAACAGACCTACAGGAGGAGGAGGATCAGGCCAAGGATGGTAGAAAAACTAAGTTTTTATGGGCAGTAAAGTGAAGGTTTTTAGGATTGTTCTTGTTGTAGAAAACTGTAGACTTGGAGGGACATTAGCTTTGTTTAGTAAGAAGACTTCAAATTTGTAGACTACAGATCTCAAGCTCCTTCTGCCATACTCAAATGGAATTACAAAAATTTGAAGTTGGTGGGCTTTTAAAAATGTTAGGAGATATACTTAATTGTTATTATAAGAATGCATACAATCAACAATCATAAAGTTTGATGTAAAGGTTGAGCCTTCTTTTTATATGTCAAATGCACACAAGTTGTGCTTTTGGGGAACCTTCTCAAAATTTCTATGTAACATGTCTCAAACCTCACTAATGAGCTCAGCAACAAACCAATTTTCCAACTGAGATGTTTGGAGCTGCAAGACCTGTAAATGTAAATGCCCCTATTCAATCAATTGTTGTTATGTTCTCGTCTCTACATAACGGTGCATGGAGTCCTCTCATTTGTAGTTTTAGAGAATATTCACGGTGAAAAGAGATCAAGAATCTTTTTGATATGATAAGGTGCTACGAGGAAATGGAAATATGCTCATCCTTGTGGAAACAAAATGTCTTCTCCAAAGTGAGAGGTGAAGTTACAAGGCTAGGTGATAATTTTGGTGAGCTATGAAGATGATGTGATAGATGACACATTTGAAAAATTATCAAACATAAAGTACAATCCAAATAATGAAACCTTGAAGACAGTTGATGTGAGAGCTAGTAATGTGCAAAGAAAGCAACATTAGCCACCCCAAGAGAAGTCAAGGAATGTCATTTCTCATCATGACATTGACAAACAAGAAGAATCTCCATTGGTGTACACTCTCAGGTATGCACTTGTATATATTGTTGGCATCATTGTCATAAGGGTACTTGCATGAGGAAACAACCCTTGGTGAAATCATGGATCCAAAAGGATCTCAATGCATCCAGAGGAGCAACAGACTGGAAGTGAAGACTCCATGTTTGATTGTTTTAAATTATCATGCCTATAACCTACATTTTTAATGTTTCTACATTACAAGTAGGTGTTTTAGTTGTGACAACAATCCTTAAAATGTTTTGATTCTACAGATGTACTCATGAATCTCCTCTACGAGATATTCTTGTCTTGTTTCCTTTCATTTTTTTTCTTGTTCTGGGCAGGTTAAAAACAAAGGAAGATGCTTGTCCTTCAGAATTTAGAGGGAGTCACTTGACTTAGAAGCAGTCAAACTAATTGAGAAAGAGAGACAATACCTTCTTCCTCTTCAACAGTCCAGAGGGAGATAGCCATTGATACAATTGATCCAGTTGTTCCAGTTGATATTCCCAGGGACTTTGCAGTAGGCCATTAAGGCATGTTCGAGCTTGACAAACTCTGTAAGAGGCAGAAAGATATGCAGCTGATGGAAGTGTCGAGAAATAAAAATGAGACTTGTAGTCAGAGGATTCTCACAAGCAAAGGGAGTGAACTATGATGAGACATATTGATCAAGTAGCATGATGCACTTCTATCTGTACTACCATCCATGAGTTGGAAACTACATCAAATAGATGGATTCTTGATGAGTTTGGGTTTCAACAAGAGTGTTGTTGATCCAAACCTATACTATTACATTGTTGGTGACGAAAGCCTAATTTTGAGGACTTATTCATGAAGTCATGTTTTTGGATACAAGCAAGTCTCTACTTATGATTTCAAGATGAAGGATATGGGTATGATGCACTACTTCTTGGGACAAGAAGTATTACAGAGGACCAATGAGACTTTTCCTAAGTCAAGGAAAATATACAGTGGGTATATTAAACAAGTTCAGTATGACAGAATGCAAATCCATGTCTACACCGATGGTGATGGATTTGATGAAAAATAAATGATGTTGATTTAGACGAGATTGATCCACATGTGTACCGACAGCTGATTGGATCATTGATGTATCCGGTTAACACCAGACCCGATATATTCTATGCAGCGAATGTTCTTATTCAATCCATAAGTCAGTCGACACAGACTCACTGGATAGCAGCAAAGCATGTATTGAGATATATACGAGGAACAATTGGATATGGCCTGAGATATGCCTCTAGTGTGAACTTGAGTTTGCAGGGATATGCCGATATAGATTTAGAAAAGAGTGCAATGGACTAGAAGAGCACATCCAGTTGTTTTTTTACCTTGGAGTTTGTCATGGTTTCTTGGTGCAGCGGGAAACAAAGCTCCATGGTCCTGAGTACCACAGAAGAAGAGTATATAGCAATGAGTGTGTGAAGGAGTGTGGCTTTGCAAGCTTCTGAAATATTTATTTGATCATGAGATGGATTCTATGATTATAACCAGAGTTGTGTGAATCTCTTTGAGAACCCTATGTTCAATGATAGATCGAAAAACGTTGAGATAAAATATCATTATATCATAGACATGATGCAGAGGAAAGCAATACATGTTTAGTACCTTCCTACACATGAGAAGATTGCAAATATCTTCACCAAACTGGCTTGGTGGAGAATAACTCTCTAGATGAGAGGGAGTGTTGATGACTACAACCAAGATGAAGTTTGAGTACTTTTGTGTGAGATTTGTCCTGATGGAGAATGCCTCCCTATCTGAGAGGGAGTGTTGATGATTATAGATGCGTGAGACATCCTCCAGGACACAGACTGAGTAAGTCAACCTGAGAGAAATCCCATGAGTTGGGTGTGCCCATGAGATGGGTGTGTGTTAGGTACAGAGCACGGTGTGTAATAGTCACGACAAATGGATAATCTCAGATCGAGCTCCAGCGGCGGCGGCGGCTAGGGTTTAAACTTGCCACAGCTGCCACATATTTGCGAGCATGAGAAAGCCAAGTGGTCGACGCACATGACACTAGCTGGTTGGAAATCACGGGGGCTGAGTCGTAATCCTGGGTAGGAGCTGTGCAGTTGAAGCATGCAGGCTGCCATCGACTCTAGCCGTCGTTGCCATCTTCACAAGGCCGCTTTCCTGATCATATTTGAGGAGGCTTCCGCTTCGCTTCTCAGAAATGTTAAATCGACCAGAGAAAATGTCCCGAGAAGAGCAAATTTGTTAAAAAGGAAGAAGACATCCTTAAGCAAGCTGAAATCTCATTTCTAGAAGCTAAAAAGAAAGCCTTTACGTTGCATGAGCTAGGCCTCATCAGGAAGTTTACAGGCCTCGAGTGGTTTAGGTATGGACCAAAGAGCATTGGGACCTTTCATGTGAACTTCTTTACCATGGTAATGTTTTTTTCTTATTCATATTTGAGAGTGCATATGATAGATATCAATTGTTTATATTAGGCACATCGACCATTCATTTCCAATAGACGCCCCCGATAACGAAAAATCTGGTGGAGGAGACAAATATATTAGCATACGCATCAAATTCCCACAAGATATGTCACTGTAATAATAAGCCATGAAGCACGCATTGTATTGTAGTCAAACACATAGTATTGCAAACAAACTGCTTAGTTTAAATATTTGATTTTTTAGAGTTTTTACGGGTATATTTTTGGATCAACTTTTACTAAAATCCAATAAAAATTTGTTAAACTCCATATTTGAAAGATTGAGTCTATATCATTGGAGAGTCTATAAGTATTCAAAAACTCAATTTAAACAATAAAAAATGAAACTTTCACCAAAATCTATTTCACAGGATTTCAATAAAAAAATTCAAAAAATCTAATGTTTAAACAACGCCATTGCCAACTCTTTAAATTTAAATTTCATATTACTTTGTTATTTAAATCGGTAGGTATTGTGTATGGTGCTCAAACTTGTTAATATTGTAGAGTTTTAGAGATACCCACAAAAAGACAAAGAAATAAAATATATATTAAAAGATATATTTTTTTATAGGAGTATAAAATATATAAAGTGCATTAGCTCTAGGTTATTTGAAAAAATAAAGAAAGGAATATAAAAGTCCATCATTAATTGTATAAAGGGTTATATTAAAGAAAGGAATAAATAAAGTATTTAAAAAGTTTAAAAATACTTAATTAGTGCATTAGCTCTAGGTTATTTGGAAAAATCAAGAAAGGAATATAAAATTTCATCATTAATTTTATAAAGGGTTATATTAAAAAAAGAATATAAAAGGTAATTAAAAAGTCTAAAAATACTTAATTGCCAAGGAATTAAAAGGGTCAATTATAAACTCTTCTATATAAGTTAAAAAAAAGGATATTATAAAAATAATACTTAAGTTGAAGTGAAATATTGTGGTATATCAAGGAAGCTATTGAAGGAGTCACCACAATGCATCATTTTCATCATTTTTTGTGGAACCTTTGTGTTAATATACCAACCAATTATTTAATACGAAGTTGGAATTATGGATTCCGCACAAAATTATATTTTGTTGGTAAAATGTCATTTTTGTGCAAAGGAGTTTGCATGTCTAGAATCATTCAAAAATTAAAATGTCATTTTTCTCAAATTGTTACATGAAGAAATTTCTCGCTTAAAATATCATAGTAAAATCGTACTTGCACAGATCAAGAAGTCAAAGGATACAAAACAATGCATTCAGAAGTTGGAACAAGATAATCAAGATCTCCAGAAAAAATTATTAGAAAAAAAAGAGGAAGAGAATTCATGCTTAAAGAACCTTAATCAAAGGTTGCTAGAACAAATCAGAGGACTAAAAGAGAAGAAAGCAGAGAATCAAGAAATGAAAAAAGTTGACAAAGTAGAAAACGAAGAACTTACAGTCTTAAAGAATCATAATCAAAACCTACTTACACAAATCAAGAAGCTTAAGAGTGATAAGAAGTCACTGGAAAATAAGTTAGAACAAGTTATCGAGAAGGAAGCATCAAAATCTTTAGATGTGGAAAACCAAGTTGTGGAGAAAGGAAAAAATATAGATGCAATCCATGTCACGGCTCAATAAGGCGCAAAGTCAATTGAATTAAGGACATTTTTGGATGTTGGAGTACAAACAATCAAAATTCCAAGTGTATATCTAGTGATCAACAAAGCAACATCAGTGCATGAAGAAAATAAAATATCAAAAGAAAATCGAGAAAACACTACAAGTACAATAAGAGGAAGTCATGCTACAAAGACACTTTATCGACATCCTAATCACAAGAGCAAGTTCCTTAACCAGTCAAAATGTCAAAATCACTCACAATGGAAACAATTAAATTCTCTTCTGAAGAATATTGATGTCAGTACAATTGAGTCTCATAATAACAATTTATCTTGGGAATCCTATAAGCACAATATTCCACAAAGGATCGAATTGGGATGGTTAGATCCTTTTATAGTTCGTTAGTTTTTTTCAGTACTTAGAAGTTCATATCATCTCGTATCATCTACTATGACAACATCGAGAACAAAGGATCGCATGCATACGTTACAATCGAGAGAAAAGATGTGAAGCCTTCCATAAATATGCTTTGAGGACAAAGCATTGCTAAACGAAAAGTGTTAAGAACCAAATACCAATATAGCATAGAAAAACCTCAGAAAAAGTACTCAACGCCTTGAAAAAGAGATAATTTTAGATAATAAGCCTCTTCGAGGGGGCAACCTCCTTTTACCCCACTTAAATGTTTAAGTACAAGATGATTCAAAATGAAAATGTCTCCTTGGTATATATAGGAGACTAGGAGGTATAATTACAACTAATGGCCTAAGGCCGACATAAATAAAATAACATTACTAATATAATATGCCCCAATTAAGGGGCAATGAGCCAATATTAGGGCTTAACGTGCCCCTCCCCTTGAGACAAGTGTTGTTTGCAACGCTTGAGTAACTTTGGATGCTTCTGTATAAGAGACTCATCTTCCCAAGTGAAATCTTCAACTGGTAGTTTCCTCCATTTAATGAGATACTCTGAAATGGATCTATTCCTCAGCTGACGAATTCTTGTGTTAGTGATGGCTTCAGGTTCCAATATGATTTTCCCTTCCTCATCAAGTTCTGGCAATATAGTTTGAACCGGGATCTTGTTGCCTATAACCTTCTTTAAGCATGAAACATGGAAAACTGGGTGTACTCGTGAAGATGCAGATAGCTCTAATTTGTATGCCATAGTACCAATCTTTTGCAAC
>ML787296.1:168776-202653 GCA_009831015.1 Picea engelmannii | reverse complement strand
GCATATATGACTATATTTGCTTTCTTGTCATTAAAGAACTGGATGTTGGTGGGATTGCAGTGGATCACAGACAGTTTAGCAGTCACATTTGCTGGTGGGTTTCTAGTTGAAAGGTAAAGTGATTTTCATAGATTACAGAATTTTAAATTTTGAAGGTGCAGACTGTATGGTTAAAACCTTCACCATATGAATGTAGGCGATTAATAACCAGTTTGTTGTGCATGTTTTATTGTTGTATAACCGGTATAATCTTAAAATTTTTAAGATAGATTGTTTATTGATCATTGTCAAATTATTTTGGTATATAAATTTAGATATATATCACAATCTTAAAGACTCTGCAACAGACTGCATATTGATCACCATCTTATAACATTCTGGCCATGTGCATATGCTCTGGTCAGGAATCAGGATAATGTTAATTAGATTTTATGTTCGTCAGTGATGCCTTCAGAAACGTAATGATATGGACGTACAAGGTAAAATCTCCCGGAGGATTTTTGTGTACTGACGCCACATTCCGGGTTGGATTGGTTTCTCTGGTTTGATGAGGCCTGTGTATTGACGCCACCTTTCCTGGCTGGACTGGTTCAAATGGCTTTATGTCAATGGTAATCAAATCCAATTTAAAGTGTTAATCCTAATTTCAACTTAAAAAAATATATGCCGTGGCAAGTTTTCATGTTACTTTTCATGGTTGATGCGTATATTTGACATTATGGGCACTTTAATCAAATCAAATTTGAAGCATTGTTTTAAATTCAACTAAAAGGTTATATAATTATTTACATTTTTAACATGTAAAATAATTAATTAGAAATAATTTTAATACAAATTTAATAAAATGTTATTATTTTGAGTTTTTAGGTGTAAAAAATTAATCAATAATCATTAAAATAAATTTATATTAATATCTATCGTTTTATATTTAAAAACAAATTTCATATTTATATTTATCACCTTATGATGTTATATTCATATTTATTTTAATTTTTATATTAATAATATATAATAAAATATGATAGAATTTTTTTTAATAATATATAATAAAATATGATAGAAATAATTTGTAATCTAATTAACTTACAAGATAATGTGAAGTAAATGGAAAGATAATTTTGGTGAGCTATGAAGATGATGTGATAGATGACACATTTGCAAAATTATCAAACATAAAGTACTATCCAAATAATGAAAGCTTGAAGACAGTTGATGTGAGAGCCAGTAATGTGCAAAGAAAACAACATTAGCCACCCTAAGAGAAGTCAAGGAATGTCATTACTCATCATGACATTGATAAACAAGCAGAATCTCCATTGGTGTACACTCTTAGGTATGCACTTGTATATATTGTTGGGATCATTGTCATAAGGGTACTTGCAAGAGGAAAAAACCCTTGGTGAAATCATGGATCCAGAAGGATCTCGATGCATCCAGAGGAGCAACAGACTGGAAGTGAAGACTCCATGTTTGATTGTTTTAAATTATCATGCCTATAACCTACATTTCTAAGGTTGCTACATTACAAGTAGGTGTTTTAGTTGTGACAACAGTCCTTAAAATGTTTTGATTCTAGAGATGTACTCATGAATCTCCTCTACGAGATATTCTTGTCTTGTTTCCTTTCATTTGTTTTCTTGTTCCGGGCAAGTTAAAAACAAAGGAAGATGCTTATCCTTCAGACTTTAGAGGGAGTCACTTGACTCAGAAGGAGTCAAACTAATTGAGAAAGAGAGACAATACCTTCTTCCTCTTCAACAGTCCAGAGGGAGATAGCCATTGATACAATTGATCTAGTTGTTCCAGTTGATATTCCCAGAGACTTTGCAGTAGGCCATTAAAGGCCTACCCGAGCTTGACAAACTCTGTAAGACGCAGAAAGACATGCAGCTGATGGAAGTGTCGAGAAATAAAAACGAGACTTGTAGTCAGAGGATTCTCACAAGCAGAGGGAGTGAAATATGATGAGATATATTGATCAGGTAGCGTGATGCACTTCCATCTGTACTACCATCCATGAGGTGGAAACTACATCAGATAGATGGATTCTTGATGAGTTTGGGTTTTAACAAGAGTGTTGTTGATCCAAACCTATACTATTACATTGTTGGTGATGAAAGCCTGATTTTGAGGACTTATTCAGGAAGTCGTGTTGTTGGATACAAGCAAGCCTCAACTTATGATTTCGAGATGAAGGATCTGGGTATGATGCACTACTTCTTGGGACAAGAAGTATGACAGAGGACCAATGAGACTTTTCCTAAGTCAAGGAAAATATACAGTGGGTATATTAAAGAAGTTCAGTATGACAGAATGAAAATCCATGTCTACACCGATGGTGATGGATTTGACGAAAAATAAATGATGTTGATTCAGACGAGATTGATCCACATGTGTACCGACAACTGATTGGATCATTGATGTATCTGGTTAACACCAGACCTGATATATACTATGCAACGAATGTTCTTAGTCAATCCATAAGTCAATCGACACAGACTCACTGGATAGCAACAAAGCATGTATTGATATATATATGAGGAACAGTTGGATATGGCCTGAGATATGCCTCCAGTGTCAACTTGAGTTTGCAGGGATATGCCGATATAGACTTAGAAAAGAGTACAGTGGACCGGAAGAGCACATCCGGTTGTTTTTTTACCTTGGAGTTTTCCATGGTTTCCTGGTGCAGCAGGAAACAAAGCTCCATGGCCTTGAGTACCACAAAAACAGAGTATATAGTATTGAGTGTGTGAAGGAGTGTGGCTTTGCAAGCTTCTGACATATTTATTTAATCATGAGATGGATTCTATGATTTTAACCAGAGCTGTGTGAATCTCTTTGAGAACCCTATTTTCCATGATAGATCGAAAAACATTGAGATAAAACATCATTATATCAAAGACATGATGCAGAGGAAAGAAGTACACATTCAGTACCTTCCTACACATGAGAAGATTGAAAATATCTTCACCAAAATGGTTTGGTGGAGAATACCTCTCTAACTGAGAGGGAGTGTTGATGACTACAGCCAAGACGAAGTTTGAGTACTTTCGTACGAGATTTGTCCTGATGGAGAATTCCTCCCTATCTGAGAGGGAGTGTTGATGATTACAGTTGCGTGAGACATCCTCCAGGACACAGACTAAGTAAGTCGGCCTAAGAGAAATCCCATGAGTTGGGTGTGCCCATGAGCTGGGTGTGTGGTTCCTCTCTGAGACAAAGAAGGAACGTTGTGTGCCCATGTGTGGGGTGAGGAAGCCCATGAGTTGGGTGTGTGGTTCCTCTCTGAGACAGAGATGGCATGTTGTGTACCCCTATGAGGGGTAAAGGAGCCCATGTGATGGGTTTACTGTTCTCCTCTGTGCAGAGAGTTGATATGATACTCTAGATGATTATCCTGTGTAACATAGTGAGAAAGAAGATCTGTTGATTTGGACATGCCTATCGCTGAGCATAGGTGAATGTGTGGAAATTCCCATAAGTTGGGTGCATCGTTCCGAGACAGAGATGAAACGATGTATTAACCTCCTATGTGCAGAGAGTTGAGATGATGTGATACTCCAGATATTCTCCTGTGTAACGCAATGATAAAGAGATTTGTTGAGTTGGATGTTTCTGTGGCTGAGCACATGTGAACGTGATCCTAGTGGCTGAGCATTAGTGAGTGTGGTTCTCCTGTGAGACGCAGTGAGATAGAGATATGGATATCCCTGTGGCTGAGCACAGATGGATATACCCCTAGTGGTTGAGCAGTAGTGGGTGTATGAGATCCCTTGCTATATTGTCCAAGAGTCAGAATTACATGTAACCTTATTTGTAATGTAAAGGGTACAGGTCGGCCCCACCATAATGTAAAGGATAATTAATGTAAAAGATAATTAATATGGTAATTATTAGTTATATTTCGAGTTATTGAGGTCGGCCCTATTGTGCCAATAGACACATCATTTGATGTGGTAATTCTTATATAAATAAAGGTGAATCCCCATTGAGGAAACACACTTATCATTGTGTCATCTCATGATTTCAGAATTTGTAGTCTGGAATTATCAGAATTACATCACCCTCATGTGTGCTAGGTTTGGTGACAGTGTGGGAGGTCTTTCTCTTGAGGAATATAGCAAAAGATTGGTTGAGTTTTCTTCCCTTGTTGAGAAGGGTTTCCTAGGATACTTCTTGTGTTCTTCTGCATGGTTATTCTTCTTGTGATCTTGGTTTGTTGCAGTAGTTATGGTTCAAGTAAAATTTAAACAAAAAATTTAAAGAAAATGCATGAGCCATAGTTCATTGAAAATTCAACAATAGGGTCGAAGGCAAGAACAGAAAATCGGCCAAGGGAACCAGGCATAGCGCCTCAGAGCAGGAGCTACCAAGGGGGAGGAACAAGAATGAAATACACTGAGGAGAGCCATCGACATAAGATGACGCATGCGGACTAAATGCCCACACGCACAGAGGTACTGATAAGACGACCTTCGCCATTTCCGAAATGAATGGCCAACGAGGGACATACTGCAATAGTGGAGGGTGGATGGAGTCATAAGGAGGAATGAATGTCGGGGGACATTGTGAGTAAATGCAGGAGGGGTTGGCATGTGCTAATCACATGTCCCATGGAGAGGTGGCAGATGTCAACTCCTCCAATGGCCAGGTGTTGCGCACTAACACCTTATCCGGGGGACAAATATAAGTTTTATAATACATGGAAATTTGAATAATATATTTAACTAAATATTTAGAAATAACCACATATTAAAAGGTATATATCTTTATATTTTTTTAGGAGGGATGACTAGTCAAGTTAATTGTTTAATGTTAATGATCATGATACATGTTAATCAATTACCTTACAACAAAGAAACTCCATCTCACGAGAAACAAATATGCCAATTTTTTTTAAAGAAACCAACTTATTCCTTAAAAAGATTATATATTCTATTCATATGAAAAAAATTACAATATGTAGATGTCAATTGCATTGCAAAATCATATGAGAGCATTCATATAAAAAAAAAAATCAAATACAAGAGTCATGAAATCACTCAGTTACTTATGATATAGACCATGAACGCTAAAACAAAGAGAGTCAAGAAATAAAGAGTAAAATAATCACCAATCTAATATTTTCTCTCTTTCTTGTTTTTAACCTCTATCCACCCCCCTAGCTAGAGAAGGTTCCACGAGGACTAACCATATTTTAGAAAGTGAATATCAAGGATTTGGATGTTGTATCAACTCCTTATTGGAATCGAAGTGGTCAAATTCATGAAATCATTTCATTTCCCATAATGGGTCTTCATCTGCAACTACCACCATTTAGGGGAACTCTGATATTCTTGTCTTCTTCTCTAGCCACCTAAGGAGGATCTGATTCCATAACCTGCACTATTGGGAAACCCATGGTATCCTTCTTTGAGACTTGTGTCTATTGATTTTCTACATTCTATTCCTCTTCATCATCTAACAGTTGTGACACATCTTATGGCCATTCTTTGGGTTTTGGTTTATTTCCTTTTTTCCTTTTAGATTAAACATATGTTCGAGGACATGAACCTTGCAAACGTCCTCCTTGTTAACAAATTTTACATAAAAAGTTATATTTTGATAAGCCAATTATTGAGTCCATTTGGAACAATTTATCTCGTAATTTGTTACTAATTCTTATCTCCACACATATGTGTGCATATGTAAATAACTTAACTTACCTCTCCTAACAAAAAAAACATAGTAAAATTCACACTCTGTATTCAAAAAGAGCTTAAAAACCATGAAATATAACTTTGATATTGATCATCATGAAATATTAAAAAAAATTATAATTAATTGTGTCAAAGTGGACAATGTAAAGCCATTCCCAATAATAAACTATAGAAATTCCCCTGTGAAGCCTCTAAATATATTGCAAAATCTCAGGGGCATAGACGCCATCAATCACAGAGTCAGAGTTCACATGAAATGAAAGGTCATTTGGAATCATTGCTAAATTCATAACAAAAATATGATTTGATGCACATATGTGTGTACCATAATTATGCCATAAAACCAACATGCTAGAAATACACACACACACAATATATATATATATATATATATATATATATATATATATATATATATATATATATATATATATATATAATGCTAATAAATAATAACAATAATTAATAATTTATGAAGACACACTTTAATAAAAGCACTTGTCTCTTAGTGAAAAAGGCACCCCCCCTTAGGTATATATATGGGGCCCTCATTTGTAATCTTTTCTACATTTATTTAATATATATTATTTTATCTTAAATGGATTTCTTTATATTCCAAATATTTTGGAATATAAATATTTTGGACATTTGTAATTTGAATTGGGTAGGTTCATCGCATTTGGTATGAGAGCTTTGTTTTTCTAATCCCAACCATTGACCACACATTATCAATCAGAATTTCTTTGAGCTAAGGTCTTTGACCTAAAAAAAAATAGCCCTTAATCATTTACAATTCAAAATTAACAATGAAGAAAACTAATCTGCTGCAAAATTCAATGAATGAAAACAAAAAAAATCCAAAAATATAACCAGTCAATGCCATAGGAAATCTGAATTTCCCTTGAGTTTACTCTTTGAAACTTCTTCAAATTGAAGAAATATAAAATATACCAGTTTATCAAAAAAAAAATTATTCTGCTACAAATTCATAAGAGAAATCAGGAAAAAAAAGCACGAAAGAGAAGCACAGCAATACCTTGAATAAGCATAAATTATGTTCAACAACCACCATACAAATGAATTAAGAGTCCATACATTCAATTAATCACATCTTCGAAACATAAAAAATCGAAAGAAATTGCCTTCTATATATCCAATCGTAGTACATTCGTCGTTTCCCATCTACTGTATAGCCACCATCCCTATCTTTTGTATTGCCTTCTAAGCAGAAAATATTTGCGGCTCCTATGCTCCGCCCAATCTTGTTATTAGCTGTCAATCATTCATAGTTTTTGGTACCAGTTCCAATTCTGTTCCCACTTTGGAGTCTGAGTTCTCTGCATGGCACCTATTGTTTCTTTCCACGTGCATGTTTTCCATCATCAAGTATTTTGGCTTAACATTCATCGGCTGAACACTTTAGTCTCTGGAGCAAATAAACCATAGACATGCGATATGATTTACAATGCAACCCTTCAAAGTTGAGGTCCAATCAAATTGAAGAAAAACAAAAAATATTATTTAAATAAAAAGTATTATTGCAATATCTTATGTTTAATTACAGTCAAACTACTAACTAATAGGTAGTCAAACTAGTAATTCATTACTATAGTTTTTTTAGCAGGGATTAATAATATATGCATTGATATGTTGAGTTAGGTGGTTTGGTCGAGTAAGTGTGCCTTAATGTTACAAGAATTCAGGGATGGGTAAGGTGATCCCTTCTCCCACAAACAAGGTGATCTTATACACCAATTTGGTATCTAGCTTAATTGGAGTCCTAAAAATAAATTATTATTAATATTACAAGTATTTAAATAAATAATTCTTGATTAGTGAATACAAATTAAAAACTATTAACAATACACATTTTAAAATTAAAAAAATAATAATAATCAAAATCTTTAAAATAAATTATTCACATAATTTTAAAAATTAAATAAAAATTAAAATTAAAAAACAAAATATAAAAAAATATGTTTTAACTTTAAAAAAGTTAAAATATATATAAAATAAAATAAAAATGAAATTTTTTTAAAACATTTAAAAAATGAAAATAAAATAAAATTCGTATGAATATTATTAATGGAGTGAACATATTCACTTTGCAATTATGGCATGCCAAAGGCATCTACTCACGGCATGTTAATTGTGACACATGTACTGTTACTTCCGAGTATTAATAAGCCTTTCAATTTCAAATACAAAAGGGTTGTTCATAAAGTTTATGCCGTGAGTTTTATTAAATAATGTTTCCAATCCCAACAAAGTAATATTTGCAATAAGACTTCAAGTTTTTCCACTAATAGAATGGTAAAAAAATCAATTTTAATATTTTATAAAAATAAAAAATTTAAGTATAATTTATTTGTATAATGTTTTACATTAGGAAATTGAGATAAATTTATAGTCAAAGCTCAAGTAATGCAAGGTCAACCACTCCTAAAACTAATAAAACTATTTTTTTATTAAAAGGTAGAGATATTTATATATGTGATTAAGAGTATGATAGTAAAACATTGGATAGTGGTGAAGTTTTGTTATGAGATAAGTTGAAAAATAAAGAAGTATATAATATTTAAGCATACACTTATTGATCATGGGCACATTTAATAGGTTTTTAGTGCTTAATCGGTTTTGTATGGACAAGATTAAATATTGATGGAATATTCTTAGTAGTTCCAATAAATCAATGGTTATGATTTCAACCACTAAATTCCTCACTATTATAAAGACATCAGTTTACATGTTTATTTTTTTACTTTTACTTAATCATATTTAAAATTTACTATGGTGGCTAGTTGATTGCCACTTATGAGTGATTAGGGTTTCATTTTGTAGGCCAACCTAAACTTTCACCAGCCACTGGACACACTGCCTCCTTCCAGCCAACTCCTTCCGACTTCAGTCCACCTCTGGGCCGTTTCTCTTTCTCGACAATTCAAGTTTTGCAAGCCGTCCTTTCGATATTCACCAGCAACGAATTTGTAGCTGTGCTAGTTATAGTACAGAGCACTGTGTGTAATAGTCACGACAAATGGATCATCTCAGATCGAGCTCCAGCGGCGGCTAGGGTTTACTCTAGCCACAGCAGCCACATATTTGCGAGCATGAGAAAGCCAAGAGGTCGACTCACATGACAGCAGCTGGTTGGAAATCACGGGGGCTGAGTCGTAATCCTGGGTAGGAGCTGTGTTGAAGCATGCAGGCTGCCATCGACCCCAGCCGTCGTCGCCACCATCGACCCTAGCCGTCGTCGCCATCTTCACAAGGCCGCTTTGCTGATCATATTTGAGGACGCTTCCGCTTCGCTTCTCAGAAATGTTAAATCGACCAGAGAAAATGTCCCGAGAAGAGCAAATTTGTTAAAAAGGAAGAAGACATCCTTAAGCAAGCTGAAATCTCATTTCTAGAAGCTAAAAAGAAAGCCTTTACGTTGCATGAGCTAGGCCTCATCAGGAAGTTTACAGCCCTCGAGTGGTTTAGGTATGGACCAGAGAGCATTGGGACCTTTCATGTGAACTTCTTTACCATGGTGATGTTTTTTTCTTATTCATATTTGAGAGTGCATATGGTAGATATCAATTGTTTATATTAGGCACATCGACCATTCTTTTCAAATAGATGGGCAGGGCCCAGTGCCACGCCCCCGATAACTAAAAATCTGGTGGAGGAGACAAATATACTAGCATACGCATCAAACTCCGAGAGGATATGTCACTGTAATAATAAGCCTCGCAATTAGTATGAACACTATATAGCTAATAGTGTTAAGTTGATTTTTCGAATCAATCAAACAGATAACAGTTATAAGTTGAGTTATGGAATCCATGAAAACGTGTTGTATTGTAGTCAAACACACATTATTGCAAACTGTTTAGTTTAAATATTTGATTTTTAAAAGTTTTTATGGGTATATTTTTCGATCAATTTTTACCAAAATCCAATAAAAAATTGTTTAACTTCATATTTGAATGATTGAATCTATATAATTGGAGAGTTTATATAATTTGAATGCCTTGAAGTTTTTTCATAATGTTCAAAAACTCAATTTAAGCAATAAAAAATGAAAATTTCACCAAAATCTATTTTACCAGATTCCATTGAAAAAATTCAAAATATCCAATGCCATTACAAACTCTTTAAATTTAAATTTCATATTACTTTGTTATTTAAATCGGCAGGTATTGTGTATGGTGCTCAAACTTGTTAATATTGTAGAGTTTTAGAGATACCAAAAAAAAACAAAAAGACAAAGAAATAAAATATATATTAAAAGGTATTTTTTTTAATAAGAGTATACTATATATAAAGTGCATTAGCTCTACGTTATTTGAAAAAATAAAGAAAGGAATATAAAAGTCTATCATTTATCATTAATTGTATAAAGGGTTATATTAAAAAAAAGGAATAAATAAAGTATTTAAAAAGTTCAAAAATACTTAAATAATGCATTAGCTCTAGGTTATTTGGAAAAATTAAGAAAGGAATATAAAATTCCATCATTAATTTTATTAAGGGTTATATTAAAGAAAGGAATACAAAAGGAAATTAAAAAACTTAAAAATACTTAATTGCCAATGAATTAAAAGGGTCAATTATAAAGTCTTCTATATAAGTTAAAAAAAAAAGGATATTATAAAAATAATACTTAAGTTGAAGTGAAATATTGTGGTATATCAAGGAAGCTATTGAAGGAGTCACTACAGTGTATCATTTTCATCATTTTTGTGGAAACTTTGTGTTAATATACTAACCAATTATTTAATACGAAGTTGGAATTATGGATTCCGCACAAAATTATATTTTTTTTAACAAAATGTCATTTTTGTGCAAAGGAGTTTGTATGTCCAGAATCATTCAAAAATCAAAATGTCATTTTCTCAAATTGTTACATGAAGAAATTTTTCACATAAAATATCATAGTAAAATCCCACTTGCACAGATCAAGAAGTCAAAGGATACAAAACAATGCATTCAGAAGTTGGAACAAGATAATCAAGATCTCCAGAAAAAATTATCAGAAAAAAAGAGGAAGAATATTCACGCTTAAAGAACCTTAATCAAAGGTTGCTAGAACAAATTAGAGGACTAAAAGAGAAGAAAGCAGAGAATCAAGAAATGAAAAAAGATGACAAAGTAGAAAGCGAAGAACTTACAGTCTTAAAGAGTCATAATCGAAAACTACTTACACAAATCAAGAAGCTTAAGAGTGATAAGAAGTCACTGGAAAATAAGTTAGAACAAGTTATCGAGAAGGAAGCATCAAAATCTTCAGATGTAGAAAACCAAGTTGTGGAGAAAGGAAAAAATATAGATGCAATCCATGTCACAGCTCAATAAGGCGCAAAGTCAATTGAATTAAGGACATTTTTGGATGTTGGAGTACAAACAATCGAAATTCCAAGTGTAGATCTAGCGATCAACAAAGCAACATCAGTGCACGAAGAAAATAAAATATCAAAAGCAAATCGAGAAAACACTACAAGTACAATAAGAGGAATTCATGCTACAAAGACACTTTATCGACATCCTAATTGTTAATATTATGGTAGCTGCGGGAGGTATTTACCTCCACGTGTGAACCTGACGAGAATAGAAGACTCCGGTAAGCAAGAGAAACCCTAATGAGTTGGCTAATAACCCTAGAAGCCTTGTTGGCTCAAGAAGATAATTTATATTAGGCTATTAGCCTCCAAGAGAAGAATTTGGCCAGAAATTATAATAATATACTGAACAGACACTTATCCAGAAGGAGAAGTCGGCCCCAGCAAAACTCGCAGAACTACTATAAATACAGGGCGCCAGTTCTCATTTGCAGCATCTCAGAATTGCAGTTTCCCAGTTGGTGCGCACTGCAGGTTGTAGTCTTATGCGCAGGTTTGAAGGAGAGTTGGAGGTGCAGCTGCAGCAGCAGCAAGTTCTCATTTTTGGCTTGAATATATCTTGGCTAGGCTTTGGACTATCTAATCAGCTTTTTGTGATGTGCCATCTTTGGGGAAAGGTGCGCTACTCTTTGTTTGGCTATCTAGCCTAGGGTTTGCTTCCGGAGGAATTCTTAGTCAAGGTTAAGGTGCTTGGAGGGAGGCTTCAGCCTATGGTTGGGTGACGAAGGTATCGTCAATGGTAAAACGAGCACACCATCTTCTATATTCTAACAGGTTATGGGCCCACACCCCTTCAGTCAGCCTAAAACGCTGGAAGGAAACATCGCCGCTAGATATTGAACTCGTTGAGGAACTGCCACTAGGGTTACTAGCAGGAGCAGCTTCCAAAAAGCACTGCAGCTAGGGTTACCAGAAGAAGCAGTTGCAGAAACCCTAAACCTCTTGTTGAGGCACCTTAAGTGACAAGATTGACCTAATCTCTGGATAGATCAGTGCGCCCTAGCCCAAAGCATCTCTTGGTACTCTCAGAAGGCCAAGACGTGAAGTTTGGATTTTTGGTCAAATCTAGGGTTTGACCAAGTCAAGCAAGCCATGACGAACTCTATGAAGTTTGAGAACAAGCTAGATGGAGCCTCTAACTTCAGAGAATGGAAGACAAGG
The DNA here is from genome assembly GCA_009831015.1 of Picea engelmannii. Taxonomy (NCBI): domain Eukaryota; kingdom Viridiplantae; phylum Streptophyta; class Pinopsida; order Pinales; family Pinaceae; genus Picea; species Picea engelmannii. The sequence continues at coordinate 190,403 of ML787296.1, read as the reverse complement.
ATTGACCTCATCCTTGCTAAGAATAAAGTGATGGATATTGTGAAAGGAAATATCGTGAAGCCAGAGTTTAAAGAAGGAGAAGAGAAGGAACCGCAAAACGTTGTAGATATGGAGAAGTTCAAAGATGTTGACATAAATGCCATGAGTATCATAGTGGATTCCATAAAATACCACTTGATACCCTACATCTCCCATCTTGACTCATCAAAGAAGATGTACGATGCCCTAACAAATCTCTTCTCAGTCAGAAACATTAGACAAGTTATGAGTCTAAAGAATGAGCTCCGTGACATGAAGATGAATGATGACGACAGCATAACATCATACTTTGTAAGGATATCCCAGCTAAGAGATCAACTACAAGCTATTGAATATATCACTTCAGAAAAGGAATTGGTGAACATAGTACTCAATGGTCTTCCCAAGACATGGGATGCGTTTGCCGCAAGTATGAACATAAGGAAGGAGTACCCGACATTTGAAGAACTTTGGACTTGCTGTGCTCAATAAGAATCAAGGATCAATGCAAAAGAGAAATCTCAAAAGAAGTACGATGATCAAGCCTTCACAACAAGATTCAATAACTTCAGGGACAAAAGAAATTTTGATTCAAGAAGGAAGCCAAAAGAAAGAAAGGACATTTCGAAAATACAGTGCTTCAACTGTCAGAAGTACGGTCACTATAGGAATCAGTGTCCTGAGCTGAAGAAAAAGAAGGAGAAACACGAAGCATCGATTGCCGAAGAAAAGGAACCTACAAAGAAGACTAAGCAGGATGGAAGAGACTTCTTCTACTAAAAAGTAACAACACTCTTCTTATTTATTGTACATATCTTGCTTGCGTCGTCTCTGTACATATCTTGTATGTCTATCTCTTGGAAAATAATGTGTTCCAAGAAGAACTATACCTATGAAAGAACAAACAAGATGAAAAGAGTTATCATTAGATATTACACATGAAAGAATGAAATATATCATGTGAAAGCTATTACAAGATAAGTCAAAATCATAATCAATCTTGAAGAGACTTAGAAGTCAGACATCAAGAGAAATTGGAGAAAGACTTATGACGAAAACTAAGATGGAAGCGTGGACTCTGTTAGAAAGAGAGAGCCAATTATATATTGCAGAAGACAATAAGGATGCATATGAAAGTATGGACTCTATCAGACGGAAGGAGCTGATTATATGCACTCTTACATGAAGCAAGGATTAGGAGGGAGCTAATCCTATGATCCATTTAAGATGATGAAATATATATATATCCATGGTAGCAACCATGAAAAGACAATATGTGTTCATCTCAACCGCAGAAGAAGACCTCTTCGAAGAGAAGCCTTAAAGCATTCCTGGTCGTCCATCCAGATCCATGATCCTATGATGAAAGGAAGAAGTGGAATCTCTAGAACATGGAATCTACAAGAAACTCCATGAACCCAAAGAAGAACATAAAGATTCCAAGAAAGAAAGAAAAGCCAGAACAACTAGTCATTACATCAATAATCACAAGACTACCAAGCCTGATATGAAAGCAATCAAGCAGAGAAACTGAAAGTCATGATGAAGAACAGTGTATAGAAGACTTATGAATGAAAGAATTGCGAGATCCAGAACCAGAGGTTCTCTCAGATGGAGGGAGAAGACTATTACTTGTTCCAATACACTAGACATATCACTACATGAGTCATTTTATCATCTGCAACATCCATGAGTTGGAGTTCTACATCAGATAAATGCAAAGAATGTTCTCCAGAGAAATTGAATAAAGAACGTATGAAGAGAAATCTCAAGACCTTGAGGCCTACCAGAAAGAGACTCATGTATGCAGATAAGAAGAAGACAACTTGGTGGAGAACCTCCAGTGCACAACAGAAGTGTGGTGAATATTTCCTATAACATCAAGATGACTACTCAGAAGATCAGATCTCATGATGACAGAAGAAGTGCCACATGGATATGTTCCAGTTCTCCAACTATACTCTATTGTTCAGATCTACATGAAACCTTCACAGTGTTCCAGACTAAAGTACAAGCATTACACTATCCATGATGAAGTCCAGAGAGGAGAAAGTGATTCTCCAATACATATCTTCGCAGATGAGAAGATAAGCAGACATTTTGGTAAAGCTTCTATCCAAGATGAAAGAGTTTGTGCACTCAAGCTAGAGCTCGTGGAAATAACTCTCTTAGCCAGAAGGAAATATTCTCCAAAGAAGGTATGAAAAACATTTCTTTTTGTGATTTAAATAACTCTCCAGTTAGGAGGGAGCATTTATCTTTGTAATTGAAAAATAGTCCAGATTGGACAGATGCTTTCATGTTCGGAAAGTGGATTGAGATTTCTGATGGACAGTGACTTCCCGTTGTAGTTAACATGGGAGGTACATTGATTGTTGATGTATCATAGACAACGACTTCCCATTGTGGTTAACATGGGGAGTGGTCTAGGACAGACATTCTTCTTGGAAATCACTCTGAGTAGTGGTCAAGTAGAATGGTCTGCCTCGTCGGGCAGTCATTCTTTCGAAGTTCACAGTTGTGAGAAGTTTCGAAGAATGGCCTGTTTTGGAGGTTGATGCAGGACAAACATTCCTCGAGGGTTATACATTCTCTCCAGGTTACACTTTGTTTGGTGTCAGAGGAATGGCCCAGGGTGGGGAATGGTTCGGACAGTTATTCCTCGAGGGTAGACTCATTATCTCCAGGTTACACTTTGTTTAGTGTCAGAGGAATGGCCCAGGGTGGGGAATAGTCCAAGCTCAACAATCAGGGACAGTCATTCCTTAGGGAAGACTCATTCTCTCCAGGTTACACTTTGTTTAGTGTTGGAGGAATGGTCCAAACATTTCTTAGGGTTTATACATTCTATCCAGGGTGCACTTTAATTAGTGTAGGAAGAATGGCCTAGGGTGAGAAATGGTCCAGCCTCAGAAATCAGAAATAATCCTTCTTCCTTGTTTGTGAAGAATCGAGCAGATAGCTCATTACTGATGAGGGCAGATATTCTTTCAAATCTCACAAACGTGAGTGAAAGATTGGCCCAGAGGATTCAGTTTATCTTTAACAGTAATTTTCTATGCAGGATAGCATCAGATGATTATTATGGAGACTACCTGTCTCCATACAATAGAGATATACTACTGTGGTGGATATGTTCCACTGTTCGTGAGGCAGATATTCTTTCAGATCTCACAGACGTGAGCGAAATATTGGCCCAGATGATTCAGTTTTTATCATAACATTGTTTCTATGCAGGTTGCTATCAGATGTTTGTTATGAAGACTGTATGACAATAGATGAGGACTATTGTGGTGAATATGTTTCACTATTCGCAACCATACGTTGTTGATCAAGTACTTGTGTGTTACTTGATGTGGTAGTGAACCACTGGATTGTAGTTATGTACTACTATGAATAGACACAGTTGTGCTCTATCCTTGTTCTAATTGCCTTGAAGACTATCAACAGTTTATTGGAGATAATGATCATCCAGATGGATGATGAACAGAGATTTTCCAGACGGAAAATAGTTCAGAACCTTTACTCCTCTTGTATCACTCTATGGTGAGTGTGACTTATCCAACATCATATCTAATTACTCAGATGAAGTATGGTTTCGAGAGATGATGCAGCTGATGGTGATGGTGATGCTCATGATCTAGTCATGAAATAGTTTAGATGACTATATTGATGCTACCGGGTAAATGGTATGTTTTTGTGCTCAAGTCCATTACCTGTAAATACATCTCTAGCTAGGAGGGAGTGTTAATATTATGGTAGATGTGGGAGGTATTTACCTCCATGTGTGAACCTGACAAGAATAGAAGACTCCAGGAAGCAAGAGAAACCCTAATGAGTTGGCTAATAACCCTAGAAGCCTTGTTGGCTCAAGAAGATAATTTATATTAGGCTATTAGCCTCTAAGAGAAGAAGTCAACCATAAATTATAATAATATATTGAACAGACACTTATCCAGAAGAAGAAGTCAGCCCCAGAAAAACTAGCAGAACTACTATAAATACAGAGTGCCAGTTCTCATTTGCAGCATCTCAGAATTGCAGTTTCCCAGTTGGTGTGCACTGCAGTTGCAGTCTTATGCACAGGTTTGAAGGAGAGTTGCAGGTGCAGCTGCAACAGCAGCAAGTTCTCAGTTTTGGCTTGAATATCTCTTGGCTAGGGTTTGGACTATCTAATCATCTTTTTGTGATGCGCCATCTTTGGGGAAAGGTGCACTACTCTTTGTTTGGCTATCTAGCCTAGGGTTTTCTTCCGAAGGAATTTTCAGTCAAGGTTAAGGTACTCGGAGGGAGGCTTCGTCCTATGGTTGGGTGACGAAGGTATCATCAATGGTAAAAAGAGCACACCATATTCTATATTCTAACACTAATCACAAGAGCAAGTTTCTTAACCAGTCAAAATGTCAAAATCACTTAGAATGGAAACAATTAAATTCTATTCTGAAGAATATTGATGTCGGTACAATTGAGTCTCATAATAACAATTTATCTTGGGAATCCTATAAGCACAATATTCCATAAATGATCGAATTGGGATGGTTAGATCCTTTTATAGCTCGTTAGTTTTTTTCATCACTTAGAAGTTCATATCATCTCGTATCATCTACTATGACAACATCTAGAACAAAGGATCGCATGAATATGTTACAATCAAGAGAAAAGATGTGAAGTCTTCCATAAATATGCTTTGAGGACAAAGCATTGCTAAAGGGAAAGAAAATGCAATATATATATATATATATATATATATATAAAGCGACACCTTAATAAAAGGACATGTCTCTTAGTGAAAAGACACCCTCACTTAGGTGTATATATGGGGCCCTCATTTTGATCATTCCTACAATCATTCGCATACATTTATTCAATATATATTATTTTATCTTAAATGGATTTCTTTATATTCCAAATGTTTTGGGCATTTGTGATTTGAACCATGTTGGTTCGTCACAAAAACTCAAGCATTTGGGACCCATCCTTCACTTTCTCTATTAAAGAGAGGAAACCAACGATCTTACTATTGTAAATGTGGTCAAATAAAAATGGCCAATAACCAGAGCTTCATTGTCGACTTTATGTTGAACAAGCCTCAACTAAAACTCTGAGAAATTCAAGTCAAAACCACCATATTGACAAAATATGCAATATTGAATACCCAAATTAAATGATTTCATATGGAGGTAAATGTTTCTAAAGGACATCACAAGGTCATTCAATAACTCTGTCGAAATTTCTGATAAAAAATCCATGAGTCATTCATCTCAATTCTCTTCAACCACAATGCCCATCTCTAACCCCAATTATTCTCATCATAAACATGGGATTTCACAACTCAAAAGTTGAGAATGTCTAGACATTGTTTGCCACAAAAAACACTACCTTTTCCTACCACGAGTGCTTATGCTTATCCTTTGATGGGGGCCCAAAGATCAGATGCCATAGTAAGCTTCCATTAGATATATTGATATAACAAGGAGGACAAACACAGAGCAATGGGGACTATCAATACCAAAAATGAATGCCTATTGTAAATCATTCCATTATCAACATTGCATTTTATTACTTCTTAAAATAAAAAATAAAAATAATAAAAAATAATGATATTACATATGTCTGTTTACGTGGAAGTGATTTTAAAATATGTTAGTTTCCATAGGCAAATCATGAATTGCATTTACAAGTGCAATATCTAAAATGGAAGTTTCACAATGATGAAAATCCAACCTATAAATGTAAATGCAATGATTAGAGGTCATTGGATTGCAAGCCAACAGACGCAGTGGACAATTTTGTGATTTCTTGTAGATGGGACAATGTTCAAGTTAAATCACAAAGCATAGCAATTTTACATCCCTATAAATAAAACATCTAAAATTTCCATAAATAAGTGGTTGCATCTTGCAACTAGTCTTACTCTAAAAGATGAGAGTAGGTTGATCATTGAGAGAATGAAGCACCTGTACTATGACGTAACAACTCTATTTTTTGTTGTTATAATTGAGACTCATGTTAGACTACTCTCTTTATATATGTGAACTACATAACTTTACCTTTGTGGTGATATTATATTCATGCATATTTGCATGGAAGAAGGATGAAAAGATGTGTTTAAACCAAATTTGTGTTTCAAGATTTATTTTTCAACTTTATTGTGGATCATGAACATAGACATGCACTTCAAAAATATTAGATCCATGTTTTCTCATCTCTTTAAATGGGGGATTGGATGGAATTTGTTTTTAATTGTAGTGTTGAGTAGAAGACCAACATTAGTTTAGTTATCTAGGGATTTTTTTAGAGAGAAACAATTTACTCGTGCAAACTTGTAATACATTTAAACATTTCGAATTTTATTTTTACTTGTTTTTGCGTTGTAAAATTCTATCAAGCATGCGGTTGTATTAACAAGTTTTTCTAGAATGATATAAGTGGCCACAATCACCTATGATTTGTTTTCTTGCACTGCTACAAATTTACTAGTGCATTGAAACAACTAAGATCCCCATGCTTGAGAAATCCATAAAATCTTGTGCAACTCTGATGTAGTGGGTTGTGTGGAATGGTATTTTTCTCCAAATAAAAAGCATGCACTCACATTTAGATAAATACTAACATTGACACAAAATTCACTCCATACTATGAAATTCTCCCAATTCCTTTCATATCCTATTGGATTGGATTTCCTCCCTCTTCCACGTGAAAAGTATAAGCTCTTAAGTGATACCTAACCTACTTTTTTACTTTATGTCCATAGAATTATGAGCCAAGAGAGATATGAACATACGTACATTATTCTTGACATAGTCCATCTTTTTTTTCCCTCCATAATAGAGGAGCAAAAGAGTTGAACTCATTATCTTCATATGCTTCCATTGCTAGAATGGAAAAACAATAACCACTACTTTTACACTATATAGGGGAACCAAAACTTAAATAGAGGGTCTAGTTTCCTATTCGATAGATTTAAGTAAGTGATATGCCTATTGCATAACATCGATGAAAGTTTCACCAGTGGAAATTACTCATTTTCCTTGTGTTTTTCTTGTTTTTAATGTTTGCATCTTTATTGCATATTTATTATTTTTGTTTATTGTTTATAGACCAAAGAGAAGTCTGGGGGAAGGAGTCTAGGAGTTGACTTGGCATTTTTTATGTTAGTAAAAACCTAGTTTTTTTTTATATTACATCATTGGACAAAATGTATAATTCATCAAAGAGTACATTGCCTTATGGTCAGAAATAAATTAATTTAAACACACTTTTTGTTGAATTTTCTATATGAGATGATAGTATATGAACATATTATTACAATCACAGGTGTTTCATATATATAGAACATATGGTGACTATCCATGAAAGGATATGTCCCTTGGATAATAAATAACTACATATTTATTATATATATATATATATATATATGGAAGAATGTCTTTCTGATGTTGTTCAAACATCAACACTCTCTCTCAACAAGGGAGACATTTTTCATCATGCCAAAGATTGTCTCTGAAGTATACAAAATTCACTCTAGACTCATCAAATATCCATAGTACAACATGAATTCACAACCAATGCATCCAAGGCTTGTGGGTAGCTATCAAATAGCTTCAACATGTCACCATGAAATCCACTACCTCACAATGCATTGGTACCTCATCATGTGCACCCATGTAACTTCATAACCAATGCATCCAAGGCATGTGGGTAGCTCTCAAATAGCTACAACATGTCCCCAAGACATCCACTACCCCGCAATGCATTTGTACCTCATCATGTGCACCCCAATGACTTCCCAACCAATGCATCGAAGGCTTATGGGTATCTCTCAAATAGATACAACATGTCCCCAGGACATCCACTACCCCGCAATGCATCTATACCTCGTCACTCGCTTTGAAGAGATACCACACCAAGCTATCTCTCATATTTTCCCGAGCCCTCCTGTGAGGTAGTTAAGCTTGGTCCTGCTCTGATACCATGTTGAATTTTCTATATGAGATGATATTGTATATGGATATATTATTACAATGATGGGTGTTCCATATATATAGAACATATGGTGACTATCCATGAAAGGATGCGTCCCTTGGATAATATANTATATAAGAATGCATTCCCAATGTTTTTCAAACATCAACACTTCCAAGGTTACTGATATGATTTTATGCTTTTATGGATGAGCTCTTTTGACATTGGAGATGGGATCTACAACCTGGTTGTTGGACACTTACTTGGTTGGCCAACTTTTATTGTTGTGTTTTGATGCTACTTGTTGATGTTTCTCTACTACCTTGTTGTGGGGCTTGTCTATTGACTGGTAGATAAATATAGAAGCATGTTGTAGTGTGAGGTATATGGTAGCCCAAAGCCACTGTCTAAAAAATAATCTAGAATTTATTTTCATTTTATTTTTTTATCAATGTGAAATTATCAATGTGAAACATATCCTGTGAGCATAATAATGTATTATTATAAAAAGAAAATATTAAACAAGTATGACAAGTCCTTTTTTCATAAAGAGATCATTCTCTTTATTGACATTCGACTAGCTCAAAACTGGTGATCACGTGGTACTTCTTTCAAACACTAAAATTTCTACTAAAAAGGGGTGTTTGATCATGTTTTGCATATGTGTTTCCATTGCCTCCTATCTTTGTCAGAGGATAGATAATGAAAACAATAAAATATTGGAATACCCACTTAAAGAAAAGGGTCAGCAAGGTGCAAACAATGATTGTAGGCAATGAGCTAAATCATGATTCCATCAGAAGAGCTTCATTTTCATCATGTGATTATCTTTCATCCATAGGTCAATGGAAAACAAAGATTGGCATTGATATACAACGTGAAAAGAAGGCGTTGTTTGAATTCCTAAGCATGCAGAGCCCTTCTTCAAGCATGCAAGGCAATGGAACAATGTCAGATTCAATTTGTATTTAGAGAAATCCAAATTCATCATATTTAGTCAGTGTGGATAATTTATTCAAATTGGAGTAGGGCACTCTGAAGTAGTCTAGGATAGAAAGATATTCTAAGATGTTGCAAGATGGGAGGAACAAGGGAAGTCACGACAGTGGAGGGAAAGGCTGCAGTTTGAACCTATTAGGGAGGGTGGTGCATTAATATCACGTCCACCTACTGAACACTACCAATGTGACCAGGAAGGGGGAGCACTAGGAAATGAAACTGATGACGGTGGAAACAGAGGATGATGAATGGAGGAAATGGAGGGTGGAAAATGTGAGGAGATAGGAGATGGTTTGTTTGCTGGAGATGGGGTGGGTCCAATCGTAAAGAATGAAAAAACATAGAACAAATAGACTATGCCAAATGATTTCATCTGGAGGTAAATGTTTATGAAGGACATCACAAGGTCATTCTATTACTTTGTCAAAATTTGTGTTCGAAACTCGATGAGTCACTGCTCCCAATTCTCCTCAACCGCAATGCCCATCTATGACCCAATTATTCCCATGATAAACATGGGATTTCACAACTCAAAAGTCGAGAATGTATAAACATTTTTTTCCACAAAAACACCATCATGTCCCGTCACAAGTGCTTATGCTTATCCTATGATGGGGGTGAAAAGATTAGATGTCATAGTAAGCTTCCATTGGATATATTGAAAGAACAAGGAGGACAAACATATTGTAATACCCTGTTTCCCCCAATCTGTAAAAATAACTATAATGGCCAAGAACTATGGCAAACTCAAAGAGGTGAATGTGTGATTTGATGGACCTTTGAATAAAAGGTTGACGAATGTAAATAATGTTATGTATATGTGTTGCATGACTGCTGGGAGGGGGATATGCTGAAAAGAGACCACAATGGATGATGAAAGGTGGTGGAAGGCACCTGGGATGGTGGCGTTAACTTCCACCGAAACCAATACCGTATTTGGTCTTCATTGGCCCAAAGACCAAGAGCAGCTCGTTGGCCCTGAAATGAATTACTCGCCAGGTTGGTAGGTGGGGAGGCTCCTCAGGAGTTAATGAGGGATGGGGGTGAACCGCCCATCCGTAGAAGCCTTAGGCTTGACCACCACGGGGAAGTTCATCCCACATGAAACCTCACAAGAAAAGAGGTGTGGAAGGGGGCAGACGCGGCAGAGATCGCAAGAGGGGAAAATCAAAAGAACTCTGGAAAACACAGAGGAAAGAATGAGCAGAGAAGAAGGAGAGTAACCTTCATTCTCAACTTCTGACGAACATAGATTGAGTCTCAAAGCATCGTGGTCTAGCTTGGGGGTGGCTAGTGGTAAATCCGATTGGAATCACTGAGCCTACGGTTGGGTGGAAATGAGCATCCCTCCCAGCATTCGCATCACATCCAAGATTTTTGAAAAGTGTTATTTGAAGTTGAATGCCATAATCGCACGTTCAGTTTTATGTGCTTGTAAATAGTTGTTGAATAGAAGTGTTTACCTAATGTTTGATTTGATAGAATGGATTCCTGTGTATGCTTACATGCCATAATTGTTTTCTATACAAATGATTAATTCTAGGACATGAGTTTGCTCCACCGAGAATCGTCTTGTTTTCTTAGTTCTCATAATATTCTGGGAAGGCCCCTCGAGAGTACTCTTTTCCGAGAATTACCCCATAAACCTTGTAACCGTATTGAACCTTACCAGAGGCTCGATTAAGATAAGGGATAATTTCTCGAGAACCATCTGAGGGTTCATGCAATCCGGGTTTGGAACCCTTATGCAAGAAAGAGTAGCTCTCTAAGGTCTCGGGGTCATGGGAGTCTGAAGCTATGAGAGTTTGAACTTCATGATTCAATCTCAGAAGGGATAGTGAGTTCAAATATAGAAAGAGAATACCCTATCATTTAGTAAACGAATGGTCGGAATCCTTTCGAGAATACCCCAAATCTGTCAACACCGACAGATCTAGAGAAGGAGCGTAGGTGTTAACACCTCTCCCTTTCATCCTTCGCAAATAGCGATGGGATCCTGGACCATAGATCCAAGGATCCATCGGAGCTCTATAAATCGTCCATATTGGAGGACGGGTGGCAGAGATCTGACCATTTCGCGTATCGGGGATTCGTGAGTTTGGAGGTGGAAGACCAAACTCTTGGAGTCGCGAAGTCTCGAGTCACGAGATGGCGATGTGATCTAGGCCATTAATCGAAGAGGAAGGAAATTCGTGAGATCTGACGTCTCGATACATCGTGTATCGGGGGTTCGTGAGTTTGGAGGTGGAAGACCAGAATCTTGGAGTCGCGAAGTCCTGAGTCGCGAGATCGCGATGTGATCTAGGTCATTGATCAAAGAGGAAGGAAAATCATGAGATCTGACGTCTCAATACATCATGTATCGGGGGTTCATGAGTTTGGAGGTGGAAGACCAAACCCTTGGAGTCGCGAAGTCCCGAATAGCGAGAAGTAGGAGCAATCGCTGAGTTAGGACGTCCTCGCCATATCGCATATTGGGGTCTCGGAGGTTGAGGGGAATCAGTTTTGATTGTAGAAGTCATGAGCTTGCGAGTTGCGAGAGCTCGTGCAACACGTGGCACATTCACTTGGTGGGACCCATGTGGTTGACAGGTGGTGTGACGATAAGACACCCAGAGAGAGAAAGAAGTGGTGACAAGTGTGGACACGTGTCGTTTGAAACAGGAGTCAACATCTTGTTGACTTCTCGTGCTTCGGGTTCTCGTAAGAAAGGAGCACAAAGGCCCAACAACTCAAGTCGTGAAGTTGCGAGTTTCAAGAAGCACTGAAGGAGTCAAACCTTCTCTGACTTTCGTGTCTCGGGGTTTCATAAAAGAAGGGCATGGAGGTTCAACCTTTCAACTTGTGAACTTGCGAGTTGTGAGTAAGGCTAGTAGTTAGCCCTAACTGGTGGTCACGCGTGGAGAGCGCTAACAAGGAGGGGCCATATCCCATCGCGTCTCAGGCATCAGCATTAGGTGAAGAAAAGTCGAAGGTCTTCAACCTACGAAGACGCGAGTTGCAAAAAGCGCTTGCGCATAGGCCGGGTTGTGGTTGCCTGGAGGAGGATAAGGGAAGGGATGGTCTACGCTAGGCCCCATAAAAGTCTCAGGGATTCTATCCTTCGAAGAAAAAGACAAAAAATTCATTATGTCGTAGTGGGTGTGTTACAAATTGGTATCAGAGCATGGTTACAACACTTGGCCTTCTTGGGCTCATGGACAAGTTGCGCAGAAAATCCATATGAAGTACTCTTAAAAAGAGTGACCCTCTATCTTAGCCCCTTTATCAAAAGTCAAGTTAAGAATGAAAATCCCTATTATGTGTATGCATTTGAAAAATATGAATTATGCGTTGGTTATAAATGAATGTAAATATTGACTAACAACAAGTGTTTTCCTTTTGCACCCAAGTGGACGATCAACCGCAGGAAGTTACTGACACCTAGAATGGTGACTCACCACGAAGTAGGGGAAGGCTCCCACAATAGAGACGAAGAGTCGGACGAAAGGAGGGTGGTAGGGACCCTCCAGATCTAGCTGAGACCGTGAGGAGCCTCATGGTCGAATTACAAAGATGTAAGGCTGACAATGAAAGGATGATGAAAGAACAAGAGAAGCAAACAAAAATTAACGCAGTTTTACTGCAGAGCTTATCCGACCTACAAAGACAAATGCAACATGAACCTGAGATACAGAAACATGGTCATATCAGTGGCCACACTGAGAGGAGCACCTCAAGAAAGGTCCACCCCAGAGGTAAGGGACATGCGTCGGACGGTTCCTCTGAGAAGGAAGCTGGCGAATCGGAGGGCTCTTCTAGTAGCAGAACTAGTTCTCCTTTCCGAAGAAAACTAAAGAAGCGAAAGCTCTCTAGGGGTCATAAATTCTAAGAATTTAGGAAGGCCAAACCACCCTCCTTCAATGGTGAAATAAATAAGGGAGAGGAAGCAGAGGCCTGGCTTCTTGGACTAAAGAAGTACTTTAGAGTCCATGACTTTTCAGAAAATTTGAAGGCCCGAGTGGCCACCTTCAATTGGAACGGAAAGGCTTCCATTTGGTGGGAAGACCTTAAGAATGTGAAAGGGGTTTGCAAAGAGGACCTGTCTTGGGAACGTTTTGAGAAATACTTCTGGAAAAAGTATCTATCGGAAAAATATTTCGACGAAAAGACTAAAGAATTCTATGAACTCAAACTGGGGAAACTCACTATAGAGGAATATGTCAGTAGATTCCTCGAGTTGTTGAGGTATGCACCTTATATAAAAGCAAAAAAGGAAAAGGTGCAACGTTTCATCAGCGGACTACCTAAGGACTATCAGAACATAATTGAATTTGATGAGCCAAAGACCCTATAAGGAACTATTTGAAAGGCAAGATATTGCCACGAACAGTTTGGACATCGAACAGAACCTCGCGAAGGCTGGAAACAGAAGAAGAGTTCAGGATTTCAAAAAAGGGGGATTAAATCCCCAGGATTTAAGAACTATAAGAAGAACTCAAGAATGAGCTTCCCAGCCCAGAGTGTACACCAGCAGAACTTTCCCTCCTTGGGCGGAAATAAAACTTTTGGATCTGTACCAGTGAAGGTTGATAACCCAAAGAGAGAACCTTTGAAATGTTTGGGTTGCAGAGAAGAACATCTACTGAGAGACTGTCCACACTGACAACAGAACAGTCGGAGAATATACAACATCTAAGAAGCTACCACCGTCAATGATGTGGCCAGGAGTGTGGCACAAATTTATGCAGCCTTGGATAATAACCAAGCCGACCACTAAGCTTCAGTGGTGGAAATAGAAGGTATGATTTCCAACCATCTAGTGTCTATTCTGATTGACCCTGGTTCAAATTTGAGTTATATAGCCCCTAAGGCTGTTGATAAGTGTAAACTACAACCACATAAACATACCAAGCCATGGTTGGTACAGTTAGCCACTGGCACCAAAAGAAGGGTAGCAGAGGTCATACCAGCCTGCCAAATAATGTTGGGTGAATTCCCCACCCAAGCCACCCTTAATATATTACCCCTGGGATCGTATGATCTGTTGGTTGGTATGGAGTAGCTAGCCACCCATAAAGCTAGATTGGACTGTTACCATAAAACCTTAGAGTGTGTAAGTAAAGAAGGGAAGGGATAACCCTTCAAGGGATCCGAAAACCTGTCTCGATGAGACAAATATCAGCTCTGCAAATGAGAAAGTATTGCCGAAAAGGATGTCCCCTATATGCAATACAGGTGTTGAAAACAATTGAAGGTGACAAACCAAGCCTCGAAGACCACCCTACCTTGGGAGAATACATAGATGTATTTCCGGAAGAGGTACCGGGTCTACCTCCAAGAAGAGACATTGACTTCTCGATAGAACTTGCACCGGGAGCGATGTCAGTGTCTAGGACACCCTACCGGATGAGCACACTTGAGCTAGCTGAACTCAAATTGCAATTGAGAGAAATGATGGATAAGGGTTATATCCGGCCCAGCGTGTCTCCATGGGGAGCACCAATCCTATTTGTGAAAAAGAAGGACGATACCCTTAGACTGTGTGTAGATTATAGACAACTCAATAAGGTACCCATAAAGAACAAGTACCCCTTGCCCAGGATCAATGACCTGTTCGATCAATTGGGAGGTGTGTCTATTTTCTCAAAGATTGACTTGAGGTCGGGATACCATCAAGTGCGAATCAAGAGTGAAGACATCCATAAAACTGCCTTCCGGACGAGGTATGGTCACTACGAATTCGTGGTAGTGCCATTTGGGTTAACCAATGCCCCTACCACTTTCATGTGCTTGATGAACAATGTACTCAACAAATTCCTAGACAAATTTGTGTCGGTTTTTATTGACGATATATTAATTTACTCCAAGAATAGAGAGGAGCATGAAGAACACCTTAGATTGGTGCTTCAAGTGCTAAGAGAGCATCAACTCTATGCCAAATTTAGCAAGTGTGACTTTTTCCAGAAGAAAATACATTACTTGGGCCATGTTTTATCTGAAGAAGGAGTAGCAATAGACCCCGACAAGATCAGGGCTATCATGGAATGGCCTACCCCAAAGGGCGTTTTGGATATCAGATCCTTTATGGGATTAGATAGATACTATAGGAGATTCATCAAAGGATTCTCTAAGATTGGGTGTCCAATCACTGCCCTCCAAAAGAAGGGGACTAAATTCTTGTGTACACAAATATGTGAAGAAAAATTTCAAACCCTGAAACATCTATTGACCCATGCACCCATGTTGAAAATTGTCGACCCCGAAGCTGACTTCCTCGTGTGCACAGATGCCTGCAAGGAAGGGCTCGGAGGAGTCCTTATGCAAGGAGGAAGTGTGGTCTGCTATGAATCCTGAAAATTGAATGAGCACGAAGTCAACTATGTGACCCATGACCTAGATTTGGTCGCCATAATGCATGCCTTAAAAATGTGGAGACATTACCTCCTGGGAAGGAAATTTGTACTTATGATAGATCATTGTGGATTGTGATATTTTTTTGACCAACCAAAGCTCAATCCCAGACAAGATAGGTGGATGGATCTCCTTAGCGAGTTTGATTTCGAAATCAAACATATTAAAGGAAAAGAAAATAGGGTGGTCGATGCCCTTAGCATAAGTACGAAAACAATTCACCTGGCAGCGATGAACACCTATGAGACGGATATCAAGGAAAGAATGAGAAAGGCACAAGAAACAGATCCATTCTTCCAGACCATGACCCCGTACCTGCAGCAAGAGCCCACAGGGATAAAGTATGGAGACTACCAGATGATGCAAGGAGGTCCACTCACTTACAGAAGCAGATTGTACATTCCAGATTGTGACGACTTGAAGAGGTTCATATTGGATGAACTACATAAAAGACCCTATATTGGTCATCCAAGATACCAGAAGATGATCACCGCCACTAGGAAACAATTCTATTGGCCTGGGATAAAGAAACACATAGCCGAGTACTTAGCCAAATGCATAGAGTGCCAATAGGTTAAAGCAGAACACCGACACCCAGCAGGATTATTACAACCTCTACCAATCCCGGAATGGAAATGGGAAACCATCTCCATGGATTTCATCACTGGATTACCAACATCGACCAAACAGAATGATGCCATCATGGTAGTGGTGGATAAATTGAGCAAGTCCGCTCATTTTATCCCCGTCAAGTCGACTTGCAAGGCAATAGACATTGCCCATGTATTCATGAAGGATATATTCAGACTACATGGTATGCCTAGAGAGATCGTGTCGGACAGAGACACAAAATTTACTTCCAACTTTTGGAAATCACTGATGGCTGGTTTGGAGACCAAGTTACTATTTAGCACAACCTATCACCCCCAAACCGGTGGACAGACAGAAAGAGTGAACCAAATATTAGAATACATGCTAAGGATGCATGTAATGCATCAACCCAAAAGGTGGGAAGACTACCTACCACTAGTGGAATTCGCCTACAACAATGGCTACCAAGAATCCCTGAAGATGAGTCCTTTCGAAGTCCTCTATGGTAGGTCATGCAACACTCCAGTCAGTTGGAGTAATCCCGTAAACAAAATTTCTTTTGGACCTGACATGTTGAAAGAAATGCAACAACAAGTGATTCAGATAAAACAAAATCCAAAGGTCGCCCAGAACCGACAGAAAGGTTACACCGACCAAAATAGAAATCCAAGAGAGTTCAAGATGGGAGACCACATATTTCTCAGAGTTAGACCCAGGAAGATTTCCCTGAGGATGGGATCTTGTGCCAAGTTGGAACCTCGATATTGTGGACCCTTTGAGGTTCTAGATAGAGTGGGACCTGTAGCCTATAGGCTAGCACTTCCTCCCACAGTAAAAGCACATAATGTTTTCCATGTTTCATTATTAAAGAAATATGTACATGATTCTAATCATATAATTGACTGGTCTGTGATCCAGGTGGAACCGGAGGGAGAATTCCTACCAGAACCTCAATGCATACTGGACAGAAAGGAAACCCTACTCCGAAACCGAACCATTGCACGGGTCAAGGTGTAGTGGAAACATTTTGGCCCAGATGAGGCTACATGGGAAATGGATGATGCCATGGAACATACATATCCGATTTTGTTTACCTCTGTACATACATGTCATATTGATAAATAGAACATCGAGGATGATGTTCCTTTAAGGGGGAGGGAATTGTAACACCTTGTTTCCCCCAGTGTGTAAAAATAACTATAATGGCCAAGAACTATGGCAAACTCAAAGAGGTGAATGTGTGATTTGATGAACCTTTGAATAAAAGGTCGACGAATGTAAATAATGTTATGTATATGTGTTACATGACTGCTAGGAGGGGGATATGCTGAAAAGAGACCACAATGGATGATGAAAGGTGGTGGAAGGCACCTGGGATGGTGGCCTTAACTTCCACCGAAACCAATACCGTATTTGGTCTTCACTGGCCCAAAGATCAAGAGCAGATCGTTGGCCCCGAAATGAATTACTCGTCAGGTTGGTAGGTGAGGAGGCTCCTCAGGAGTTAATAAGGGATGGGGGGAAACCGCCCATCAGTAGAAGCCTCAGCCCTGACCACCGCGGGGAATTTTATGCCAGACGCAACCTCGCAGAAAAAGAGGTGTGGAAGGGGGAAGACGCGACAGAGGTCGCAAGAGGGGAAAATCAGAAGAACTCTAGAAAACACAGAGGAAAGGATGAGCAAAGAAGAAGGAGAGTAACCTTCGTTCTCGACTTCTAATGAACAGAGACTGAGTCTCAAAGCATCGTGGTCTAGCTCGGGGGTGGCTAGTGGTAAATCTGATTGGAATCACTGAGCCTACGGTTGGGTGGAAATGAGCATCCCTCCCAGCATTCACATCACATCCAAGATTTCTGATAAGTGTTATTTGAAGTTGAATGCCATAATCACATGTTAAGTTTTATGTGCTTATAAATAGTTGTTGAATAGAAGTGTTTACCTAATGTTTGATTTGATAGAATGGATGTTTGTGTATGCTTACATGCCATAGTTGTTTTCTGCACAAATGATTAAGTCTGGGACATGAGTTCACTCCACCAAGAATCGTCTTGTTTTCTTAGTTCTCGTAATATTCTGGGAAGGCCCCTCGAGAGTACTCTTTTTCGAGAATCACCCCATAAACCTTGTAACTGTAATGAACCTTACCATAGGCTCGATTAAGATCAGGGATAATTGCTCGAGAACCGTCTGAGGGTTCATGCAATCTGGGTCTGGAACCCTTATGCAAGAAAGAGTAGCTCTCTAAGGTCTCGGGGTCATGGGAGTCTGAAGCTCCGAGAGTTTGAACTTCGTGATTCAAGCTCAGAAGGGATAGCGAGTTCAAATATAGAAAGAGAATACCCTATTGTTTAGTAAACGAACAGTCGAAATCCTTTCGAGAATACCCCAAATCTATCAACATTGACAGATCCAGAGAAGGAGGATAGGTGTTAACACCTCGCCCTTTCAGCCTTCGCAAATAGTGATGGGATCCTGGACCATAGATCCAAGGATCCATCGGAGCTCTATAAATCGTCCATATTGGAGGACAGGTGGCAGAGACCTGACCATTTCACGTATCGGGGATTCGTGAGTTTGGAGGTGGAAGACTAGACTCTTGGAATCGCGAAGTCCCAAGTTGCGAGATCGCGATGTGATCTCGGTCGTTGATCGAAGAGGAAGGACAGCCATGAGATCTGACGTCTCGATACATCGTGTATCATGGGTTCATGAGTTTGGAGGTGGAAGACCAGATTCTTGGAGTCACGAAGTCCCGAGTCGTGAAATCGCGATGTGATCTGGGCCATTGATCAAAGAGGAAGGACAGTCGTGAGATCTGACGTCTTGATACATCGTGTATCGGGGCTTCGTGAGTTTGGAGGTGGAAGACCAGACCCTTAGAGTCGCGAAGTCCCGAATAGCGAGAAGTAGGAGCAACCATTGAGTCAGGACCTCCTCGTCATATCGCATATCGGGGTCTCGAAGGTTAAGGGATATCAGTTTCGACTGTAGAAGTCACGATCTTGCGAGTTGCGAGATCTTGTGCAATAGGTGGCACGTCCGCTTGGTGGGACCTGCGTGGTTGACAGGTGGTGTGACGATAAGACACCTGGAGAGAGGAAGAAGTGGTGACAGGTGATGGACATGTGTCGTTTGAAATGGGAGTCAACATCCTGTTGACTTCTCGTGCTTCGATTTCTCGTAAGAAAGGAGCACAAAGGCCCAACAACTCAAGTTGTGAAGTTGCGAGTTCCGAGAAGCGCTGAAGGAGTCAAACCTTCTCTGACTTTCGCCTCTCGGGGTTTCGTAAAATAAGGGCACAGAGGTTCAACCTTTCAACTCGCAAACTTGCGAGTAATGTTGGCATGTTTTCAGACAGAAGGCAGAGGATGATGGTTGGCATGTTTAACAGGCAGAAGTATTCTTGTCATTGATGGCAAGATCAGAGTATTCCTGTCATTTATGGCTTCGATGGAAAAACATGAACAGAAGATAAGTTCAGGAAGACCAGCATCACAACAATGATCGAATGACAAGATCAAAGTGTTGGTCAAACTCCATTTCGGAGTTTCTGCTATCGGGATTTCGGATATCGGGAGATAGAAGTGTCAAGGATCATTACAACAGGAGTCTCGAACCCGCGATATGTGAAATCGTGAAATATCCTCAGCCATCAGATCGAGGATTGATTTGAGAAGTTGATTAGGCATGATGAAGGCCCGTAAAGTTTGATAAGATCTGGATCATTGGATCCCATCCTGAATTCCTGATGGTCGTCATATATGAATGGAGACAAGAAGAGCGCGCAGATATGGAGGATAGATCTCGGGTGTTAGATCCGAGCGCGAGGACCGACCATCGTAGGATCCAGGATAATCTGCACGATCTTTAAAAGTGCAAGGTGAAGCGAGTTCGCGAAATCCCAAAATATCGATGCAGACACAATGAAGACTTGCGAAATCATGAAAAGATCCTAACTATCAATACACCAAAGGACGTGGACCGTTGATCTGAGCTCCATTTCGGAGTCTCGCCTATCGCGACTTTGAGCGACGAGAATCTCCATCTAAGAAACTGCGAGATGCAAATTCACGATGAGATCTAGATTGTAGATTCATCGAGATCGTGGATCGTTGATCTCAGCTCTATCTTGGAGTTTTGCGAATAGAGACTTGGAGAGGCAAGAAACAATACCACAGGAATGCTGAAATCGTGATATGCGAAATCGCGATTTAATCGTAGCTGTCAGATCAAGGTGTGATCTGGACTGTTGATCCGACTCCATTTCGGAGTTTCACGAATCGTGAATTGGAGAGGCAAGAAACATAACCACAAGAACATCGAAATCGCGATATGATCTGAGCTATTGAATCAAAATCAGATCTGAACCATCGAATCATAGGACAAGTGGCAAGTGATTGGAATTTCACTGACTTGGAGTCAACGGAGCATGGTGTGGAAAATCGTGAAATATGAAGCTGCTTTTGGCACAGCCTATGGTCACTACCGGTGGTCACAAGAAGGGAAGGACTCAGTTCAGATAAGCTCCATTTCGAAGTTTCGGGGATCGCAACTTGGAGAGTCGAGATGCCTCATCTCCAAATTCATGAAATGTGAAATCGCGAAAGCGCTTTATGCATAAGCGCATGGTCACAGCCATTGGGCACATCAATGGAAGATGGAGGAAGAAGCTAGAGGTGCTAAGCTTCACCAAAGGGATCCTAAAATGCCGAATTACGAAATGGCGAAATAGGCACAAGATTCTTTATTCTTAATCCAACGGTTCAAGTGAGTTTGAATATGATCGGAGGGCTACTGTTCACTCTCACAGCTAATTCATCAGTTACGAATCAGTTAGCAAAACTGATTCATGATTCTTGGTCGGTTGGCGTTTCAGTTGCTTAGACGGTTTTCTTTTGCCTAAGAGGATTCGAAGTGTAACTGTTGTGGGTGTGGTGCATAAAAGAAAAAGATTTAGACTGTGCGGGGTTGGTTGTTCTAGACGAAAAATGAATTAAACTGTAAGAAAGGGAAAATCACAGTATGCACAGTGTGAGACTGAAAATATGCGCAGTGTGAGATAAAACTCAGAGAAGAGTAACAGATGAGGAATAGACTTGAAGCAGAGAAGAATGACAGAACAAGTTGAAGCAAAGCAGAATTGCAGAATAGACAAAGGAAGAGAAGAATTGCAGAACAGTTAGAAGAAGGTCAGATTTACAAAACAAAGAAGAAGTGGTAAGAATCGATTTATCTGTGTAGTTGGTTGTTTAATCATTCATTTAATATTCCAGGGTGGTTGGGAGGTGCTAGGGAGGACTGTTGTCCTCAGAGGTTCAAGTGGGTGCTTGAACACAGGGAGTTGCAGCTTCCTTCTGGTTGTATCCAGAGAAACCAGGGTGGCAGGGTGGTGCAAGGGAGAACAAGTGTTCTCTGTTATATAGGTTGGAGCCTGTGTAACTAGAAGTTGGTGCTTCCATCTAGTTGGTGCTGGAATAGTAAGGGAGTTGGTGCTTCCTTCTAGTGGGTGCTAGAGAAACCAGAGAGTTGGTGCTCTCAAACAAGTTGGATCTTGTAAAACAGAGGTAGTAGCCTCACATTGAGTTAGTGCTCAATTATAGATGATGTACAGAAATTAAAAGACTGCCTATCATTTCGAAGAAGAAGAGGTTTTCTCCCTT
>ML787296.1:132984-153400 GCA_009831015.1 Picea engelmannii | reverse complement strand
CAATGGAATGAACAAAGTTGCTCACCTTTCTTGGTTATTTATGGATATTACAAGGATGAAGGAAGCTAAAGGAATACGACCATCCTTCTCCATCCTACGAGTTTCCTGGATGAGGGTTCAAGCTTGGCTCTATTAAGGGTATGTTGGGCTAAACTCCCCTGGATGCACATGCCTTCCTCTTGATCCTACCACCAATTTTTAAGGGTTCCAATGGCTTCAAAAGTGAGCTAGGATTGAGTGGGCTCTACTCAATGACATAAACAACTCAACAGGGCTTTCTAATTTTCCCAAGTAAGGTTGACATTCAAAAAAGTTTAAGATGGAAAATATTTTTAGGTTCTATTCCTTTCATTATTATACTAAGAAAAAGAAAAATTGATATGGAGGTTTGGCTTATGAGTGTGCTTTCTTACTCCAATTTTGATTCTAGGTTGAAATGTGGAATCATGGGCATGGCCTTATTAATCTACCCTGGGTTAGATAGGGTTTGGATTGGCAATGTCATTTGCTTTCATTTTCAAGAGGTATGCTAGGGTTTATTTCTAACACATGAACTTATAAGAGTTTCAACCTTTTTTTTATATTCTCGGGGGGTTTATCTTTGAACAATGGACTGTTAATTACACTTGTATACATTTTTTTGTCAAAAATATGTGTGTCGACACAAACTAGGAAATGGACTTCTCAATCTAACATCCCCATTTTGACTCCCCTATTTAAATTGTAATTAATTATGTTTAGCTTCGTTTATGCTGGCATGAATATTTAATTATCATGCCAAGTTGACTGGATAAATAGAAGATGGTGTATGTGTATCTTATTTTAATTAATGAAAAATTCCAAGTAGTTGATTGAGGGCACGGGCCCCTATAGGGACAATGATACCACGAGCGGGGAATAATGAGGGTTTCTTGGGGGTTCACCTTGTAAATAATCCCAAGCCACTTTGTCAGGACTATTTTTGATAAAATTTGAATATGAAAATGTTTCACTCATTTTCCATCTAGCCCAATTCATTTATTGAGAAAAAACTAGTTGGTTGGAATGTCTCCTTCCTATAATTATGGAAGCATGGGGTGGTTATTGAGAAGTGTCTCAACAACAAATGCATGGAATGGGGAAACTGTGCCCATGAGAAATTGTGGTTGAACTAGGACTTCCTTGGAAAGAGGAAATCATGATCTTGTGGATGCACATGAAGGGTTTTGAGAGACAAAATTTTGCACACTGAGAGGCACACGAGGAGGAGGGAGCTGAGAAAGAACAAGACGTGAACCACTTTTTGTTGTGTTGAACTAGTGAAGAAATACCAACAAATTCAAGCAAGGAATTTGTGTGGGAAACCTCTAGTTCTTTTGGAACTTGAGATAGTTATTTGAGGCCTTATTGAGTACACTAGAAGCACTGAAGGAGGGGATCCCTAAGGGATTGTGGAGCATCAAAATGGAAATTCAACCTTGTGTTGTTGTGTTAAGCTAGCAAGAGGGGCCATCCAGAATTCAAGGGAGTCATAAGATCTTATGAGGATTTTTCCCTGTAAAAAATACCTTTGGAGAGTATATCATTTTGCCAAAGTTTGTTGAGAGTCACCCAAGTTCACCCTAGTGGTAGCATGATCTAACTAGGAGGTGGCCTATTACCGAAAGCACTAGTTCAATTGAGCCTATGGTTGGGTGGAAACATGCTCACCCTTAGTCAGTTTGTTGGTTGCTTCAACATCATATAAGTGCTTTCATTATGCTTAAATTTTTTGAACACGGTTTATCTTATTTGTTTTATCAAAGATCCTTGCATTTAGTTATGAAATGTACCTGGTTGTAGTAAATTATATGGGAAGAAAATTTTTGTATGAAAAACTGTCACAGAATTGTAATGGAAGGGTAAATGATGTCTTAAGAATGAAAAGAGCTCCCCGTGTGTGCTTTTCATAAAAAAAATCATTGAAGACAAATTTATAGCCCGTAATTTGATTTATATTGACACGGTACACTTACCCCTTAGGATTAGGGGTTTAGTTGATAGATAATTAAATAATTTAATATCTCTAAGGTGTTTACTAGAGAAGCATGATTTTATACTTCGCGATAAGATCGTTGTGCATTCAAATGTGGGTATAAGGGGAAATTTGTTTTCATTAAGAATTCATATGAATATGGACACCCTTATTTTGAAAATTTGGATGTGTGGAATAAGACAATCCATTTGTTGTTGGTGTAAATGTTATGAAATCATTTCTTTGTTGCCCCAATATAAGAAATGAGTTGCTACACACTGAGATTTGTTTTTCCTTAGGAGGGACTATGTGATTAATTTGCACGAGCATCCTCCTCGTCCTGATAGATTTTATGAAAGTGGTATGGATATATGTGTGTACATCTACTCCTATAATTCAAGATTGTATGTCTAGAATCCTTTGGAAATATAGCCCCTTCATTTGAGTGTAAGTATCCTAGCATGGACTTTATATGTTATTTCTAGGATTGAATAAAGAAAAGTTGAAGCCTTAGGGTCTATTCACTATCTTGTGGTATGAGGAGGTGTTCTTCCCTTACCATGTAAAACAATGCAAGTTAACGTGGAATAAGGAAAATAATGCTATAACTAGAAAAATTAAAGTAAAATAATACAAAATAACTCAAAAATGTAAAGGAGAGAAGGATAAAGAATGGAAAGTGAAGAGCTATGGATATTGGCCTTTCCCTAGCTCTATCTCTCCCTATTTATTTACTCACTCATTTCCAAATGGCTTTTGGCCAAGGAAGAGGAGAGCATTGTAAAAACTTGTAGACTTGCACAAAAAAGAATAATGAGTAACATTGGAATGGTTTTCCCAATTGGGTTCTAGGGTAAAAGAATCTAGCCTTGATGTGTTTTCCTCTGTATATTAATGAGGAGATGTAGAGTGACTTGATGCATTTTATTTTATTATTATGTGAGAGAGGACCTTGATAATGTTGATTACTCATGTCAGCTAGTAAACTTCACCGTTACATGTATTGGGAATTCTAACAATCGTTTCTTGGCTTTTGGGTATTTTAAGAAACATGCCCTTGCTCCAAGGCATTCCAATGCTTTTATGCTTGCTATATAACCAACCTAGCGTCGATCTTACCCATGCCTCCGGGCATCCATGGAACTGTTGGGAGTCGCTTTCTCTGTGAGGGGGGAGTTTTTATTTCCTAGCTAATGTTTTGAAGTGCTCACGTATAGTATGCTTTGTTGGGCATGTGTAACCATTAAAGTATCGTTTACTTTGCTTTTTGGATGTATCCAACTCTGTTGAGCCATTCCCCGAGCTGTTGGGCACCCCATACCTTGTTTTCTTACCACCCATGGCTTCGTACGAGTATCTAACGCTTCCCGCAACCAATCCATAGCTGTTGGGTGCACCATACATTAGTATTTGCTCCTAGAATACTGAGTGCGAACCATATTCATGAAGAGAGACCCCGTGAATTGTTTTTCACTGTCAAACACAACGTGAGAACCCTAGTTCGAGGGAGCTCCCATGCATTCTCTCTTTGTTGGCACGGTTTCTCTTCTTATCGCTTCTACCATGCAATTAGTTTATTTGTTGGTTAGCATGTCTGCTATTTAACCTTGACGACTAGAGAGACCATAGTTCTTTTACTTGCTAGATGCAAAGTGCAAAACCCTATTGTGCAAGAGATTACGTTCATTGTTGACAAATATACAAAAAACCATAACCCTAATTTCTGAGTGGATTAATTGCATAGTGAAAACTTTGAACGTTCCATGGCATCGCGAGGGATCCCACTTGTTGTAAGAGCATTTCAATATCTGTCCATTCGGTCATTTATTACCTTTGCTCAATTCCCCTCATTGGCTCATGATGAAGGCATTGAGTTGAGTGTTCACTTTGATAGTTGGAGCATACTCTCTCTTGTCCAAACGTCACATGATTTTTTTGTACGTGGAACCCTATGCTAGTCACATGATAATTCTAGCTCATCAAGGAACATAGAGAAGTGGACGCAGAACCAATGAAGGTGTTGCATATAATTTATTTGTGCAAGATATATGGAGTGAAGATTTGTATCATTGGGAAAAGAAGAAAGGACATTGTCTAGGGTAGAGGATTGAGGATTGAGGCTTGGTAGCTTCCATAAGATAGAGAACCCTATGAAAAGCCTCACACATAGAAATGAGGTAGAAAAAGAAAAGACAATTTTGGTTGGTGAAGCTAATGGTTTATGAGCTCTTCAATTACAGATCAATATTCATCATTAATTGGATGATAACTACTTTCATATTCTATTTGATGACCCTACTCCACCTTATGTAAAACACATCTTGGAGAACAATCAAGGACCTTCTATGCATAATATTCTTCAGTTTTCTTATTTTCGAGTACTAGTGGATGATTTTTTGGCGGCATGACATATTTGGATCCACATGACTAGTGTCGATATTTGGAGCAACATTTTTAGTTAGCTATTGAGTTCTGATATCTTCAATGTGGAGTTCACATGAGCACTTGGACATGGGACCCAAGTTTACAGTGGCATTTGCACTACTTCAACATGGTGGCTAGCACTCCCACATGAGACCCTGGTTCTCAAGCCTACTTCAACATTATGGTTTACACCTATCCCTAAGACCTTGGTATATGGTTGTACATCCTCATAACAAGCGTTGAGGAAAACTCTTTCATAAGGGGTATGGAATATAAAGTATCTAGGAGGATAATATAGGGTACCTAGGGAGGTACCAAAGGGGAATAATAGTAGAGATGTATTGTTATGTTTGAAGGCCAGTTTTAGTAAATAAGGCCTAGCGTGAACAAAATAAATGTATGAGGGCTTACTAGAAGGTTTTGATTCTATAAGTTCCTCCTCTAGAATGTTCTAGGTGATAGGTATTATTATATAAAGGAGTGTAAACAATGTAATGGGATTGTTGAAGAAGTATTGTACTTGGAGCATAACTCATTAGGAGCTTTCCCCCTTGAAGAGGCAAGTGATTGAGGGTGGATCCATTCCTTAAAAAGATCAATTGTATGGTGTTTCCCTACCCTAATGGTTTTCATAATAATAAAGGATTTTTTTCCATATTTTTATGTGTATCTTGTGTCGTGATTATATTTTCATATTTTTGGTACTAACAAGGACAAGGTAGAGAGGATTGGGGAACTAGAATCAATTTTCCATCAAACCATAGAAGTAGTAGAATAAATGATTTCTTGTAGCCCCTGCTACGACATACACTTTGTTCCTTAGAGAGCAATGACACAAGTTTCAACTAAGGTATATTGCCAACCACCTCCCTCATGGACTAAAAAATCAAGGGGGATTCACAAAGATTTATCAACAAAGTGATGAAATAGGTAAGGACCAAGTTTGTTAATTTTACACGCATAATTTTGTTATGACACATCGTTATAGGTGGCCACCCAATCCTTATGTGGGGGATGTGAAACTCAAATTTTTCTCTTGTGTTCACAATGAAGAGGAAAGAGATGTATAATTGCAAGGATATAAGGAAGATGAAGAAATAAACCATTTACAGGTTATAGAAAATACAACAAATCTACATGAGGTATTGAACAATCACATAACCCTGACCTCAAACAAAGAAATAATATCAATCTTCAAAGAAAATAACATAGGGGTAGTTGCCCATTATGAAGCAATAGTTAAGCATTCATTCGAAAGAAATACAGTCTTTACAACATAAGTGGGAAGGGTTACCCCCTACCCTAAAACGTATGGAGCTCCATTATCCATAGAATTTGAGGGTTACACAAAAAATTAGGAGGATGAAACTCAAATGGATTATGCTGAAATTTAAATACTCTCTACCACTCCACTCTATACCTATAGGAGAGGTGGATGAGAAAAAATAAAGAGGGAAATGGAAGGAAGATGAGAAAACAAAAAGGTATCACAATAGAGGGGTATCCACCCAGATTGTGGCATATCACTTTAGGTAAGTGACATGTAGAGAACAAGCAAAATAAATTTGAGCAAGAAAAAATAACTTTTTGAGGTATGATTTTGTTGCATAGGGACATGCAAACCCTCCAAATAGGAAGTAATGATGGGCTTTCATTATGTCTCTTATTTATCTCATCTTATATAAACCTAAAAAATAAGGAAGGGAAATGGATTTCCATCATGAGGGGACAAAATAATGAATCTCCCTCTTCTTCTCTTGTATAAATAAGCTAAACTCGGTATAGGAAAGGGATTTTTGCTTTTGAAATTTTGTAAAATCTCTTAAAAATTTAATGAATGAGAAGCCAAGTTATTGCCCAAGCTATTTTGGAGTTTAAATTCAGTTCTGAAGCTTTTGTTGTGTATAACTTCTATTATTTTACTAAGCTTTAGAATGTTGTAATAACATTCTTTTACAATCTAGACTTTTATCATGTATGAACAATCTATTTTATTTTGTTTTTATCACAATTTGTTTGTCTATAGCCTATATGAATAAAACTTTACTAAACTATTATTTTCAGAAATTCTCATTTGCATCTATTTATAGTACAAGTCCTTACCTAAACTCCTCATTCAAACAAATAAAAGTTATTTCTAAACCCCCCATCAAAATTTTACAAAATGCATAGAGGTAAATTTGATTACAAAAATAAAGTTCTTGTGGATGAATTTTTTTTCGGGAGGAGGAGAAAGAGAATTAACACTTTCTCATATTTTTGTAATTAAAATGATGATGGGAAGGAGTATTGTCCTTTTTTCACACCTTTGTCATTTGAGTGAGGAGAATATGGAACATAGGCCCTTTCTCACACTTTTGTAATTTGAACGAGGAGGATAACTAACCCTTTCTCACACTTTATTAATATTTGGGAAGAAGAGAAGGAGCACAAACCTTTTCTAGTACTTTCTCATACTTGTTATTTTTCTATGTTATGGGTGAGGATCTTGTTACAAACTTAGATTTAATGTTACCAAAAAAAAATATTGGAAAACGATATATTTGTTACTGGAAACAAACATCTTAAGTATTGGAAATTGAGCTATCAACTATTGTAAACTGGTATCTTCAGTATTGGAAATTGACATTCATAATAAATTTATGATTGCATGGATTGAAATTAGTATAAATTTAATGAAATCGGGGTTTTGTGAGTACATAATCATCTACTAGAAATATTTCTCTCTATAGCCTCTTTCAATGAAGAGAAGAGAAGCATCTTTACCCATATAATGGGTGCAACCAAAGTAGAATATCCATTTACTTTGAGAAGTATGGGCATGCAAAGCTTGAGAATAACTAACAAAAAACATACAATTTTCCCCCTTACCTTCTGAATTTGAATTGATCTTTAAATCAACACATCTCCTTCAAAATTCTTTAGTTTCTTCTCTAGGTCCTTTTTATTCTACCAACAAGCCTTCTCCATATGTTCCAATTTCCCTTAATAGTGTCAAGTATTCTACTTTCTCCTTTTCTTAGTTGAACTCTTATCGCCATGCTTCTTCTTATCAATCTAGTGACTTGTAGTCACACTCTTTCTCTTATGGACCCCCTCTATAATTATGTCAACCTTTTCCCTTTAGAAAATAAGTCTCTTGCTTGACATAAGTTTTCCATTCATTAGGGAATTTTCCCATGCTGTAATAAATAAACCATAAAAGAGTCAAAGGAATAATCCTTACCATCATCTTTTATGGAGGTCTAGATGGCATGGAACGTCAAACATAACACATCATAGGGTGTCTTCAGGTACATCTAGATCAATTCTATGAGATGATCGTCTTTCTTGGGAAAATACTTTTTGCATTGACCCAATTTGAACTAAAATCCTTTCACACACACCAAGTAGTCTTCAATTCTTTCAATGAAAGAGGACCTAGAAATATCAACTCTTTCTCAACCTGCATAACTTAATTTTCATTACTTTTATCAAACAATTCCTTCAACTTATTCTAGACAACAATTGGGTAATCAATCACACTTGCATGAAAGCGAATCGCTCTAGAGATATGGGTCATTATGACTTCTAGAACCTCATATTTCTTCCTGTCAATAACAAACTTATGTCCGTCATCCTTCAGATCTCGAATTGTAGTTTTTGTAAACTTATACAACACTTTACTCTTCAATGAAGTTTCTATACTTTGCACCCACATTCCATAATTGTGGTCATTCAAAACCACAAGCTCTTTCTTCAAATTCATAATGTTGATTCATTGATCTAATCCCATATTCGGTCTGCGAGTTGAAACCATAAGTCAATCTACTATAAAAAACTGACTCATGATGAGCACATACAACTGACAACCTCCAGAAGACTTGTAGACAACAAGCTAAATTTCAAACCAGTAGATTTGATACCATGTTGGAGAACCAGAGGATTAGGTAGATTAAAGAACTAGTATTCCAAGAGAGTGGTGGTGTCTAAACACACTATTGCAACACTTAAGCACAATCGAGCTTAGTTCTTGACATAAATAGTAGTTTAAGAAACTAAAATATTTCCATACAAAATACCCTACACACATATTCACTACTGATAATTTAGATCAACCCATTCCAAGATGTAACCAACTCCCTTAAAGTGAAGAAGATGAGGTCCAAACAGATTGATGAGGGCGCATAACAAACTCCTTATTTTCCACCTTGTTCTCCACATGAGTCGACTGTTTTGTTCTAACTACCCCACTAATCAAATGCTTAGTCAACCATCTAGTGGGTTCATTAGTCAACTGCTAAGTCTTACTCTCCTAGTCTATTGGCCATTGTCAATTGTCTATTTCTAGAAGATTCAAATGTTGGTTAGTCAACTGCTAAGTCTTACTCTCCTAGTCTATTGACCATTGTTGATTGACTATTTCTAGAAGATTCAAATGTGTGATCAACTTGCATAGCCTATCGTTCCAACACGGGGCACAATATGGGTTTCATGAGTGGGGTCCTTCATGAGGTTTCATGAAGTCATAAGGATTCACATTGGAAAAAAAAACTATTAATATTGGAAAGAAACAGACATAAGGATGAAATTTATTGCAATATCTCAAATTAAAAATTTGAATGGTCTTCAATTTCACCCTCTTTTCTCATATGGTTGATATGGAAATATGAGAAAGCTAGCACTAGTGACTATAAGAAAAACAAAAGAAGATAGATTGAGAAGATCAATGTGTAATCTATTTGTTATTTATTATATGCATTCTATTAACTTTTATTACTCACCTTCTTCATCATTAAACATTGTTATTTTATTACTATTCATATATTGTTTATTATATCCATCTTAGTACTTTATTACATTTCACAACCTTCTTGTTGGGTATGTGTTAAATTCTTCCAAAAATTGATTCCATGTAGTGTCTAGTGATATGGGAGCAAAGAGGGTCCGGTATGTGTTATATTCTTTGCAAAATTGATCCCATGTATTGTACATCGATATAGGAGCAAATGTGGTCTCTCGGATGCCTAGAAATGACGAATAGAAGATTAAAGGTGTGATTCTAAATGGTGAATAGACTATTAAAGATGTGGCTCTAAATAGGTTGTTGATTTTTCTAGTTTAGGTTTTGAGGATAAAAATGTGTGTAATGTATGTGTATGCACCACTGTATCTTTTTTATTTTATTAAGAATATATTTGCAGTAATTAATTATACAAAATTAGAATTTATACTTTTTTATTCAAACTTATTACTTTTATTACTCTTTACCTACTTTTTTTTATTCAAACTTATTACTTTTATTACTATTTACCTTATTCATGATTGAAATTTTTTGAAACATTTTTTTGAATAGTACTCTTTAAAGTACATGATATTTAATGAATTGCAAGAAATGAAATTCATTTAAAACATATAGATATACAAAATAATTATATGTTGATTCATTTTAGTTAGCGAAATTAGATTCATTTTGATTATAAATCATATGTTAAAAATAAATCAAATTCCTTCTCCACACACACACACACACACACACATATATATATATATATATATATATATATATATATATTAACTTCAAAAACTTTGATCTTTTCTATACTTGATATACTTGATGGAAATCAAATTAATATATATATTAAAATTACTAAAATAATAATAAAAAGTTAATAAAAAAATTTCTATACTTAATGGAAATCAAATTATATATATATTAAAATTACTAAAATAATAATAAAAAATTAATATAATTTTTTCTATACTTAATAAAAATCAAATTAAATATATATTAAAATGACTAAAATAATAAAAAAATTAATATAATCCAAAGAATCTTATTTTTTTTAAATATTTACTATTGTGAATCTCAAAATAGATCTTCCAACCTCCTTTTATCATTCTTCTCCAACTATAATAAATAAATAAAAATAATAATAATCATAAAAATAAAACATTCTCTAAAATTATGTCTATAAAATTAATATATGTATATGTAATTAAAAATAAAACATTCTCTAAAATTAATATATGTATATGTAATATGCTTAGTTAGTTATGATGATAACAATTTTCAAGCTTACTTAGAAAAATTTTCAAAGTTCTGAATTGCTTTGCAAAATATCTAAAGGATAACTCTATGATACAAATTATTTCACAAAACAAATTAATTTACAAAATTTTCTATAATCCACTGCAATATAGCCTGCCTCCAGTTATTCAAAACCAACAAACAACCATGTGCTCACCTACATTTGACTATTCATCCAGCTGAACGAGGACTGAGAAACACTCTTAGAAATAAGGAGGGAGTTGCTTTCGTCTGTGAGAGATGGACCGTGCAACATAAGTGGCAAAGGCCTGTCTCGAATTTTAGGAGTCTCGGTCTCTCCCTCCAGCATCTTCACGGCTTCCACCATTCGAGTTATGAATGCCACCATAATATGCAAGCACAAAATACCCACAAAAACAACTCTCTCCATCACTCTCTCCACCCCGATCTGCCTGATTCTCTCGTCTACTATTTCACTGGTCCTCCCCTGTTTCACATGCGCCCATGCCCAGTCTGTGATGAGATAATGGGAGATCAACTCCACAGAGCTGTCCAGATCCATTCTTCCAGTCATGATCTCCAACAGTAGAACCCCAAAGTTATACACATCGCTCTTGTCTGTCAATTGGCTATAGAGAGCGTATTTGGGGGCCAAGTAACCATGTGTCCTTGCTACTTTAGTCGTGATATGGGATTCTCCTTCTGTACTCATAATCCTCGCCAGTCAAAAATCGGCCACAAGGGAAATCATATCATCATCCAACAGAATGTTAGTGGATTTGATGTCTCTGTTATAAATGGCAGGCTCGATACCGTCGTGCAAATAAGACAGCCCTTTGGCAGTGCCAAGAACGATGTTCCTACGTTGCAGCCAGTTCAAAGGTTGGGATTTGGACTTTTCTCCAAATAGATGCTCATCCAGAAACCGTTGGTGCCCTTCCCTCTCGTCGCTGGCTATGCAACAGCCTCTCAAAATGACCAAATTTCGGTGCCTGATGTTGTTGATGATCACCACTTCATTCAGGAATTCTAAATTTTGCCTTGGGAAACGTGTCACATATTTAGGCGGTTTTTCGGCACATGGTTTTTTTCCAATGGTTTTCTATTTCTCATTAAGGAATTAGGGTTTTTGACTAATCCAGTTCATTGGGTTAGGGTTTTGGATGTCGTTGGCTCCTATATGTATATTGTATTGTAAACAATGTATCACTATGAATGAATATAGAATATGTTGGTTTTCCCGGTTTGGGTTTCCAGGGGAAAAATATTTGTGTAATGTTTGTATTTGCCATTGTATCTTTTTCTGTTCTTTTACTGAAAATCTGTTTGCAGCAAATATTTTACAAGGTTAAAATCTACATTTGGTATCAGAGCTTTGTTGGCTTCAGGGGGATGCCTTTGTGGTCAATGATTTGGCTCGGGACTGTGATAAGCCTTGTTACAATGGGAGATATGTGGTATTGATTTTTCAAGTGAAAAGAAATGACAAGTAATTCGAAAATTGAGATCAAGAAGTTTAATGGGAAAAGTTTTGAGTCGTGGAAGCTCAAGATGGAAGATCTGTTGGTGGATAGAGATCAGTGGATTGCGGTATATCTAGGTACTGCACCTACAGGAACTTCAATAGATGACTGGAAAAAGTTGGATCGAAAGGAAAAGAGAACAATCTGATGGTGTTTCTCAGATTCAATATTACTGAATGTGTCATAGGAAGCTACAACCAAGGATTTATGGGATAAGTTGGGGAACTTGTATCAGTCTAAGTCCCTAGTGAATAAACTATTCTTGAGAAAGAAGATGTATAACCTGAGGATGAGAGATGAAGACTCGGTGGCAGAGCATTTGAACACCTTCAATACTTGGTAAGTCAGTTAGTATATGTTGAGATTAAAATTTCAGATGAAGATAAATGTATTAGTTTACTTTTTTCTTTACCAGACTCGTGGGATAGTTTGGTTGTGGCCATAGGTAGTAATACAACTTCCTTGAAATTTGATGAAGTGGTCTCATCTTTGTTGTCATAGGAGATGAGACGGAAGAATATGGAAGGACATAGCACATACACATTATTTTCAAGAGTACGTTCCCAGGAAAGAAATAGATATAAGTCAAAGGGTAGATCTAAATCTCCCAGAAAGTTTGTAAATGAATTTTGGAGATGTGGAAAAGAAGGGCACTACAAGAAGTAGTGTAGATCCAAAGTTGAGAAAAAGAAGGGACCTGAAGAATCTCCTTCTACAAAAGAAAATACCTCCAAGGAAGAAGGAGGGGATGTGTACCTAGCTTCTTCAAGCACACATGCAGATCATGAGGCATGGTTGGTTGACTCTGGTGCATGTTTTCATATGACTCCCCACAGGTAGTGGTTCTGCAAATATGAAAGGTATGATGGAGGTAATGTTTTCTTAGGTGATGATTCGACAACCAGAATCATTGGATGAGGAAAATTCAAGTTGAGGCTCATAGATGGAAGGATTAGAACACTATCTGGTGTTCTGCACATCCCTGGTATGTCTAGAAATTTGATTTATGTAAGAAAAATGGACGATGCAGGGGTAAAAAAAATATTTGAAAAGGAAACCTGCAGGATGGTTCGAGGAGCAATGGTGTTGTTGAAGAGAGCTCGGTTTGGAACTCTGTATAAGCTGCAAGGAAGAATTATTAGTGATGGGTGTAATAGTTCCATTGTTCCTGATATTGGATTTGAAGAAGAAATAACTCCTACAGTCTCTGGAGAAAAGGTTATGTTGTGGCATCAAAGACTGGGGAATATCGGAGAAAAGGGTCTTCGACTACTACATGGTAAAGGTATGGTTGAAGGTATGTCTAACTGCTCCCTGGATTTTGATTTCTGTGAACATTATCTATATGGGAAGAAAAATCAGGTAAGATTCCCCTCTGGTGCAACGAGGGCAGAAGAAATTTTACAACTAGTTCACAGTGATGTTTTTGGACTTGTGTCAGTCCCATCAATGGGAAAATTTGTGTACTGTGTCTCATTTATAGATGACTTCTCGAGGAATACTTGGATATATTTCCTCAGGAAGAAATCCGAAGTATTTGATAGGTTTAAAGAGTTTAAGGATCTTGTTGAGAATCAAACAGAGAAAAGAATTA
Source organism: Picea engelmannii (assembly GCA_009831015.1). NCBI lineage: Eukaryota > Viridiplantae > Streptophyta > Pinopsida > Pinales > Pinaceae > Picea > Picea engelmannii. The sequence continues at coordinate 139,835 of ML787296.1, read as the reverse complement.
AGGTGACGAGGACAGATAATGGCAGAGAGATCTACGGGAATGAATTTGAAGAATTCTGTAAGAAGTGTGGTATATCAAGGAAGAAAACTACTCCATATACACCTCATCAAAATGAAGTTGTAGAAAGGATGAACATGACGCTGATGGAAAAATCAAGGTGCATGTTCAGTGGTGTCGGGTTAGTGAAAGAATTTTGGGCAGAGGCAGTCGGTATTGCATGTTACCTGGTCAACGGATCACCCTCATCAGCATTGGATGACAAAACTCCACAAGAGGTATGGAATGGTAAGGAACCTTTTTTCACACATCTCAAGGTATTTGGTTGTGATGCATATGTTTATGTTCCAAAGGAAAACAAGATTAAGCTAGATAAGAAGGCTGAAAAGTGTATCTTTATTGGATATAAATATGGTCTCAAAGGTTATAAGCTTTGGAACCCAGAAACTAAGAAGGTAGTGTAAAGATGAGATGTGGTATTTAGATAAATGAAGGATGATTTTAAACATGAAGTCCTACTAAGTAAGGAAGAACCAGAGAAAATAGAGTTTGATTTAAAGGATGATGAGTCAGACTCTACAGAAGAACATGAATTAGAAGAAGAAGATCCCCATACTCCAGTATTGAGGAGATCGGTTCGAGAAAGAAGACTACTAGAAAGGTATACTCCATCTTATTTACGTTCAAATTTTTCTTTGTCTATTAATGATGATGATCCTAGAACTGTGAGGGAGGCAATGGATTCAGAGGATGGAAATATCTGGAAAATGGCCATGGATGAAGAAATGGAATCTTTGGATAATAATGAGGCCTGGGATCTAGTGGAGTTGTCGACTAGAAGAAATCCCATTGGCAGAAAATGGGTATTTAAAAAGAAGCTGAATGTAAAAGGAAAAGTGGAGAAATACAAAGCTCGGTTAGTAGCAAAGGGTTATTCCTAGGTTGAGGGAATTGATTTTGGTGAGATTTTTTCTCCTGTTGCCAAGTTAACCTCTATAATATTTATGTTATATGTTGTTGCTGCATTTGATTTTCAAGTAGAACAAATGGATGTGAAGACAACATTCCTACTTGGGGATCTGGAAGAAGAAATCTATATGAAGCAACTAGAAGGTTATGTTGTGAAGGGAAAAGAGCTGGTATGCAAGCTGAAAAAGTCCCTGTATGGTTTAAAACAATCACTAAGGATGTGGTATAAAAAATTTGATACTTATATGCTGGGACTTGGCTTCACAAGAAGCAAAGAAGATCACTGTGTGTATTTTAAATTAATTGGTGATCATTTGATTTATTTGGTCTTATATGTGGATGACATGTTGTTGATAGGAAACAACAAGGAGATTATCCAAGATGTGAAAACTCAGTTGTCCTCTAAATTTGACATGAAGGATCTCGGTGCTTCAAATTTCATTTTGGGCATGGAAATTAAAATAGATCGGAAAAAGAGGATACTCTGGTTAAATTAGAGAAAATATGTTGAGACAATATTGGAGAGGTTTAATATGCAGGAATGTAAACCGGTCAAGGTTCATATTCCTGTTGGTGTAAATTTATCTGCAGATCAGTGTCCCAAGACACATGAAGAGGAGGAGGACATGTCTCATGTTCCATATGCAAGTGCAGTTGGTAGTTTGATGTATGCAATGGTCTGTACTAGATCAAACATTTTACATGCAGTGGGAGTTTTGAGCAGGTATATGTCAAAACCAGGGAAGGAGCATTAGAAAACAGTAAAAAGGGTTTTTAGGTATTTGCGTGGCACTGCTAGCTATGGATTGTGCTACCAAGGAAGACTGGGATTGGACAAAGTGGTGGATATACATGAATTTGTGGATGCAGACTGGGTTGGAGATTTGGATTGTAGGAGATCTAGAAGTGGGTATGCGTTTAACCTATTTGGAGGAGCAATAAGTTGGATGAGCAAAAGACAGGATGTAGTGGCACTTTCAACTACATAAGCTGAATACATGGCAACCACTCATGCAAGTAAGGAAGCAGTATGGTTACAAATATTGTGTTCAGGTATTGGGTTGGTACATCAAGTTGTAAGGATAGATTGGGACAGTCATAGTGCAATCTTTCTGGCGAAGAACTCGAGTTATCATTCAAAGATAAAGCATATTGATATCCAATATCACTTTGTGAGAGACATGATTGAAGAAAAGAAAGTATAGCTGATGAAGGTGGACACTTTGAATAATGTTGCATATTCATTAACAAAATCTGTGAGCACTGAGAAGTTCTCTTGGTGTTGAGGATCCATGGGCATTGATGCCCTTGATTGTTGACTATGTAACCCTGTAACCCCCTGTATAAAAAGAAAACAAGTGGGAGAATGTTGGGTATGTTTTATATTCTTTGCACGAGTATTAGTGTCTGTGCGTTGTGCCGAGCGTGCAGGGGTTCTAGGGCAACACCCCCGAGAAAAACATTTCTTCCTCGGGAAACGCTTCACATATTTAGGTGGGTTTTCGGCACATGGTTTTTTGTCGATGATTTTCTATTTCCGGTTAAGGAATTAGGGTTGTTGACTAATTCAAGTCATTTGGTTAGGGTTTTGGATACCGCTGACTCCTATATGTATATTGTATTGTAAACAATGTATCACTATGAATGAATATAGAATATGCTAGTTTTCACAGTTTGGGTTTCCAGGGGAAAAATATCTGTGTAATGTTGTATTTTCCATTATATTTTTTTTGTTCTTTTACTGAAAATCTATTTGCAATAAATATTGTACAAGGTTAAAATCTACAGAGGAGAGGTGGATGAGAAAAAATAAAGAGGGAAATGGAAGGAAGATGAGAAAACAAAAAGGTATCACAATAAAGGGGCATCCACCCAGATTGTGGCATATCACTTTAGGAAAGTGACATGTAGAGAACAAGAATGAAATATTACAATGTAATATGTCACATGACATATTACAATGTAATATGCCACATGACATATTACAATGTAATATGCCACGACATATTACAATGTAATATGTCACATTGAGCAAGAAAAAATTAATTTTTTGAAGTATTATTTTTTTTGCATAGGGACATGCAAATCCTCCAAATAAGAAGTAATGATGGGCCTTCATTATGTCTCTTATTTATCCCATCTTATATAAAGCTAAAAAATAAGGAAGGGAAATGGATTTCCATCATGAGGGGCCAAAATAATGAATATCCCTCTTCTTCTCTTCTATAAATAAGCTAAATAAACTCGGTATAGAAAGGGGATTTTTTCTTTTGCAATTTTGTAAAATCTCTTAAAAATTTAATGAATGAGAAGCCACGTTATTTCCCAAGCTATTTTGGAGTCTAAATTTAGTTATGAAGCTTTTGTTGTGTAGAACTTCTACTATTTTACTAAGCTTTGGAATGTTGTAAGAATATTCTTTTACAATGTAGACTTTTATCATGTATGAGCAATCTATTTTATTTTGTTTTTATCACAAATTGTTTGTCTATAGCCTATACTAATAATACTTTAATCAACTATTATTTTCATAATTTCTCATTTGCATATATTTATAGTACAAGTCCTTACCTAAACTACTCCTTCAAACAAATAAAGGTTATTTCTAAACCCCCCATCAAAATTTTACAACATGCATAGAGGTAAATTTGATTACAAAAATATAGTTGTTTTGGATGAATTAATTTTCGCGAGGAGGAGAAAGAGCACTAGCACTTTCTCATAGTTTTGTAATTAGAATGATGAGGGGAAGAAGAAGTACTGGCCTTTTTTCACACCTTTGTCATTTGAGTGCGGAGAAGATGGAACATAGGCCCTTTTTCACACTTTTGTAATTTGAATGAGGAGGATAACTAACTCTTTCTCACACTTTATTAACATTTGGGAGGAAGATAAGGAGCAGAAACCCTTTCTAGTAATTTCTCATACTTGTTATTTTTCTATGTTATGGGTGAGCACCTTGTTACAAACTTAGATTTAATGTTACCAAAAAAAATGTTGGAAATCGATATATTGGTTACTGGAAACCAACATCTTAAGTACTGGAAACTGAGCTATCAACTATTGGAAACTGGTATCTTTAGTAAATTGGAAATTGACATTAATAATAAATTTATGATGGCATGGATTGAAATTAGTATAAATTTAATGAAATGGGGGTTTTGTGAATACATAATCATCTACTAGAAATATTTATTTTTACAACCTCTTTCAATGAAGAGAAGAGAAACATATTTACCCATATAATGGGTGCAACCAAAGTAGAATATCCATTTACTTTGAGAAGTATGGGCATGCAAAGCTTGAGAATAACTAACACAAAACGTAGAATTGTCCCCCTTACCTTCTAAATTTCAATTGATCTTTCAATCAACAAATCTCCAAATTTATTTAGTTTCTTCTCTAGGTCCTTTTTATTCTACCAACAAGCTTCTCCATATGTTCCAATTTCCCTTAATAGTTTCAAGTCTTCTACTTTCGCCTTTTCTTAGTTGAAATCTAGTCACCATGCTTCTTCTTATCAATCTAGTGAATTGTAGTCACACTCTTTCTCTTATGAACCTCATCTATAATTTTGTCAACCTTTTCCCTTTAGAAAATAAGTCTCTTGCTTGACATAAGTTTTCCCTTCATTAGAGAATTTTCCTATGCTCTAATCAATAAACCATAAAAAGTGTCAAAGAATAATCCTTACCATCATCTTTTATGGAGGTCTAGATGGCATGGAACGTCAAACATAACATGTCATAGGGTGTCTTCAAGTACATCTGGATCAATTCTATGAGATGATCATATTTCTTGGGAAAATACTTTTTGCATTGACCCAATTTGAACTAAAATTATTTCACACACACCAAGTAGTCTTCAATTCTTTCAATGAAAGAGGACCTAGAAAGATCAACTCATTCTCAACCTGCATAACTTAATTTTCATTAGTTTTATCAAACAAATCCTTCAAGTTCTTCTAGACAACAATTGGGTAATCAATCATGCTTGCATGGAAGCAAATCTTTCTAGATATATAGGTCATTATGACTTCCACAACCTCATATTTCTTCCTTCCAATAACAAACTTATGTCGATCATCCTTCAGATCTAGAATTGTAGTTTTTGTAAACTTCTATAACACTTTACTCTTCAATGAAGTTTCTATAACTTGCACCCAAATTCCATAATTGTGGTCATTCAAAACCACAAACTCTTGCTTCGAATTCATAATGTTGATTCATTGATCTAATCCAAAATTCGGTCTGTGAGTTGAAACCCTAAGTCAATCTACCAGAAAAAAACCGACTCATCACGAGCACATACAACTGACAACCTCTAAAAGACTTGTAGACAACAAGCTAAATCTCAAACCAGTAGCTTTGATACCATGTTGGAGAACCAGAGGATTAGGTAGATTAAAGAACTAGTATTCCAAGAGAGCGGTGGTGTCTAAACACACTATTACAACACTTAAGCACAATCGAGCTTAGCTCTTGACATAAATAGTAGTTTAAGAAACTAAAATATTTCCATACAAAATACCCTACACGCATATTCACTAATAATGTAGATCAACCCATTCCAAGATGTAACCAACTCCCTTAAAGTGAAGAAGATGAGGTCCACATAGATTGATGAGGGTGCATAACAAGCTCATTAATTTCCACCTTGTTCCCCACACGAGTCAACTATTTTGTTCTAACTACCCCACTAATCAAATGCTTAGTCAACCATCTAGTGGGTTAGTTAGTCAACTACTAAGTCTTACTCTCCTAATCTATTGACCATTGTCGATTGACTATTTCTAGAAGATTCAATTGTATGATCAACCTGCATAGCCTATTGTTCCAACATGAGGCACCAATATGGGTTTCATGAGTGGGGTCCTTCATGAGGTTTCATGTTCAGTCATAAGGATTCACATTGGAAAAAGCAACTATTAATATTGGAAAGAAACAAACACAAGCATGAAATTTATTGCAATATCTCAAGTTAAAAATTTTAATGGTCTTCAATTTCACCCTCTTTTCTCATATGGTTGATATGGAAATATGAGAAAGCTAGCACTAGTGACTATAAGAAAAACAAAAGAAGATAGATTGAGAAGATCAACGTGTAATCTATTTGTTATTTATTATATTCATTCTATTAATGGAATTGCTGGATTAATCATTCTTTTAATTACAGAATTTAATCGGATGGCCTGAAAGTGAAGATGTTGGTATATTCTTTGTCTTACATCCAAATCAATGAATAAGAATGCAAGAACTAACTCCCTTGCATTTATAAAATCATACGTTTATCATGTTTACTTTTTCACTTTTACTAAACATGATTAAAAAATAACTGTAACAATATATGATTGCCACCACTTTTTGTAAAATTATTTATTTTATTTATATGAGATAGGGCCGCAGATTACAGGTGCCACGTTTAAATTTACGGAAGACAGGCGCAGTTCGCTTCATATTCCTGAAGCGATTTGGTTTCTGATGTTTTGGTTTCTATGGATACGAATGCACAGGCACAACTGCAGGCTGCTTCATAGTTAGAAATGTTAGAAATGAGATCATTTCAAGCGGAATTTACCTCTATGGTGCAAAAAAGTGTTATGCGCTCTATCCCAACCATTGTGAGCGGAATTTACTTCTATGCTACTTCCGTTTTGGGGAGGTCGGATATCTAGGTTAAGAATTCAGGAAGAAACAAAATATCGACCTGCCTTGATCGTGGCTCACCAAATACGAAGCTAGCTATTTATCATACAAGATGTTAGCCTAGTATTGCAATGTTATTTCAATGTGGTAAATTTATAATCTGATTATTTGGATCATTCTGGTAAATTCATTGGTTTCATTAGGTTTTAAATTCTCCAGTGTGTATGGTTAGCTGCTTTG
>ML787296.1:61107-126717 GCA_009831015.1 Picea engelmannii | reverse complement strand
AAATATATATATATATATATATATATATATATATAATTTAATGAATTATATTATATGAACATCTCTCGTAGACCTTATTTTTTTAAATAATTGTTCTTTATTCCGGTCATGTACTAGATGGAGACAATATATGAACAGGTGTTTTCTCACATTTCTCTCCTTTTTAATTATACTATTTGTCATTTCCTCGAGTAAACATATAGTATGTACAAGTCACATGTCTAAGTTGTTGGGTGACGCCAAAATAGTTTTCAATTATTCAATACAACCAAGGTCTCTATCTTTTTTTAAAAGTAGTTCCTCTCCATTGGTGATTTACCAATCAAAGTAGTTGTTGTCTTTTCATTTTCAACAATTATTCATAAGGCCATGGCCTCTAACATGTTTTGGGTAGTTCCTTTCCATTTCCCTCGTACTTGTAGGGAACTTTTTTTATTTGAATTAAAGGTAGTTCCTCTCCATTGGTGATTTACCACTCAAAGTAGTTGTTGTCTTTTTATTTTCAACAATTATTCATAAGGCCATGGTCTCTAACCTGTTTTGGGTAGTTCCCTTTCGTTTTCATTTCCCTTGTACTTGCAGGGAAATTTTTTTAATTGAATTATGCCACAATATTTTCAACTAATTCACAGCACAATATTTCGAATAATTAACAACATAGTCTATACCAAGGAGTTTGTTCAAACTTACAATTTGATTTCAGGATTTATCTTTTGGGCATCGAGGAATTTGCTCAAATCTATACTTTAATTTTAGTTATAAGGATTTATCGATTCAGTATGTGTGTTATATTATTTTTTTGTTTGATTGGTTATGAAGTTTGTTATTTTTTTTTTAGATTTTTTTACTAAGTGAATTATGTTCGGTTGTTTCATACATTATGTCAGGTTATTTCATACATCATAAAAGTAAAGAATCTTTCGCTCCAAGGATATAGACATAAGAATAAAATATTATACTTATATCATAATAATGTAATATTATGTTTTTTATTATATTTATTAAAGGCTTTGTAATGAGATTCAACACCAAGGATTCAATCTGCAAAGACTTTGCAAATGCATTCGATACCAAGGGTTTTGATCCTTAGTATTCATGGCTACTTATGATCCCAAACCCATAGATAGTTGTGTCCCTCTGCAAAGACTTTGCTATGGACTCCAATAGCTTTAAGGATATCAAGTGTCCCTACCTACCTATGGTTATATGAATGTAGATGCATCACTTTGCAAAGATTTCACAAATACTTAGACCATGCTCACAAGAACTTTAGAGGATTTCATGGGTTTTCTTTATCAGAAGTACATTTGAAGTGCAATGCATATGCTTTTGATTATGGACAAGAAAAACACTCACTATATATTAGAAGAAAAGCCTCGATGTAACATATGAACCAATATAGTCTTTTAGATGAGGCCCGAAACAAACTTGATTACATCTTTACTCTCACTATTGAGAACATTCTCAAATGTCTCCTTTCCCTTCTTATCTCCAAATTTGGCATGGCCAAGTTCATCTAGCATGTCCATTTTTCCATCCAACAATGACACATCACGTATCGTGAGAGTTCTAAAACAATGGACTCTCTGTAATGTCACAATTTTGACCCTTTGGAATGGTCTGGATTTAATTATGCATATGTTTAAATGTTTTTCATAGATACCTTCATTTTCATGCTTTATTCACACCATGAGGTAAATATGCTATTGTGATTTTGAATACTTGTAAACATTATCATTTGAAATTAATGAAATATCCAACACTGGTTGACTGAGAGTGAACACCTAAAGGGGCTATGATACCATGAGAATGGAAAGGTAACAAGATCTAAGGTGATGTTTGCCTAACTAACTACCTGGAAAAAATGAGGGAAATAAAACAAAGGTACCACATGTAGAGGTACAATATGCAGAGGTACCACATAAGTCAACTTGGTAATATCCTTGGTGAAATGCAAGAGATAGATGATGAAGATGAACTTGAAAAACCAAAGAAAAAAAATTAAAGGTTGATGATTCTCAAAATGTCCCTGAACCAACTAAATAAATATTGAATGTATATAGCACAAACGAGTGGATTACAAATGGTATCACTTCCAAAATCATATGATTTTTCATGTCTTTCATCTTATCCAAGTTCATTGTATGTTGCATTGGAAGGCCTACGATCACATATGACTACCCTAGAAATTGATTTATTCGTTCTCAATTCATGCAACGTGATAATTGATTATTGATTGGAGTTGAAATGACTTGATATAGCTTCTTAGCATATTGGGCAGGGATGATTTTAAGGATGGAAATTTATTTTAAAATGTAGAGACCTTGGCAAATCTTACTAATCCTTCATATTCCAACAATAAATGTTTGGTGATAGTTTTGTAAAAAATTCAAATTTCTAAATATTTTATATAGTTTGTATAAAATTTTGGCTATTTTTAAGGTACAATAATTTTATCCTATAGAATTTGGGCGAATCATTTTTAGAATAGCGAATCATGTTTTGGGAAAAACCTTGGAAAATTAGCCCATGAGCGAAATTTAGCCCCTAAAATCATCCCTGATATTGGGAAATAATCGGGTAAATGTGTCTTTTATTTTCTTCTAGATGCAATATAATGCTATTTTTTTGTTGAGGCTATAAAGCTATACTTTAAAAAAAACAAAGTCTTTTTCTTTTAAAATTGGTGATTTCAAAATATTAAAAAATATAAAAAAACATATGACAAAGAAGATACCATCATTATGTTGCATAGGCTATATCTCTGAAAAAAAATATGAAGTAATTGATACAAGTCAAACCATGGGGATGATATATGACTAGAATAAGGTTGGAGATAAAAATTATCCTCTCCCTTCTTTGAGGAAGTTGGTGTTTCAAGGAGGAAGAAACATCCATTTAAAAATGAAGGAAGTTTTCATTTTGGAATAATATTATTGAAAAATTTGTAGAGAAAGAAGGAATAGTTCTCTACTTTTATGCTAGAAGCAGACTTACTCAATGTATAGTCCACGAGAAAAAGTGTAGAATGGCATGTGTTGCTGAGAACATATATCGAGAGGAACATATGAAGGGGTGTTATCAAACATTTATCAATACTTCAAGTTCGTAAAATACATCATGTTTGTAAAACTATATAGTGATTAGATTGGTTATTTCCATCATTCTAATTTTATGATAATTCCAACTTCAAAAGTCTAATTTTATGATATTGTCATTTATCTTTTTACTTGGAATAGAGCCTGGGGAAACCAATTGGGAACTTCCCCTCATTTTGAGGAAGGTACCCGGGGTAAACCAAATTTTTTAGAACGCTGAGGCCATTTCAATAGCTTGCTCATTTAAGAGCTCAAAATATCACTTGCGGGAATTGAAACTGGGTAGGGGGGGAAACACCCCTCAGCAAAAAGCACTCAGGCTAAACCCAATTGACACGATATTGTCATTTATCATGAAGATAGTCCTTTAATTCAAAAGATACCATTTGTGGATGTTGAAGATACTCCTCTACTTCTAAAGAGACCATTAAATATGGATGGTGAAAATACAATTACTCTACTTCTAGATCAAGGATCTATGGATGTTGTTGCAAGTGGAAATATACTGTAAAGTGGTAATTTCATATTTGTAATGTTCCTCATCTCAGCTAAGGTCCATTATGTGCATAAACTACTCATGAAATTTAAATTTTATGCTAATCAATTTTCTTGTAGCTTACTAGCTACGAATTACACACAGATTTGACTACTTTATGACACCCTTAATTAAATTCATATACAACATACTCATAATGACACAAAAGATGTAAACCACAAAAGATGTAATGACACAACAATTAAACTCAAAATGATACACAAAAAAATGATAAAACACTTATCTTTTAAAAACAGTTGTGCAACTAACTGCTTGGGATGAACGTTCCACCCATCCATAGACTTGTTGTTCCAAATATCAACAACAAGTCACCCCTGAGTTGGGGCTAGTGATCCACAAAAGAGGGTGGTTTTTCACTGTCCACTCATAGCTCAGAAAGTCCCACAACTCACTGGTATTCTCCTAAAGCTATCTCAATTTTCCACTAGCTCTCTTCCTCTCGACATACCCAACCCAAGGAATGTACCCCTTCACTGCTCTAGGTCCATCGAGCATCCCATTGTTACAACAAATTTTGCCTCACTCCATGCAACTTGCTTGGATGGCCTTCCATTACCCTCTGCAGACTTGAAGTCCCCTTTTTGTTCATTCCATAGTAAAAAAAACACTTTTTTCCACATATACGCGCTCTATAAGTTATAGAATAAGCGTATACACAGGTTGCTCCACTACAGCCCACGTACATCGGATTTGGTGCTAAAAATTAAAAATTATGTCGAGTTTCCATGCCATGTCACAAGATCCATGATCCTTGGCCTTCCATATACTAGAAATGATCTGAATCTACCCTTCAGTTCCATTTGAAGGCTATAAATTGAGCCATATCCAAGCCTTGAGAGATTCAACAATTCAACTTTGAGAGCAAAGACACTCTGGAGAAATTTCACTTCATATTGAGTCTGCATCTCTTTATCCTTGAAAGTCTGAACTCCTTTTGTTAAGCCCCCAAGCTCCTCCTTCTTTGTGATGGAGAACTTCATTGACTCCTATATATGAGCTTGCCTTTGGTGGAGGATTGAAGTGGTGGAGGCTTAGTTGGAGGTACTTAGTTTCTCGGTTTCGATATGTGTCGTTACAAAAGTTTGTCACCTATGCACTTATGTTGATTATTTTAATAGAAATACTCTTTTCTCGTCCAATTGATATCTTGCAAATATTTGAATCATTATTCCATGGGCGTATTTTTCATGTATGTTAATGGATTATGCTAACTTAATAATATGCTAACATTATATATTATCACCATATTCTTGTGTATCTTGGTTGTTGAGGACAATTTATAGGTATAAATCTTTGGGTTACGTGCTCAACGATGGTCTTCTTTGAACGTCCGGATGAGGTAGGATCTTAGCCTTGTCTTGTTAGAATTTCATTTATATAGCATACTTGGGATTAGAGTTGATATCTGCGTGTCATTACGTCTGTTGTGGTTTACCCCTAGCCATATAGATATTTTCCTCGTAACAGAATTGACAACCATATCGGGGATAGTATCTCCTATTTTGGGGTTTGGAGTTTTTTTCTCCTTGATTTATTCTCTATTAGCCTAAGTTTCCTTGTCGCTTGTTGCTTTACAACCTATATTTTTCCTTGCATCTGAGTTTCTTGGCTTAACCCTTTCCCTGGTAGTGTTTTGCTTGGTATACGCAATTTTTCCCTTGATAGACGCGTATATATGTGAGTTGTCTTCCTTTAGGGAGCATATATACGTGATTGTTGCTCAAATAGTCGCGTACATCATCTCTTGAGTCTTGCTGGCTTAGATTGGTGTTTGCTGGGTGAGATTTGTTGGTTGTTGAGTCTTCTTGGGTCCCTATTCTGACTGTTAAGTGCCTACAAAGTGATAGGAAGCCTTTTTATTGTTGAATTTTTTGGCAGATTTCTTTCTTGTCATATTTTTCATTGGTTGTCCTTACACATTGGTCTGAATGTTTTCTTCTTGGTATCCTTCTTGGCTTTTCACTTTTTTATTGCAGTAGGGTCTTTGTGTGAAGTTGTTATTCATTCCTTGCATTTTTTTTTCTTTATATAAAAAAATACAAAAATATTTGCTTATTTTCATTATGGAATTTGCACTTTTTATTACTTTGCATTGATTTTGATGCATTTGGAGAGATTGCATTTCATTGAAATTGTAGAGATTGCATTTAGAAGCATACCATGTCTTTGAAATTCAAGACTAGTACTTAGCAGTGTTTCTGCATTTTCTTATTTTTATATGTTGAGTCATAATACCATCAGTTTCACGACCGCACCTCTTGAGTAAGAAGAAGCCATTAAAATTAATACTGATTAATTAAAATTGATTAGAAACGATTTTATTTTTCATGGTACACAAACAAGTATAGGACATAGGGCCTTGGAATAGGATTTTGAGAGTAAAATTCTCCAAGGATATTAAACTAAAGATATGTGTTTGACCAGGGAGTGGTGAAACCCATTGTGTAATCAATGATTTTAGGAGACTCCGCTAACACCAGAGTTAAGCACGAGGTCGTGTGAATTTGGTTGCAGAGATAACCCACTAATACCTTCCTAGTGTAAGAGATATTTCTGGAGTTCTATTTTTATTTGGGGGTCTCTCGAGTACCTTTAACTTCATGATAGACGGTGCTTTCTAGATTTCAGGCTTTGTTACCCTACCCATATTGTGGACTGGACTTGCGATTGTTCGCCTGCGCATTGGTTATATTGTGGTGAATCTAGTTTATTGACATAGGTAACCACATAGGTTACTTGCAGGGGTTATTCTACAAGTACCTTGAGTCAGATAAGGGTCAGATAACACACAACTTTTATGGAGGATTACCTCTACGAGGGGATTTAACCGACTGCGGTGTTAAGCCCATGAGGGCCCTTATAACTGATTCTGATTCCTCCAATATTTTGAAGGGAGTCTCAGGCCCCTCTTGGGCAAGACATACCTGCCACAGTGAGGGAGGCCCCCGCTAACTTCTCATCAATTTATAGAAAATCAGGGCCGATTTGATCGCAAGTTCTGTGGAAATTCCTCGAAACTTCATGGCTATATATCTTACTTCTTTTGAAAATTTATGAAGTCAACGATTGAATATCAAATCCGATAAGGAAATGGACACTTAGTCACCATATTTTTCATATGCAAATTTTCGCAATAATATTTTTCCTAAACAAATTTTATTTTATGAAAACGAATTTTATTTTTATGAAAGATAATTTATGAGGTAAAATGTTTGATTGAAAGGTTTTTTTTTCACAAATAAAGGTTTTATATAATTTGGTATATCTGGATTGTGATGTTAAAATTACATTATTATTAATAAATAAAAAATTTCAATAATATTTTTGTGTCTAAAGGTGTTCTTAAGGTGCTCTACAACATAATATGAGGAGATTTTCATGCAACATAACCCAACTTGTATTGGAGGTCATTTCAAACATTTTTGAAACTCGTTCCCGAAGTTCCTGGAGCTTGAGAACTAGTTGGGAACGTCCCCAATTGGTTGAGAACTCTTTTGGGAACTTGGGAGCTTTAACATCAAGACAATGGGAGCTTGGGAACCCATTTCCTAAAAGAAGAGCTTTAAATTATAATTATATTAAATTAAAATGTAAATATATTTATTCCATTATTACTAATACATAATGTCTTATAAATATTTTCATTATATTTATTCAAAATATCACTATAAAATTAAGAGAAAACTACAGTGAAATATTATTTCAAAAATTAGTCAAGTAAAAAACTTAATAATACTCACTTTATAGTTGTGGAAATGAAAAACTTGAAATGCATATATGTTTTCCTTCAAGCACAAACAAAACATGAAAGTATAATAAATCAATACCCTATCCACGACAAGCATTTGCTCCACTCTTTAGTTGATGTCTACCAACCATATCCTTGACTTTTATTGTATCTTCATATTAGAAGAGTAGTACTATTTTGTTTTTTCCAATAAAAAAGAATAATGCTTCAAAATCACAAAGATGTTTAAAGTTTATATATGTAAAGTTTAATTTTAAAAAGATGTTAAAATTGTATATATGTATTTTCAATTTTGTTTATCATTTTCTAATGGAATATTTAATGGATATTAAAGTTTTAGTATTGTGTTAAATATATTCATATAATTATTAGCACAAATTAAATTAGTAATTTCAATATTGTAGTTGTTGCAAATAAGATTTAAAATGTATTAATATCTTTATACATTGTAATCTAAAGTATCATTGTAATCTAAAATATTTTTTATATATTTTTAACATATATTATTGTCTCTCCCAACTTCAAGTTTCCTGTAAATTGGAGGGAAACTTCTACTCATTCCAGACAGTCCAGTTCCCACGTTTCACAAACTTGCTCAACATAGAACATAACCCATTAGAATAATAATATATAAAATATTAAAATAATAATAAAGAATACAAATTAATAATATAAAATAATAATAATATATTAAAATTAAATAATAATAATAATAATAATAATAATAATATATTAATATTTTTTAATACTTTAATATTATTGTGTATATAGGGATCTAATCTCTTGACTTGAAAACATTTTTTAGAGTGCAAAACTTGAGGAAAGGTTAAAGATTTGCACCTCCATAGATTTGATTCATAGATTTGAATTTATGAAAACCACCATAGCTCCATTTTAATTAGGGATCTACTATCAAACTTTCAAAGGAATCAAATCTTTAAAAGTGCAAACCTTTAACCTTTTTTCAAGTTTTATACTCTAAGAAAGGTTCCATCCACTTCACAAATCCAAAGTTAAAATAAATTTATACTAGTTAAATATATTAATATTAAAATATTAAAAAATATTAATATATTTTTAATATGTTAATATATTTTTAATATATTAATATATTTTATAATAACTGTATTTTTTTCATGATCTATTAATTGAAATTAGAACAAATTAATTGAAATTAAAACAAATGAGTACAAATGAAGATAGAACAAATTCACATATATATAATTTTTAATGAATTATGTTATATAAACATTTGTACACTAGACACAATAAATATTAAATATTAAAAAATAAAATAAAAAATTAAAAATTAAAAAATTATTATAAGATTCGTTAATGTCCATTGTGTAAATGCAGTGGTAATTGGTAGCCAAGCTTACCACTGGCTTGAACGAATATGTTGTTATAAAATAATATGTATTTATTTATTTAATTCGCACATAAAGACCTTATTTTTTGAAATAATTGTTCTTTATTCCGGTCATGTGCTAGATGGAGACAATATATGGACAGGTGTTTTCTGACATTTCTCTCCTTTTTAATTATACTATTTGTCATTTCCTCGAATAAAAATATTGTATGTACAAGACACATGTCTAAGTTGTTGGTGATGTCAAAATAAATTTCAATTATTCAATACGACCACGGTCTCTATCTTTTTTTTAAAAGGTAGATCCTCTCATTGGTGATTTACCAAACAAAGTAGTTGTTGTCTTTTCATTTTCAACAATTATTCATAAAGCCACGGCCTCTAACATGTTTTGGGTAGTTCCTTCCCATTTCCCTTGTACTTCTAGGGAACTTTTTTTACTTGAATTAAAGGTAGTACCTCTCCATCGGTGAAAGGTAGTTCCTCTCCATCCGTGATTTACCACTCAAAGTAGTTGTTGTATTTTTATTTTCAACAATTATTCAGAAGGCCATGGCCTCTAACCTGTTTTGGGTAGTTCCTTTCCATTTCCCTAGTTCAATTCCATTTCCCTTGTACTTGTAGGGAACATTTTTGAATTGAATTATGCCACAATATTTTCAAATAATTCACAACACAATATTTCGAATAATTAACAACATCATAGTCTATACCAAGGAGTTTGTTCAAACTTACAATTTGATTTAAGGATTTATCTTTTGGGCATAGAGGAATTCGCTCAAATCTATACTTTAATTTTAGTTATAAGGATTTATTGATTCACTATATGTGTTATATTGTTTTTTTGTTTGATTGGTTATGAAGTTTGTTATATTGTTTTTTTGTTTGATTGGTTATGAAGTTTGTTATTTTTTTTAATTTTGTTTTTTAGAATTTTTTACTAAGTGAATTATGGTGTGTTGTTGCATACATCATAAAAGTAAAGGATCTTTTGCTCCAAGGATTTAGACATAAGAATAAAATATTATACTTAAGCATAACATGTTTATATATATGATATAATGTAATATTATGTTTGTTATTATATTTATTAAAGACTTTGTCATGACATTCAATACCAAGGATTCAATCTACAAAGACTTTGCAAATGCGTTCAATACCAAGGGTTTTGATTCTTAGTATTCATGGTTACTTATGATCCCAAACCCATAGATAGTTGTGTCCTTCTGCAAAGACTTTGCTATGGACTCCAATAGCTTCGAGGATTTCAAGTGTCCCTACCTACCTATGGTTATATGAATGTAGATGCATCACTTTGCAAAGACTTCACAAATACTTAGACCATGCTCACAAGAAATTTAGAGGGTTTCATGGGTTTTCTTTACCAGAGGTACATTCGAATTGCAATGCATATGCTTTTGATCATGGACAAGAAAAAAACTCACTAGATACTAGAAGAAAAGCCCTGATGTAACATATGAACCAATATAGTCTCTTAGATGAGGCCCAAAGCAAATTTGATTAGATCCTTACTCTCACTATTGAGAACATTCTCAAATGTCTCCTTTCCCTTCTTATCTCCAAATTTGGCATGGCAAAGTTCATCCAACGTGTCCTTTTTTCCATCCAACAATGACATATCAAGTATCGTGATAGTGCTAAAACAATGGGCTCTCTGTAATGTCACAATTTTGACCCTTTGGAATGATATGGATTTAATTATGCATATGTTTAATTTTTTTCATAGATACCTTCATTTTCATGCTTTATTCACACCATGAGGTAAATATGCTATTGTGATTTTGAATACTTGTAATCGTTAACATTTGAAATTAATGAAATATCCAACACTAGTTGACTGAGAATGAATACCTAAAGGGGCTATGATACCATGAGAATGGAAAGGTAACAAGATCCGAGGTGATGTTTAAATGCCTAACTAACTACCTCAGCAAAATGAGGGAAACAAAATAGAGGTACCACATGTAGAGGTACAATATGCAGAGGTACCACATTAGTCAACTTGGTGATATCCTTGGTGAAATGCAAGAGATAGATGATGATGATGAACTTGAAAAACCAAAGAAAAAAAATTGAAGGTTGATGATTCTTAAAATGTTCCTGAACCAACTAAATAAATATTGAATGTATATAGCACAAATGAGTGGAGTACAAATGGTATCACTTCCAAAATCATATAATTTTTCATGTGTTTCATCTTATCCAAGTTCATTGTAGCTTGCATTGGAAGGACTACGATCACATATGACTACCATAGAAATTGATTTATTGGTTCTCTATTCATGCAACGTGATAATTGATTACTAATTGGGGTTGAAATGACTTGACATAGCTTCTTAGAATATTGGGAAATAATCGGGTAGATGTGTTTTTTATTTTCTTCTGGATGCAATATAATGTTATTTTGTTGTTGAGGCTATACTTTAAAAAAAATAAAGTTTTTTTCTTTTAAAATTGGTGATTTCAAAATATAAAAAAATATGACAAAGTAGATACCATCATTACGTTGCATAGGCTATATCTCCAAGAAAAATATGAAGTAATTGATACAAGTCAAACCATGGAGATGATATATGACTAGAATAAAGTTGGAGATAAAAAGGATCCTCTGCCTTCTTTGAAAAAGTTGGTGTTTCAAGGAGGAAGAAACATCCATTTAAAAATGAAAGGAAGCTTTCATTTTAGAATAATATTCTTGAAAACTTTGTAGATCAAGAATGAATGATTCTCTACTTTTATGCTAGAAGCAGACTTACTCAATGTATAGTCCATGAAAAAAAGTATAGATTGGCATGCGTTGTTGAGAACATACATCAAGAGGAATATATGAAGGGGTATTATCAAACATTTATCAACACTTCAAGTTCGTAAAATATATCATGTTTGTAAAACTATATAGTGGTTAGATTGGTTATTTCCATCATTCTAATTTTATGATAATTCCAACTTCAAAAGTCTAATTTTATGATATTGTAATTTATTTTTTTACTTCGAATAGAGCCTGAGGAAACCCATTGGGAAACTCCCCTCATTTCGAGGAAGGTACCTGGGGTAAACCAAATTTGTTAGAAAGATGAGGCTTTTTCGATATCTTTCTCATTTAAGAGGTCAAAATATCACTTGCGGGAATTGAAAGTGAGTCGGGGGAAAACACCCCTTAGCAAAACCCACTCGGGCTAAACCCAATTGACATGATATTGTAATTTATCATGAAGATAGTCCTCTAATTCCAAAGATACCATTTATGGATGTTGAAGATACTCTACTTCTAAAGAGACCATTAAATATGGATGGTGAAAATACAATAACTCCTAGATCAAGGATCTATGGATGTTGTTGCAAGTGGAAATATACTATCAAGCGGTAATTTCATATTTGTAACATTCCCCAGCCCAGCTAAGGTCCATTGTGTGCAGAAAATACTCATGAAATTTAAATTTTATGCTAACTAATTTTCTTGTAGCTTACCAGCTACGAATTACACACAGATTTGACTACTTTATGACACCCTTAATTAAGTTCATATACAACATACTAAAAATGACATGAATGTAGTTTAAATAATTCAACACAAAAACATATAAGTCGTTCTCAAACACAGAGTTAATATACAACAATTAAACTCATAATGAAACACAAAAAAAAAGATAAAACACTTATCTTTTAAAAAAGGTTGTGCAACTAACTGCTTGGGACAGACGTTCCACCAATCCATAGACTTTTTATTCCAAATATTGACAACAATTCACCCCTAAGTTGGGGCTAGTGATCCACAAAAGAGGGTGGTTTCTCACTGTCTACTCATAGCTCAGAAAATCCCACAACCCACTGGTATTCTGCTAAATCTATCTCAATTTTCCACTAGCTCTCTTCCTCTCCACCTAACCAACCCAAGGAATGTACTCCTTCACTACTCTAGGTCCATCAAGCATCCGATTGTGACAACAAATTTGGCCTCACTCCATGCAACTTGCTTGGATGGCCTTCCATTACCCTCTGTAGACTTGAAGTCCCCTTTTGTTCATTCCAGAGCCAAGAAAGCACATTTTCCCACATATACGTGCTCTATAAGTTATAAAATAAGCATATACACAGGTTTCTCCACTACAACCCACGTACATCGGGTTTGGTGCTAAAAATTAAAACTTGTGTCGGGTTTCCATGCCATCTCATGAGATCCATGATCCTTGGCCTTCCATATACAGGAAATGATCTGACTTTTCCCCTCAGTTCCATTTGAAGGATATAAATTGAGCCATATCCAAGCCTTTAGAGATTCAACAATTCAACTTTGAGAGCAAAGACACTCTGGAGAAATTTCACTTCATATTGATTCTGCATCTCTTTATCCTTGAAATTCCGAACTCCTTTTGTTAAGCCCCCAAGCTCCTCCTTCTTTGTGATGGAGAACCTAATTGAATCCTATATATGAGCTTGCCTTTGGTGGAGGCCCAGCTGGAGGTACTTAGTTTCTTGGTTTCGATACATGTCGTTACAAAAGTTTGTCACCTATGCACTTCTGTTGATTATTTTAATAGAAATACTCTTTTCTCGTCCAATTGATATCTTGCAAATATTTGAATCATTACTCCATGGGCATATTTGTCATGTATGTTAATTCATTATGCTAACTTATATGCTAACATTATATATTATCACCATATTCTTGCGTATCTTGATTGTTGAGGACAATTTGTAGGTATAAAGCTTTGGGTTGCGTGCTCAATGATGGTCTTCTTCGAACATCCAGACGAGGTAGGCTCTTAGCCTTGTCTTGTCATCATTTCATTTATTTGGCATAATTGGGATTAGAGTTGATATATGTGTGTCATTACATCTTTTGTGGTTTACTCCTAGCCATAGAGATATTTTCTTCGTAACAAAATTGGCGACCATACTGGGGATAATATCTCCTTTTTGGGGGTTTGGAGTGTTTTCCTCCTTGATTTGTTCTCTGTTAGCCTGAGTTTCCTTGTTTCTTGTTGCTTGACAACCTATATTTTTCCTTGGATCTATGTTTCTTGTCTTAACCCTTTCCCTGGTAGGGTTTTTCTTGGTATACACGGTTTTTCCCTTGACAGACGCGTATATACGCAAGTAGTCTTCCTTTAGGGAGTGTATATATGTGATTGTTGCTCAAATAGTCGCGTACATAATCTCTCAAGTCTTGTTGGCTTAGATTGGTGTTTGTTGGGTGAGTTTTGTTGGTTGTTGAGTCTTCTTGGGTCCTTATTCTGACTGTTAAGTGGCTATAGAGTGATAGGAAGCCTTTTTATTGTTGATTTTTTGGGTGTATTTCTTTCTTATCATATTTTTCATTGGTTGTCCTTACACATTGGTCTGAATGTTTGCTTCTTGGTATCCTTCTTGGCTTGTCAATTTTTTATTGTAGTAGGGTCTTCCTGTGAAGTTTCTATTCGGTCCTTTCATTTTCTTTTATTTATATCGAAAAATACAAAAATATTTGCTTGTTTGCATTATGGCATTTGCACTTTTGATTACTTTGCATTGATTTTGATGCATTTGGAGAGATTTCATTTCATTGAAATTGTAGAGATTGCATTTATAAGCATACCATCTCTTTGAAATTCAAGACTAGTACTTAGCAGTGTTTTTTTATTTTCTTATTTTTATATGTTGAGTCGTAATACCATCACTTTCATGACTGCACCTCTTGAGTAAGCATAAGACATTAAAATTAACATTGATTAATTGAAATTGATTAGAAACGGTTTTATTTTTCTACAGAAACAAGTATAGGACATAGGGCCTCATAATAGGGTTTTGCGAGTAAACTTTCCGAGCCTATTAAAATAAACATATGTGTCTGACCAGGGAGTGGTGAAACCCATTGTGTAATCAATGATGTCAGGAGTCTCTGTTGACACTAGAGTTAAGCACGAGGTTGCATGAATTTGGTTGCAGCGATAACCCTCTAATACCTTCCTAGTGTAAGAGATATTTATGGGGTTCTTTCTGTATTTGGGGGTCTCCCTAGTACCTTAATCTTCACTATAGGTGGTTCTTTCGAGATTTTAAGCTTTGTTACCTTTCCCATATGGTGGACCAAACTTGCGACTATTCGCCTATTCGCCTATGCATTGGTTATATTGTGGTGACTCTAGTTTCTTGACATAGGTAGCCACATATGTTACTTGCAGGGGTTATTTTGCAAATACCTTGAGTCCAATAAGGGTCAGACAACACACATCCTTTATGGAGGATTACCTCTCCGAGGGGATCTAACCGACTATGGTGTTAAGCCCACGAGGGCCCTTATAATTGATTATGATTTCTCCAATATTTTGAAGGGAGTCTTAGGCCCCTCTTGGGTTAGACATACCTACTCTAGTGAGGGAGGCCTCTTTTCATCCACTATATCCTTTTTGTGTGCATTGGCCCTTTTGATTTATTTTGGTGTGCTCTCTAATTATTAGTTGTCCCTAGGATTTTGTTTTATATCTTGAGTTCTGAGTCATCATGGAGAAAGAGAAACCTCCTAGTCGGTCTCTCAGTTTGTTGAAGTTTCCTTATAAAAGGCGTAGAGTTAATAAATGTGGTACATATATCTCCACCTCCCAAACTTGTGATCATCCAGTTATGAGTATTGAGTCAGACCCGAATGTCTCATGGAGTCCTTCGAATCCATTCTCTTTTTTTATTAGTGGGATCTCTTCGACTCCTTCATCCTTGACAGTGTGTGTACCAGAGGTGCCCTCCTCTAGTGCTACCTAACCTGTGAGTTATACTCGACCCACATGAACGAACCCTTTCAGATCTCTTTTTTCTATGCCTAGTCACAATTCTCAGTCAATACCTTCAGCCTCTAATCCATTTTCTTTTGGTATTTCAGACATGACGTTGCAACTCTCATCATGTGTTTCAATGGCTAATGTGAATCCTAGTTTTGGGTATGGGGGCACGAAGCCTCATTATGTTCCTTTCTCGTTTGGCGGAGGTCATATCCCCCAAGTGAATCCTATTGTTGGAGGTTGGAATCCTCTTTCCTTCATGCCTAATCCTAGCTTCAATGCTTTGGGATGGAGTTCTCAACCGGGTGGACAATTCACTTCCTATATTATGTCCTTCATCCCCTCTTCCTCCACACTGATTCTGACAAACACATTAATTATGGAGAATCCCCCTCTTTACTCTAGTGTTCCTTCTGGAGGGAGTCAGTTTCACAGTATGGGAGACCCCCAACATGAAGTTCCTTGGATTGGGGGGAACGTATATAATCCTCATCACGCTGCTTCCGCGGGTATGGTGCCCATACAAACTTTCATGAATTAGTTTGGAGGAGGATATTATCCTATCGGACAAGGCCATGGTATATACTAGAACCCTAGATGGTATGCAATCCCTCAACCCTAATCTTTCCCGAGAGCATGGGCTCAGACGCCTCAACCTCAACTCCCTTTTCTGGCCACTCTTAATCTACCATATTTGCTGAAATTACCGAATGAACCTATGCATCACGATCCTTCATGGCCCCCCGTCCCCACCACTATTCCTTCAGACATTCCAAAATTTGAAGGTAAGACTGGTGAAGATCTGGGTGATCACGTCACTACTTTTCATCTATGGCACTCTTCTAACTCCCTGAATGACAATTCTATTCATTTGGGGCGATTTTAACGCACCCTCATGGGGGTCACCGTGAAATGGTACATTGAGCTATTGGGGGGAACATATGGAACTTTAAATTAGATGGTATTGGTATATGTCAACCACTTCCAGTTGTTGGTTCGTTACAATGTCGGCATAGAACTTTTGTCGGCCTTCTGCCAAGATAAAGGCACACATATCTCAGACCATATCCAAGAGTGGTGTGGACGGAAGAGGTATATTAAAGCCTACATTCCTCCAAAGTTTCTATTGGAATGGCTCCTTAAGTCCTTATTGCCTATATTTCAAAGGATGTATCTACATCTGGAGTAACATCTGAGGAAGAAGCCATTTTCAAATCCCAATAATTCGACCTCATATATGCTCAATATGGGATGCTTTATGAAATTCTTCCTGACACACCATGGTCAAACTACGATCCTAGACAAAATCTCCGGCCTCATGCTGATGCCATCGTAGGATCAGAAAATGCTAAGTCTATAGACTTGGTGATGAACTAGTTGAAAGATTTGTCACTAAGAAATCATGTAGCAGGACAAGCTTCAACTTCATCCTCCACCCCCACCCAGTTGGTGGATGTGAATTTTGTACATTCATCGTCTAACCCAAATGGTAACCAACAACCAGGAGGGAATAAAAAGAAAGGACAAGGTAATAATCATAAGGGTGGGAAAATTTATAGTAAATCCAAGGATGACACTAACAATGATAGATCAAATAATAATGATCGTGAGGGAAAGAAATAAAAGTGGAAGATGAAGTTTCCTTGTAAAATTTGTAAAGATGGTCACCTTACCCACCTATGCCCCAAAATAGAGGAAGCCTCGAAGCTCTGATCGCAACCTCCCGCTTTGCTGACAAATTTGTTTCCAAATAATCAACACATGGCCATAGGGACCTCCAACACCTGAAATGCACCAAGCGAGAGTCAAAACCCCTCGACACATGAAGGTGGCCATATATTCGTCAATATGGTCAAGTATCAGATTGATGTAGCCACTCGATCTCGTGATTACGGTTCTTCACAAACTGTTATAGGTCCAGAGTCTCACCTTCCCCCAGAAACACCCTTGTAGATCGAAAAGCCGAAACCTCCACCTCATATTCTGAAAGGATTACTAAAGCTCTCTTCCCACAATACTAATGCCAGAGCCACCCAAAACTATTCAATTGTCGAAGATCTGGGCCAAACCCCTTGTGCGATGTTGGATTTGGAGGTTCTCTAGACGTGTCCTTCACAAAGGGACGCCTTATTGTCTGCATTAGGAGATCTAAACCCCCGTGGCTTGAAATTTATCAAGTTTTACGTCACAAAATTTTAAACCTCACTTGCCTTACCATGCGGCCTTTCAAATCCATGTGGAGTACATGAAAATTACCATCAAACGTACTGTAATTGATGAAGGTGTTGCGACATGTGTGATGTCCCTAACTTGTTGGAAATCCATTGGCTCTCTCACCCTGTCTCAATCTATGACTATGTTGACCACATTCGATGGGCGTTAGTTTCGACCCCACGAAATCCTCCCCGCTTTTTCAGTCTAGTTAGGTGGGAATACTATGGAAGTTTATGTCGAGGTGGTTGATACACCTCTCGGCTACAATTTAATACTAGGGCATAATTGGACTTATTCCATGATAGTCATTGTGTCGTCTATTTTCCATATGTTATGTTTTCCTCACGAAGGGAAGATAGTGACATTCGATCAACTGTCCTTTGCGCATGCTAGTCCTAGTGCATCGGTTGGACCTTCAGTCCTTGCGATTGATAATTATCAGCAAGAAACTAAGGATATTGGTGTCAGGATGTATTCCTCTTTGATGGGTAGCTTTGATTTCATGGCACCAATTCACCATATTCATGCCATTTTCAGTGAGTCTTTGTCATTGATGGGGTTCGTTCCTTTCTACACTTCGTATTTCAACGAACCTTGCACCATCCCTTCCCTGACTATGTCATATGAAGGCCAGTCACACATTGGGATGACAATACCACTGTCAGAAGAAAAAATTGCATATCAAGATATTCTTGATGCTACTATTGACCCAAATCCTTCCTCCTCGCAGACGGACGAGGTGGATCTTGTTTTAGATCCCGTTTGGGTCGCTTAATCATATTGTTTGCATGTTTTCGTCAAAGATACTTTACCTTCGGATGAAGCTATATTAGAGGCCATGTCTGGTCCTGATAGGCCTTGGGACGATATGCATCATTGATCCTATTTTCTCCCAGAGCTTGTTTAGATCGAAGAAGATGAATTTAGATCTACCTTGAGTGAGATGGTCAGTCAGACCATGGTTCCATTATATACGCATGGTATTTATGTCGAAGGAAACATGGAGAATATTTTTCCTACCATCACGATCGACATCTCTCGCATCCCTGGTAAAATTGAGAACGTATATATCAGTGTAGATTTTTCACTTGAATAAATTCAAATCTACACATATCTCTTCATACAATTCCGAGATGTTTTCACTTGGTCCTATGAAGAGATGTGAGGGATCGTGTTAAGAACCAAATACTGAATACATAAATATCACAATAAATCCAAAGAGCAATATAGAATAAAACACACTTTATTATAGAAAACCCTTGAGGTAGAGAAACACCATACAATGGATCTTATTATGGAGGGGATCCTCTCCTGTTCACTTGCCTCTTCGAGGGGGCATCCTCCTATTGAGCTACCACTCACAACACAACACTTTTCTTGAATTCTCTCATTACATTGCTTGAACCCCTTTATATAGTGTTAGCACCCACCTATGAACATTCTAGAGGAGGAACCTTCTAGAAGTAGAAACTTCTAAGAAGTCCTCTTACATTTATTATATCTAACTACAATAGTGGACCTTATTTAATACTAGAGAAGAAGTATTCCACCTTACATTGAATGGCCTCCACTATTATCACTATGGGTCCTCTGTCCCCCCCACTACCTCTCTAGCAACCTATTATCACATATAGTTTTCAAGGGCAACAGGTCATCCGATTTCGTGGTCTACAAAGGAAGCACCTGAGCGTAGCATGCAGAGAAACTCATTTTAGGCTTAAAATACAAACTGACGGGCTCAGTTTTGAATGGTGGAAGTCCCCTATGAAGTTCATATTAACAGCTCCCGGGTATTCAGAACTGTAGAGTTGTGCAAAGTATAGTGCAAGAGCTAAGGGTCTGAAGTCCCGAAACCCAGAAGTAAGTATGATTCGTTGATTTTGAAGGGGACATGTGACAGTTCATCCAAGCATTTGGGGAAATGAACTTCAGGAGTTTCGAAATGAGAAGTGCATAAAACCTCCAAAGAGCCGAAGCCCGAACTCTCAAATAAATCGTGGACCATTGATCTCAAAGTCAACAAGGAGTCGTTGATCTTAGCGTCAGTTCCTCCCAAAGGCCCGAAGCTCCGAAGTGAATTTGATTCGTTGATCAGTAAGAGCCACATGTCGTCAGATCCATAGCTCCGGGTAAAAGCGCAGAAGGTAAGCAATATTTGAGTTTTGATTTTCCCAGCGCCCGGAGACCCAAAGTGGATCTCGGCCATCTAAATCCAGGAGCCACACGTCATCAGATCCCTAGCTCCGATAAATTTGCTTGGGGAAAATAAAGTTTGACTATTGAGAAGTCTAAAGCCAGAAGACCCGAAGGGATCTCATCCATCAACCTCAAGGAACCACGTAATTCTATATCTAGATATCCGAAGGAAAACAAAGGGGGGGAAGGCACGAAGACCCGAAGGAGATCTTGATCGTTGATCTATAAGGGAGCAGAAAGGACATTGATCTTGTTAAAGGGGTCAAAATCCTGAAGTGTCAGCATAGCAGCGATAGGTCATCCTACGGGAGGTGTTATTGTTCAGCATCAAAAGTCTGCTCCCTGAACATTCAGTCTTAATGAGTCCCCAAGGAAAATAAGTTAATGAAAATAGAGATGGTGGTTGAAACCTCAACTCACTCCATAAATGGAAGGCATGGAAGGCCCGACCATGGGGAATGAACCGTCAACCCGTGGTACCCCTATGGACAGATTTTCTTGTAGACCCATGTTGATATGAGCTCGCGTTTGACAAAGGGATGCATGCATTGTCTAACATAAGACTACTCAGACACAAAGATTTGATTGTAGTGGTCAAGTCACACTCCTGGTAGTGGCGAATTGTTCTAAGTATAAATATTTAGTTTTGATATTTGGTTAAGGTCGTCAACTGGTTGAGCAGAGCTCCCTATTTTGTAATGTTTTGATGTCATAATTGTTCTCTGGTTATGTATCAGATTTGAGACTTTCAAATTAATAGAAGTCAACCTCTTTTCATCTCTTTGTAAAAACTGTGCTAAAACACTCGGGCATGGAGGATCCAGTCGAGGGTTGTTATGCTGTTGTAATGTAGGTTTGATTGCAGCGGTATCGTGACCAGTTTTAGTTAGCTTCCTTGTGATATTTTCCCCTCTTACATTGAGTGGCTCAGGCATGGAGGATCCAGTCGAGTTGTTGTAGCTGCATGGTGATGTAGGTTTGATCATTGTGCTATTGTGACTGTGTTGTTTGGAGATATTTCAGTGTCTGAAGCTTGATCTTAAGAGTGATCTTGAGTCTGAGTTTTTTTTCTCCAAGCTGCTTGAAGGCCTGATTCCCTTAGCAATCTTGTCCAACTTTCTTAATAAGTCTTCCCTCTGCTCAAACTTAAACTCAATTCACTGACTAAAGTTAGTTGTAGCCCTCACTTCCCTGTACATTTCTTGTCCAGTTATGTGTTGAACATCATTCATATATTGAGTTTTGTCCATTGACCTACACTCATATAAAACAAACATCCACCAAAAACTCTGATGGGAACTGGGCTCATCCTCCTGCAATCTGAGGGTGACTATCAGTGCTAACATTCATGGCATCATTGCCAGGGAAAGAATTGAATACTTTTCCCTGGGATAGAATGACAACAAGCTTCCAATTCTGAAGGTGCATCAGACATCAGAACCATTGAAGATTGCAACTTGCACTTGGAAACTCCACAATCAAAGACTCCACTGGGGAGGATCTTGTTGAAAGAAATATGACCATACCGAAGGGGAAGACCAGGTATCAATTTATGAGCTTTATTCATGAAATCTTGTTCTTGTTTATCAGCTCATTTCTCTCCTTCCCTTCACATATAAAGAGGATTATCCTCTTCTTTGTCTACTCAGATGATAATAGGCCTTCCTTTATTTATCCATCCTTGGAAGAAGAAAACATNAGCTTTATTCATGAAATCTTGTTCTTGTTTATCAGCTCATTTCTCTCCTTCCCTTCACATATAAAGAGGATTATCCTCTTCTTTGTCTACTCAGATGATAATAGGCCTTCCTTTATTTATCCATCCTTGGAAGAAGAAAACATACCCTCTTCTTGTGTTGTAGATACCGATATCGTGTCTTCACCTCTGCCTATTCATAAAAGTGAGATATGTATTGCATCTCCTCTTGAAATTGATCACCCTTGTAGCCCTAAGGAGGTTGAAAACAATTCACAGTCTTCTCAAATCTCGTTACCCTCTATTATTCCCATTGAGCCTTGCCATCAACTCGTTAATCCTCATGATCAACCCACTGCTTTTCAAATTAAAATCATAAATAAGTTGTTTAAACCTCTGAGGCTGCCATATCACCTTAACCCTTATCCTCTTGATTCCTTTTTGTATCTTCATCAGTTTTCTGGAGAATACCATGTTACAACCTAGAGGCACTTGGAGGCCTTTGAGAACTTTATTGATCAGTTTGATATTGTTCATGAGGATGTTACCTTGAGGTTTCTCTCACATTCTTTGTCAGGAGATGTTGTTGTGTGGTTTAGATGTCTAGAAGCCGATTCTAATGGCTTCTAGACTGAGCTATTCCATGCATTTTTAAAGTGTTGGGGTGAGAACAAGTCCCTTGATCAATACTGGTTTGAGTTGAATGCCTTGAGGAGAGGGGAAGAGGAAGCCTTGGTTGTCTTCAACAAGAGGTTTTACAGTGTTTATCATAGTATGCCTATGGAGATCAGACCCACATAGACTACTACCATGGTGTACTATGCCATGGCTCAGCATCCAGAGTTGTTCCTTCTCTTGAGAGAGAG
This sequence comes from Picea engelmannii, assembly GCA_009831015.1. Taxonomy (NCBI): domain Eukaryota; kingdom Viridiplantae; phylum Streptophyta; class Pinopsida; order Pinales; family Pinaceae; genus Picea; species Picea engelmannii. The sequence goes on along the minus strand of ML787296.1, from coordinate 104,201 downwards.
GAAATATTCATCGTTAAGAAACTTGTTTGAATATGCTGAAGAAGTCGAAGAGAACATCAGGGATAGCAAGGGGGCTCATATGCAAGCATATCTTGAAAAATTGCATCTACCTAAGGAAGAAGACTGTCAGCATGTTTCAAATTCTGATCAAGAAGATAGTGATTATGAATTAGAGCTGGAACAACAACAAGGAAAAGAGATTGCAACTGATGATGATAGAGAGTTATTTTAGAAGGAGCAGGGAGGTTTTATATTTGCAAGCAGAGAGTCATTTGCAGAGGAGCAACATGGTCTTCTAAAGAAGCCATGATTATGTCACACGATTCATGATCCTATGGCTATATACACGGAATCGTCTGTTTCATATTTTGAGGATTTCCAAGAGCATACCACAAAGCCTTTTCCTTTATACATTGAGAAAAAACATTGTGTGGAAATCCGCCATTCTGTGCCTACAGAAGACAAAGAGTCAAGATTTCCCATGGTTCCTATTTATGATGATTATGATTCTGATCCTTGGGAGAGTCATGAGAAAGAAGAGGGAGAGCCAAGTGTGCATTTCATATCCTACCCAGAGCCTGCAAATGAGCAACCATCACTTGGGATCAGTCAGCCTGCATTAGTCATTTGCTCACCCGTGCTTTCCAGAGACATTCAACCAAGTGTGAGCACTTGTAAGACAAAGCATGTTTTCTGTCTCCAACCCAATGGATTTTGTCTTTTTCTCTATGAACCTATAAGGGAGTACATGGAGTTGCATTTCCTTCATGTCTTGGAGCCGCTCATCTTTATCCTGACTTTAGCACTGGGAGGACAGATGAAAAGTGTAATCATTTTGTTGTTAGAGTTGCATTGTTTTTATTTGATCAGTGACATAGTGAACAAGTTTGCAGCTAGGGAGTTGCTTGAATGAATATGGTGAAAGCTTGCTTTCACCTAGCGCTTTGTAAAAATCAATTAGTCTAGGAATGTACATAAATAAGCTCCCCCTGGAGCCCTTGTATTTTTCTTTCGTTTTTAGAATAGTGTGCTTGTCGGCCTTTAATCCTTAGCATGATGTTTTTTTTTAGGCTAACTCCATAGACCAATGCAGAAGGCGACTGGAACTACTTGTTCTTGGAAGCTCGCAGGGAGAATGTTATCCCCTATGGAGCCAAATGTTATCACATATAGTTGTTAAGGGCGGCAGGTCATCCGAGTTCGTGGTCTGCACAGGAAGCATCCGAGCGCAGTATGCAGAGAAACTCATTTCGGGCTTAAAATACAAACTGACGGGCTCAATTTTCAATGGTGTAAGTCCCCTATGAAGTTCATATTACCTTCTCCCAGGTATTCAGAATTGTAGATTTGCATGAAGTATAGCTCAAGAGATAAGGGTCTGAAGTCCCGAAACCCCGAAGTAAGTATGAGTCGTTGATTTTGAAGGGGACAGGTGGCAGTTGATCCAAGCGTTCGGGGAAATGAACTTTGGGAGTTTCTAAATGAGAAGTGCATAAAACCTCTTAAGAGACAAAGCCTGAACTCTTGAAGAAATCATGGACCATTGATCTCAAAGTCAGTAGGAAGTTGTTGATCTTAGCGGCAGTGCCTCCCAAAGGCCCAATGCCCCGAAGGCCCGAAGTGAATCTGAGTCGTTGATCAACAAGAGCCACATGTCATCAGATACATAGCTTCGGGTAAAAGAACAGAAGGTAAGCGAGATTTTAGTTTTGATTTTCTCGGAGCCCGGAGACCCGTAGTGGATCTTGGCCATCTAAATTCAGGAGCCATGCATCATCAGATCCCTAGCTCCGGAGAATTTTCTTGGGGAAAATAAATTTTGACTATTGAGAAGTCTGAAGCCCGGAGACCCGAAGGGATCTCAGTCGTCAACCTCAAGGAGCCACGCGACGCCAGATCTAGAGCTCTGGAGGAAAATGAAGGGGGGGGAAAGCCCGAAGACCCGAAGGAGATCTCGATCATTGAACAAGAAGGGAGTAGAAGGATCGTTGATCTAGTTAAAGGGGTCAAAGTCCCGAAGAGTTAGCACAACAATGACATGTCAACATAACAACGATAGGTCATCCTCCGAGATGTGTTATTGTTCAACATAAAAAGTCTTCCCTCTGAGTATTCAGTCTCAATGAGTCCCCGAGGAAAAGCAGTTAATGAAAATAGAGTTGATGGTTGAAACCTTGACTCACTCCATAAATGGAGGGCATGGAAGGCCCGACCATGGGGAATGAACCGTCATCTCGTGGTACCCCTGTGGACAGATTTTTATGCAGATCCATGTCGATCTGAGATCGCGTCTGACAGAGGGATACATGCACAGTTTGACAGAAGACTTCCCAGACGCAAAACTTTGATTCTAGTGGCTAGGTCACACTCCTGGTAGGTGAGAATTGTTCCGAGTATAAATAGTTAGTTTTGATATTTGGTTAAAGTCGTCAACTGGTTGAGAAGAGCTCCCTATTTTGTAATGTTTTGATGCCAAAACTGTTCTCTGGTTATGTATCGGATTTGAGACTTTCAGATTAATAGAAGTCAACCTCTTTTCATCTCTTTGTAAAAACTGTGCTAAAACACTCGAGCATGGAGGATCTAGTCGAGGGTTGTTATACTGTTGTAATGTAGGTTTGATTGCAGCGGTATCGTGACCAGTTTTAGTTAGCTTCCTTGTGATCTTTTCCCCTCTTACATTGAATGGCTCGGGCATGGAGGATCCAGTCAAGTTGTTGTAGTTGCATGGTGATGTAGGTTTGATCATTGTGCTATTGTGACTATGTTGTTTGGACATATTCCAGTGTCTGAAGTCTGAGCTTAAGAGTGATCTTGAGTTTGAGTTTTTCTTCTCCAAGCTGCTTGAAGGCCTGATGCCCATAGCAGTCTTGTCCACCTTTCTTACTAATTCTTCCCTCTTCTCACACTTAAACTCAATTCACTGAATGAAGTTAGTTGTGGCCCTCATTTCCCTGTACATTTATTGTCCAGTTCTGTGTTGAACATCATTCATATATTGAGTTTTGTCCATTGACCTCCACTCATATAAACCAAACATCCACCAAAAACTCAGATGGGTACTGGGTTCATCCTCCTGCAATCTGAGGGTGACTATCAGTGCTAACACTACCTAAAATTCCATCCCCTTATGAAAGTGTTTTTCTCAATGCTTGTTATGAGGGTGTACAACCATATATAGGGGTCCCATGGATGACCATGGTCCCATGTAGAAATGAAAGCCACCATGCTGAAGTAATCCAACAACCATTGTAAACCAAGGTCCCATGTCCAAGTGCTTATGTGAACTCCACACAGAAGATATCAGAACCCAATAACCAACTAAAAATGATGCTCCAAAGACTGACACCTGTCATGTGGATCCAAATAAGAAGATCCATCCACATAGTGGGAAAGGGTCGTAGCATAATCTAGAAAGAATAATACCATTGTAGAATATGCAGGCTAGACACTGGTAATAATCATTGGCTCCCTATTTCTCACATTTATGTTCTCTATAGAAGGTGGAGTAGAGTCACCAAATAAAACATGAAAATAGTTATGATCCCAAAAATGACAACTCCCATATACCAATCATCATAATCGGACTTGAAATCATACCAAACATATATTTCTTGATTAAATTCGTCCATAATATGCCTTGAAATTTTTCACTCTTGAATACATTCCTCTTGAATATGTTGCATTTCAACTTTGAGCTCTTAAATACGTTTCTCTTGAATATGTTGCATTTCAACTTTGAACTCTTGAATTGTTGTCTTGATGGCTGCCATGATTTGAGAACAGATATCCATCAGAAACACCACACATAATATATCAAAAGAAATCTCTTAAAATTATTTATCCAATGACACTGATTTGGTAGCAATCTGAGCACCCTATGAAAAGTTATGAACTCTGCAGTCTCGTCGTCATCACGAAGCCCCCCCAAAAATGGTTGATTTTAAATCAACGATATCTTCACTTCCAGAGCTCTGATTTGGACGATTTGTTTTTTTTGAAATTGAGTGAAAGTGTGAGAGGAACTCAGATATGCATTTTTTTTTGGAAAATTCAGCCCTAGCTGCTACAGAAATCAGAAAAATTGTGCGACCATCCGTGGAAAAAACCCTTAAAATAACAAATTTTAAAACTTCAATAAATTTACTTCCAGGACTCCGTTTAGGATGAATTTTTTTTAATTTGGGTATTTTTCTAAGAGGAACTCAGATCTACAAAAAAAATCTGCAAATATTGCACATAAATACACAAAAATCTTTTGAAATGTCATGACCCTCTTTGGCTTCTCTGAAAAAAACTGCAAAAATAGAAAACAATTGCCCACAATTCTTGCCAAGGAAAGTGCTCTAATACCAATTGTTAATAACCAAATACTTGAATATATTAACCAAAAAATATATATGGAACAATATAGAAAAATCACTCTTTATTATAAGAAAACCCTTGGGGTAGGGAAACACCATACAATGGATCCTATTATGGAAGGGATCCTCTCCTATTCACTTGCCTCTTCGAGGGGGATTCCTCCTATTGAGATACTGCTCCAAATAAAATATTTCTCTTCATATCCCAACATTGCTTGAACGCCTTTATATAGTGCTACCATCACCTAATAACATTCTAGAGGTGAAACCTTCTAAGAAATCCTCTTACATTTATTATATCTAACTACCATAGTGGGATTTATTTAATACTATAGTATAACTAGTCCACCTTACATTGAATGGCCTCCACTATTACCACTATGGGCCCTCTTCCCCCCCCAAATGCTTCTCTAGCTACTTAACAGATCGACCCCAACATTTTTGAGCATGAGATTAAAACCTATATGGATGTTAAACCTGTTCGGCAACATCTTAGAGATGTTAATCCTAGGAAGGTCCCCACAATTAAGACTGAGGTAGAGAAGCTACTTAATGTTGGTTTCATCTACCCGGTTCCCTTGAATGAATGGGTGTCAAACCCCGTTCCCGTGAATAAGAAGCAAGGAACCATCCACATGTGTATGGATTTTAGATACTTGAATAAGGTCTGTCCTAAATATCACTTCCCTACTCCTTTCATTGACCAGATTCTTGATGAGTGTGCAGGAAGCGAAGTATTTTATTTTATGGATTACTTTTCACTATATAATCAAATTTAGATCAAACCCGAGGATCAACATAAGACAGCGTTTATTTGTCCTTGGGGTACTTTTGCATACCATAAAATGCCTTTCGGTCTTAAAAACGTCGGAGCAACCTTCCAACGTGCCATGAGCTTTTCATTTCACGATCTTAACCATATTGTTGAAGCTTACTTAGATGATATCACTACTCACTCTCTCAAGAGAGTATATCACTCCACTCACCTTTGATTAGTATTTGAGAGATGTCGTTACTATCACATTCAGTTAAATCCTCACAAGTGCATCTTTCGCATTAGGTCTGGACGTCTTTTAGGATTCATAGTGTCTGAGCATGGGATCATGGTAGATCCTATGAAGGTTGAGGCAATAATTTGATTTAATCCCCCGTGCAACATTAGAAAACTTCAAGGTTTGCAGGGGAAGGCTAACTTCCTATGTCGATTCATAGTGAACTATGTTAATTTAACTAAAGTTTGCATGCGTCTTTTGAAGAAGGACACCCCATTTATATGGGATGAGCGAGCTCATGAATCCTTCGATGCTCTTAACAAAGATTTGGTATCGACGCCTCTGCTAAATCCTCCAGACTATAATAGATACTATTTTATTTATATCGTCACATCTGAAAAGATGGTTGGTATGGTTCTATTTCAGGAGGACGATGAGATCCATGAGCACATTCTCTATTATCTCATTCAAAACCTAGTTGGTCCTTAACTTAATTACTCTCACTTAGAGAAGTTGGTCTTATCCGTCGTACATGCGGTTCAAATATTATGAAATTATATCTTACTTTGCAAAACTATTTTGGTTGCGGATATCAATCCATTTCAATATGTCCTCACCAAGAATATCATAGGGGGGAAATACAATAATTGGATTGTTATTTTGCAAGATTTTGATTTCGATTTCGCTTCAACGAAGTCTAAGAAATCGATAGTTTTTGTCGAGTTGATATCGGACTTCCCTCGCCTAGATGAGGACATTTGTCATGATGATTCGTTAGCGGATGAACATATTTTCCTTATCTCGTCTTCATACCCCTGGTATGGAGACATTTTGATATATCTTCAAACCTTGAATCTACCTCAACATTTGTCGAGAGACGATCGACAACATATACGTTATCAAGTTAAAAACTACCTTATTATCGGTCAAACTTTGTATCGTTGAGGAGTAGATAATATGTTATGTCATTACTTGACTCATGAGGAGGCTAAGGCTTGTGTCAATGAATGTCACAGTGGGGCATGTGGTGGTCATTTGTCCGGGCTTGCGACAACTCAAAATATATTGCGAGCCAGTTATTTTGAGCTGTCAATTTTTAGAGATTGCGTTGAAGTGGTCAAGAAGTGTCACCCTTGTCAGGTGTTCGCTCAAAAAATGCGTTCGCACCCAACCCCTCTTGTAATGTTCCCTGCCATCCCAGGGCTAGGGCATGTTACCACAATTCTTCTATGTTAAATATCTGATATATATGTATATATAATGAAAATTTAAATAGAGACAAACATTCTTCTACAACAAAGATTCATGTAGAATTAACAGTAAAACATACATGCAATTATTATAAATAACAGACATGTAATTAAACACAACATGTGACTGCATTAACGCGATTTGATACTTATCTTTTAATTGATGTCCACCAACTACGTGTAGACCTTCCACGAACCTCCCAGCCTTAGACCACACTTCTCATGACTCTCAGCAGTGGGTCACCCCTAAGCTGGGACTAAAATCCACCCGGGCAAAGGGATTCCTAAGCTAGGCTAAGACTATGGGAAGTCGCATAGTACAAAAGAAAGGATTCCCTTGCAGGAGCCAACTTATGCACACAACTAACAACCTCTCATTACCCACATGCTTGTCCCACCCCGAGAAGTATACACCTTCACTGTTCAACAGTCCATCGACCGCTCCACTTCCCTTCCAGGGCTTCAACAACAGGTCGGACATGAATTTTCAAAGCTTTGTAGCTATGCTAGGCTCCCTCCAGGAGAAATCACCTTCCCAACAATCTCTCTCACCCGGAGAGAGTTTCTCACAGGAATGACAACCTGCTTCTTCAATCCATGGGCCTGGCAACCTGCCTCTTCAAACCCACAGGCTTGGCAACCTACTTCTTTTGTCCATCTCCTAAGTCAAATGGGTAAGGGCGATGACAACAAAAGAACTCGGGTATGGAACATATGATGGCAACAAAAAACAACTATTAAGGCAGGGTTCGAGCTCAAGCAATTACAGGTGAGTGCAAGTTACAGAGGTAAAAAATGGAGTAGGTTCAACCATGGGGAGAATGACTAAGTGCGTGTATCCATGAGTGTATGGAAATAATTCTTGAGCGAACCCCCCAACAAATTGATTTCCTCACATAAAACTACATGTCCCAAATCGAAAACTTGTCTTCATGAAGCTGCATGACCTCCACTTATCATTAGTTCCCTTCCCACAAGAACTTAGAATAACTTCAGTTATTTCCCAAACCTTAGTCATTAGGAAATAATAATATAATATTATTCCCTTAGAGATAATCCCTCTAGCTTAGCCCTTTTTCTTAGCCTCTTAGCCCCTTCCCTTTCCCTACCTAGTGGAGCTTAGTCCCCCATAAATTTCTTCATGTTCGGTCTACACGTAGCGATGTTTTATATTAATCGTATGAGTATTTACATATAAACAAATAGGCTCACTCGCATTAGCATCTAGGCTCTCCATCCTAATATTCACATAAGACTCCTAGCTTATAATCACTTGGCTCACCAGCCTACAAAACATGTTTACAATTCAGCAAGGGCTCGACCTTGGGGTATTACAATCCCCTCCCATTATTTATGCACTATCCTCAGTGCATTTTATTTACATGATATCAACAAGATTTCCAAAATCTTAAAAAAGATACGGGTATTCTACCCACATAGCATCTTCATGCTCGCAAGTTGCATCCTCAGGACCATACCAGGTCCATTGGACCTTTACAAGCTCTATGGCTCGATTCTGGAGCTATTTGATTCTCTGGTCTAGAATGCGTACTAGATGCACTTGAAAAGTGCCTTCTTGTTCAACCTGAATCACATTCCAACCAATAACATGATTAACATCATGTATATATTTCTTAAGAAATGATACATGGAATATATTGTGAATAGACATAGATGCAGGAAATGCAATCATATAAGCTATTGGTCCAATCCTCTCTAGGATTTCAAACGGACCACAATATCTAACTACCAACTTGGAACAGTTTCCCAACTTCAGGGAACTTATGTTGGCCTTCACTGTCAAGAATACATGATCACCCACTTTAAACTCCCCGTGAGTTATGCCCTTCTCAGCCTAGCTTTTTTTCCTGTCTTGGGCAGTCATTAAATTATGTTTTATTTTTGACATCTACTCTTCCATTTCCCTGAGAAACTCTAGCCCACTTCTCTATCTGTTGGGTTGTCCCAGCTTATTGGTGTGTTGCACTTGCTGCCATACAATGCTTCAAATGGGCTCATCTTCAAAGATGCTTGGTACCCATTGTTGTAGGAAAATTATACCAAGTGTATATAATCCTCCCACTTTGATGGTTTTTCCATCACATACATTCTTAACATATCCTCTATCACTTGGTTCACCCTCTCTATTTTCCCATCAGATTCTGGATGACAAGTTGTGCTAAAATTTAGATTTGTTTTGAATCCTTTGAATAATCCCTTCTAGAAGTTTGAGGTGAAATTTGGGTCTCTGTCAGACAAAAATGTCTTGGGTATTTGATGCAATCGTGCTACTTCCCTCATATAAATATCAACAACATTGGGTTCCTTGTGAGTAATATTCATTGGAATGAAATGGGTAGCTTTAGTAAGCTTGTCCACCACCACGGTGATAGAATTATGATGCTTGCTTGTTCTGGGAAATTTGGTGATGAAATCCATTGTCACCACTTACCACTTCCACTCAGGAATGAGAAATGGTTGCAGCAACCCAGTTGGGTTTCTATGCTCAGCCTTGACCTTTTGACACTCCATACATTTAACAATGTACTCAACAATTTCCTTCTTCATGCATGGCCAATAATATTGGCTTTTGAATGCTACAACTATTTTCTGATATCATGGGTGTCCAGAATAAGGTACATTATGCATCTCTTTCAAGATCATACTCCTCAATTCATGAGAATTAGGTACATCAATTATGTTCTTATACAAGATAATTCCATCATTTCCCAATTTATAATCTTCAACCTTCTGTTGCATTTTACCTTGTTGTAATTTTGTTAATATCTCCATGTACTACAAATCTACTTTTGCAGCCTCAAAAATTCTTCCTTTAAGATCAGTTTGATACATGATAATGGTTGTAGCATGCAGTTCATTCAATCTCCTGTTGAGTGCATCAACCACTTTGTTATATTTTCCTTTGATGTGCTTGATATCAAATTTTTACACACAGAAAAACTCTAACCATATACTTTGTCTGGCATTTAGAGTTGGCTGATCAAATAGATATTTTAGACCGTTATGATCTGTCCACAACTCAAACCTTTTTCCCATGAGGGAGTTCCTCCCTTTATTTAAGGCATGCACTATGGCTGCCAACTCCAAATCATGAGTGGCATAGAGCCTTTCCCGCTCTTTCAATTTTATGGATTTGAAACATACCACAAAACCATTCTGACTGAGGACTCCACCAAGTCCTTCTTTGCATGCATATGTGAAAACCATGAAATCCTCATTAAGATATGCAATTCTCAGAATTGGAGGACTGGTTAACAACTGCTTCAATTGTTGGAAGCTCCTTTCACATTCTGTTGTCCATTGAAACTTCACCCCCTTTCTTTGCAAGGAAGTGATCGGGTGAGAAATCCTTGAAAACCCTGTAATGAATCATCTATAGTATCCAACTAGACCCATGAAGGATACGGATTCTTCCACATTCTTAGGTGTTATCCACACTTTAATAGCTTCAATATTTTTAGGGTCTACTGCTATCCCTTCTTCGGATATGATATGCCCCAAATAGTGAATTTGATTCTGATAAAATGAGCACTTGCTCAATTTGGCATACAAGTGGTGCTCTCTTAACACTTGTAACACCATCCTCAAGTGATGCTCATGCTCTTATTTTGACTTGGAATATACAACAATGTCATCCAAAAATACAATGACAAACTTGTCTAAGTATTCTCAGAAAACACCATTCATTAAGCACATGAAAACAATTAGTGCATTTGATAACCCAAATGGCACCACTGTGAATTTGTAATGACCATACCTTGTTCTGAAGGAAGTCTTGTTGATGTCTTCATGTCTGATCCTTACTTGATGTTATCCTAACCTGAGATCAATCTTGGAAAATATCCTTCCATCCTTTAACTGATCAAAGAGATCATCAATCCTTGGCAAATGATACTTGTTCTTTATAGTTACTTTGTTCAATTGTCTGAAGTCAATACAAAGTCTCAAAGTCCCATCCTTCTTCTTCAAAAATAATACTGAGGCACCCCAAGGTGACACACTTGGGTGTATATACCCCTTCTTCAGAAGTTCTTCAAGATGCATTTGCAGTTCCTTCAGTTCTGGTATACTCATTTTGTAAGGAGTCTTATATACTGGAGTTTCTCTCATCATTAAGTTTATAGAGAAATCAATATTTCTCTTTGGGGGTAGTCCTGGTATCTCCTTAAACACTTCCTCAAAATATTTTAGGATTGCATGATCCTCAATATTTGGCACCTTATCCTTAGGTGATTCCTCCATATGAGCTGTAAATATTTGGAATCCCTTCCTGTAACACTTCTTTAGTTGCATTGTTGAGATCTCTCATAAATTAACTGACTTGGGAACTCCTTGGACTGTTCTTGGATTCCCTTCCTCATTCAGGCAAGTAAATTCATTTTTATGACAGTCTAAGACAACATGGTGTTGGTCCAACCAATCCATACCAATTAGACAGTCATATGAACCCAAGGATAGGATGTTCAAATATGAATTGGTACTTAGCCCATTCATGTCCATTGGACATGATTTAACCAACTCAACAACTTTTCTCTTGGATCTTGTAGCCAATTGCACTAGCCAAGACTTCCCATGCTTACTTCTTGGAAATTGCAATCTTTCCACTACCTTAGGATCTATATAGCTATGAATAGATCTTGGATCTATTAAAATAGTAAAGGTATGATTATTGATCATACCTTCTACTTCAATCATGTGTGATTGAAACTCTTATTGCTTGTTGTCTAAGGCTGCATAGATCCTTGGTACACTTATTCTCATTTCCTCCACTGTTTCTGCTTGCTATACATTGTGGACAACTCTCACTTTGTCACTTATGTGAGGACAATCTCTATACTTATGTTCTCTTTTACAACCCCAACATTGAATAGGTGGCTTCCTTGGCCTTTTCCCACCTACCTCATCCATTATGTGCTCTCTAAAAGATGGTTGTCCCTGCGGACTGTTTTTGAAAAATGGTGGCTTGTTCCCCTTCTTCCTTTGTTCCTTCTTAAACTTCTTCTTGTCCTCCCAAGCCTTCTGGAAAGTAGGCTTTCCTTTTTGTTGATCATATAAGCACTTAGCTCACCTTATGGTTTCCTCCAAATTTTTAGGATCATCATATTGAATCTTATCAGCAATGAAAGACGACATCCCACTCAAATATCTATGGATATTAACTGTCTCATCCTTGATGAAGGAGACATAATTCAACAGTTATAAAATCTCCTTTCATACTCATTAATGGTCATGCTGCCCAGTTTGAGTTCAAAGAACTCTTTCATTTTTTTTTCATAATACCTCTTGGTTAAGTATTTCTTCTCAAAATGCTTCTTGAATTCCTTCCAAGTAACATTATTCTCTCCGATGTGTTGCACTTTCGCAAGCTAATCCCACCACATGGATGCATTTCCTTTCAGCTGATACATATAAATTCTTCTTTCTGCATGAGAAGAATAATTATGCAGTTGTAAATATTTTCTCATGCCCAACAACCATGTCTCGACATCTTCATCTTTCTTGTGCTCTCCATCAAAAGTAAGAGGTTTGATCTTATTCATTTATCCTCTCAGTTCATGCCCCCCAGACCTCTTATGATTCTTCCTGACAGGGGATGGACTTGAGCTACTATGTTCTCTCCTATTGAAATTCCTTTGGGAGTGATGGTGATGTATGCTACCACTCCTTGGTCTTCCTTTTCCCTCAGGGGTCCTGTGGCTTCCTGATTTGATGGAACCACTCTCCTTATCCAAATTATTTTTAATTCTATCTAGGCTCTATATTAACTTCATGTTGAAGTCTTCCTGCTGCTTTTTGGCTTTCATAATCCTCTGATTATCATCCTTGTGACTTTGGACATCCTTTTGCAAATTTTTAATGGCCTCTACCATATTCATGTTATCATTTCCTTCTCCATGTCCATTGGAGTTTGTTCCTTCCATACCAAAATGGAAATCCATTGCTCTAATATCATCTTATTAACTGTAATCCCCCTATGTATCATCCATCTCATTGCACTTTATGTTTATTCTTCTATTCTTGACAGTTATTAATTCTGCAAAAATGTGCAACCAACAGAACTTTGTCAGGCTAAATGTCTAAACAATTTCATGAAAACTTGAACCATTCTGGTTCAATAATATATATCATACTTCTTTCTGCTGATTTCTTGAGAATTTGATTGTTCAGATCCAATTTCTGGGTAAACAGTTATAGTCTAATGTTCAATACCTTTCTAACGCCTTTTTTCATGCTCAAATCTGAGTCATGAGTAGTGAGTTATGGATATCCGAAGAAGTTGATCTTTGCACATGTGATATTTCTTATTTAGAGCCCAATTATCTCTTGGACCTTTGCTAGATCCTTCTCTTCAGGTTCACATGCCTTCTTTACTTCACTCGGTGCAGGTTTGTACAATCAAGAACTTCACGGGCTCCTTCTTTAAGCCCTTTTCTGTTATTAAAAACAATTTTCGGGCACTAGCCCTTTTTCTTTGGCCCCTGAACACATGTGAACACAGGATATGACTGAGTGTTGGCTGCAAGGTGCTTATCCTATGCTTTGGTCTTTCGAGTTTCCAGAACTTGGGGCCTCAGAGATTTTCCTTTCACCTCACCTCATTTCCTTCAAATGTCGAAGTGGGGAACTTCCAAACAACTGCTTTTTCAGAGCTTTAGGATTTAGGAGATCTTCCTTCTTCACAATCCATTTCCTCCAAACGTCGAATCTTCGAATATTCATGAAAGAGATATTCAAAGTACATGGTATGACAAAAGAGATTATATCCGACAAAGATACAAAGTTCACTTCAAACTTTTGGAAATCTCTGTTTGTTCGTTTTGAGAGAAAATTACTTTTTAGTACAGCCTATCACCCTCAAATAGATGGGAAGACAGAGAGGGTAAACCAAGTATTAGAATACATGTTGAGGATAAGGTATCCTTGCAACTTGATTAACTTCTTATACTTGCATCTTTTTTCTTGATTAACTTTTGGAATTAAGTCTTCTTTACATCCCTGGCTTGTTTGTACTTCGACATTTGAATACCTCTTTACATTAGTTGGATTTGCATCCTTTTGAGTCATAAGGTTGACTGGGTCTGTATTAATTCCTTTATCCATAATTGTGATGTTTACATATGAAGAATTATCTAGTTCCATAGGTTCAGTCATTGTCTTTTTATCAAGCAATGATTCTTTATTGATAAGTTGATCTAACTCATTCTGTAGCGATTTCTTATCACTCTTTAAATTTTTCATTTGTGTGAGTAAGCTTCGATTATGAACCCTTAGGATTAAAAGTTCTTCCTCATTATCTAATTTTTCGACTTCACTTGTAATATCTTGAGTCTCTAACTTTTCATCTTTCATCTTTTTAATTTGTTCAATCAATTTTTTATTAAGGTTCCTTAGGCAGGAACCTTCTTCCTTTGTTTTGGTTAATTTCTCTTTGAGAACTTGATTTTCTTGTTCTGAATTTGTATTCTCTTGTTTCTTGTCTTTTGACATCCTCATTTTTACTAGTAAATGTTGATTATGATTTCTTAATCATGATATTCTCCATCTCGTTCTTGTAAGTCTTTGTCCATTTTTTATTTTTTGGTTTTTAGTTCTTCAATTTGTGTGATCAGTTCCCGATTTATCTCTTTGAAGTAAAGATTATTTGTCTTTGTTAACCCATTAAAATATTTCTCCATCTCAATTTCCAACTGTAATTTGCTATTGATGTCTTTATAATTTCCTACTTCGGATTTTAATATTAGTGATTTCCTTTGTGAGATATCTTGATATTCTTCCATAATAAATGATTTCCCACAAATTGGACAAAAACAATTGTGATTTTTAAACATTGTCATATACTCAAACTCAATTTCACAAAAAGGGCATTTAGTCCAAAATTTAGATTTATATATTGAATTCATTTTTCACAGTTTCCTTTTTCTCTCTCGATTATTCAATATATGTTTCCTTTATAAATATATATTCCTCCTTTGAATTGCTTGAATATTGCTTTGGTTTCCTCCCAATTTAATAAAAGGTATTAAGCAACTTTAATAATCTCCTTTATCTTTTAAACCTTATCACTTTTTATTTAAAATAACTTTGTAAATTATGAAAAGTTATATCTTTGTTTTAATACCCTCTCTTCTTACTTATCCTTTATAAATATCCTTTACACAAGTTAATTGGGGTTGAATTAATATTACTCCAAAAGACTTAGGTCATTAAATTTTTATTTTGTCTTCAACCTCATGTGTATATAAAAAGTTACCACTGTAATTTTTTTTATATATGGTAGGGAAATACCATGGGCTTGTAAACCACCAACAGTAAAATTAAAATTTAATCTTCCTTCTTCTTTGAAACTGTTTCTTTTAAATTACCTTTTCTTTTTTTAATTCTTTCTTTTTCTTTCTTTCTTTCCCTTTATTTTTTAATTTTTAATTTTCTTCTTCTTGATATTTGGTACTAACTTCTTCTAATTTTCTTACACCTGAAAGATTATTTCCTCAATCGTATTTTTTGATGATTTTTTTTTAATGGAAAAATGCCCTAACCTATTCAAAGACCTAGATAAATTAGTGAAACTCTGAAATTTTATGGCCAAAATCTAGATCGAGACTTTGATCTGGTGGTCCACTTCATGAGAACATCATGAAGTCATAACATAATTCCATATATCCATAATACATATTATTTTATTTACTATTCATTTTACATATTTACTTGATATCATATGAAATACAATACGTGTATATAAATACACGTGAGGAATGATAAGCCATGTTCTTTATAAAGGTCATGACTTATCATTTACATTACAATGCCTATTTGCATAATAAAAAACCTATAACATATTATTAAATAGTAAGAAATGTAATATACTAGGTATATTACATATTAACATATACATGTTGGCTTAGTCGTATAGCGAATGTGCATGGATTTTTACATGCCTGGTGGGTTAGGACTTAACTTCGTATATCCCTAGGTATATCATGTGAATCCTTCACTACTTTGTACGAGTAGGGATGGTTTTTGATTGGGCCCATATTATATTGAATGATATTTCCCACCAACTATCAAACTTCATTCAAGCCAAGAGGTTCTTCAAGACCTCTTACCTTGTTCTTTCTCTAGTTTACTGTAACACATTTCAAGGCATGCCCCCAAGGGGAAATATCTATTTCAATGAGGATCTTGCTCAATTATGGTGCCCTATATTATGGAAGCACAAAGCACCAACTAGGCTAACAGAGGTATCCATAGAATTTTTTGTGGGGAAGGGAGTATGTATATTTGAAGAAGAATTCACATACATAAGACTCTTTGGCTTCGAAGGGAAACCCTTTCTTCCTCCCTATTTATTTGTGATATATTTATTCTTTATGAACTATGTAGACAATACAAAATGTAGTGTATGTGTGTTTTGATAAAAAGAGGAAGAAAAAACTCATCCCCATGCCTTTCAAAATTGTTAATAGTTCAATTACAACTTCTTCTAGCCTAGTTGAGATGGTTGGATTCTCTAATTCATTCAATATGAAAGAGGATGAAGCATGTAAGGGATTTGTTTATGAAGGTGTTTTCACAGATCACATGGTTTCAATTATATATTGTTCTATTTTCACTAGGGTGGAGGAAATCATAGAGGGAGCTAAATATAACGAAGTTACACATGTTGAAACCAAGGTGGTATCCATGACAAGTAAAACTACTCCTAATAAGAAGAAGCAAGCCACTTGCAATGATTCAAATACATGGAGAAGTTCAAACATTTGTGCAAAGAAGGTCTCTCTACCAGAAGAAATCAAACAACCTCAGCACAAATAGAGGGGTATATACATGACTAGTATTGATGGTGCTTTTGTTCATCACTACCATAAGAGTTCCTCTTCAGGTCATAAAAATCAGGAAGCCAATTTAGAAGGAAGATAAACCTAAACCCCCCTTGACATCAATCGAAGATAACCCATACAATTACTCCTCTTCCAAAGAGGAAAATAAATCCAAATGGAGGTAACACTCAAGACCCCAAGGATTTGGAAGAAAATGTGGAAAAATATGGACGTCGTTGAGGTTAATGAAGTCTCCACATGAGCTATAATGAAAATAGATAAAAGTAAACTAATCGAAGAGGAGTTGGCTCGAGAGGGACAAACTATTTTTTAGGAAGATTATGTGACTCTGCATCATGCTAAATATGATAAATGGTCTAGGAAGCTATAGATTGAGAGATTCAATATGAAAGACACTGAGAGTAATAATAAAGTGGAGCTCCGAGATAAAGGTTAAAGGTTTGATTCCCTCAGGGGTACTCATATTTCATCAAGCCACAAGTGAAGCATTGGATCACTCAATAACTAAAAAGTAGCTAGACAATGAAAAATTGAAGAAAAGGATAAGAGGGCTCGAGGCAACCCTGAGCCTGAAGACATTATTTGTAGATCCTTTGTCCGTAATGATCTTAGATGAATTTCCTAAAAACAAGTGATTGAATCAAGATCAAAGGTTACAAAGGATGATAAAATGATAATGGGCATCAAGAACTATTTTTTCCAGAACATAAATAGAAGTCTTGACATAATCCTAGAAGCTCGGGACATTTCTATAGAGGTAGGTGTTGATTAATTGGGTTGGTTTTCATTGATGTCAACCCTTGAAGAAAGTTCTGTAGTTAATTCTGGTAGCACAAAGGTTTAGGTAATGGAACCAAGTTTGTTTTATGGATAATGGTATGACTTTTGATATATTTGTAGGAAAGACTATTCTATATGGATAGCACATGTCATTCCATTTCCAGTGGTATGTGGAACGTCACATAACTCCTCACGATTAGAGAGTTATGGCCATGTGAAGTTGGAGAACCCTCATGAGTCATCTAGAAGACCCAAAGTAGTCAAAGTGGTTGCAAAGAAGAAATTATTTAAATAATAAAGTGAAGTGATGAGTGTACTATAAGTCAAAGTGGATACAAAATAAATTATTTAAATAATAAAGTTAATGGAGAAATTACGAAGTGGACAAGTGGTTAGAAGTGGGTTAGCCCTAAAATAAGGAAAGTGGGTTAATATGGTTAGAAGGTAATTTAAATAATAAAATGAAGCGATGAGTGTAATATAAGTCAAAGTGGATACCAAAGAAATTATTTAAATAATAAAGTTAATGGAGAAAATAGTAAGTGGACAAGTGGTTAGAAGTGGGTTAGCCCTAAAATAAGGAAAGTGGGTTAAGATGGTTAGAAGGTAACCCCTTGAGGAAGCTACATGAAAGTATAAATAAGAGGCAAGGGTCTCTCACTTTAGTATATTGAATAACTACAAGTGACTGAGGTAACCAAAGGATATCTAAGCCGAATTTTAGAGGGAAGTTGAAGTAAAGAAAGTCAAAATTCAAGGGAGGATAAATTCTTTTGATGATGCTTTCTAAGGTATATTATTTACAGGTCATCTCACCATTTTTGCAATAAAAAAATTTCTAGAATGATTCAGACCATGAAATTGGTAGGTCCTTGAGGAAACATATCCAAGTAGCTGTGATAAAAAATGCATCTTGTGGTTCGTATTCTTGGAGTTACACTCCATGGAAAATAGGGTTTGTGGCTAGTGCTGAAACTAGTCTAAAACAGGTGTTTCGGGTAAAAACGTCATAACTTATTTATAACAAATCCAAATTTAGTAAGACCAAATGTATTGGTTAGAGTATAGTTTGTAGTATTTTGTGTACAATTTTCAGATCCATACAAAAAATATTTTGTGTGGGGCATTCTCTACAAGTTCACTCTCTAGAATAAGCAGAAATTCAATAAGGTATGCCATTTTTGTTATAGCTCGTTTTCTAAGAGGTTCCAAGCAGTGAAACCCGGAGGAATTGCATAAAGACACTGAAGAACATTGTGTGTTATTTTCAGATCTTTATTCATTACGTGTACATAGTTATGATTATTTCAAGTTAGGGTTGTTGACTAATCCAAAATTAGTCATGTGAGACTCAAGTAAAGTTTGATGAAAATGATATTCTCTTGTTGTTAAAGTTAAGGAAGGTATGTGACCATATACACCAGGTCTATTACAGAGTTACAAATCATATTTGTATAATGAAATTGATGAGGGATTTTGGTTGTACATGTTGGGTACATGGTTGAGACAAGTAGTTGATGAGTTGGCACATACATGAGGTGTATAGTTGATGATGTTGGTACATATTGATGAGTCATAATTTATGTTTATTTGATGCATGATTGGTACATATTTGGTGCATGGTTGATGCACTCATTGATGGTATAGGTTGGTTCATGGTTGAGGCACTTGTTTATGGTATAGGTTGATTACAGGTTGGTTGGCTATAGGTCAACGATACAGGTTGTTACAGTGGTATACCTCACAGTGATAGTGTGACAATGGTTCCATCATTATACTTCTACGTCAGGGTAGTTGGAAAGGATAGGTGGTTGTAGCCACCTTCCGGTTGTAGCCGGAGAACATAGGGGGTTGTAGCCTCCTTCTGGTTGTAGCCAGAGAATTGGGGAGTTGGAGCTTCCCTCAGGTTGTAGCTTGAGAAACTAGGGGGTCAGAGCCTCCTTCCAGTTACAGCTGGAAAATAAAGGAAGTTGGTGCTTCCAATGAATGTAATTATTAAAGACATATAAGAAAACGCATTCTGTGGTTTTCTCCCGCTTTGGATTTCCATGTAAACACACTGGTGTACTGTGTATGTGTATGATTGCTCATTTGTTCATTGTTTATTTACTCTACAATTATTGAATGATAACACTTGCATTATATGGTCAAAAATGATTAAATTTCTTTATTATTGATTCACCCCCCGTCTCAGTAATCCAACAATTGGAGTCAGAGCAGGTTCCTTCATAAATCAATTTAACCATTGAAAGGTAGATCATGGAGAGCAACAACATGTATAAAAATTGAATGCCACAGTTTGATGGATAGAAGTGTGCATTTTGGAAGAGAATGATGAAAACATATATACAGGCACAAGGATCTGAAATTTGGCAATCTGTTGTAGATGGATACAAAGAACCAATAGTTCTGTC
The DNA here is from genome assembly GCA_009831015.1 of Picea engelmannii. Taxonomy (NCBI): domain Eukaryota; kingdom Viridiplantae; phylum Streptophyta; class Pinopsida; order Pinales; family Pinaceae; genus Picea; species Picea engelmannii. The sequence goes on along the minus strand of ML787296.1, from coordinate 84,541 downwards.
GACAAATGAAAGAGAAATTAAACTCGGGAAAAATAATTCCAAATCCATGAATGCACTTCTGAATGGCCTTTGTGAATCAGTATACACCAAACTTATACTTTGTAAATACGCTAAAGAGATTTGGGACAAGATTCAAAATATTTATGAAGGAGATTCAAAAGTCAAAGAAGCAAAGCTTCAAACTTACAGAGATCAGTTCGAACAACTAAAGATGAAGGAATATGAGAATATTGCAGCTTACTTCTTACGAGTCGATGAAACAGTAAATGAAATCATAGGATTGGGAGAAGAAATTAAATAATCTGTAATTCTTCAAAAGGTACTAAGATCTCTTCCTATGAGATTTGATATTAAGATATCAACACTAGAAGAAAGAGCAGATCTAGACTCAATAAGCATGGATGAACTACATGGAATCTTCATAGCATAAGAAATGAGAACTGAATAGGAAAATCCAGATATAAAAGAAGCAACTTTCAAAGCATCCAAAAGGTCAAAGAAAAAGGGAAAGAAAAAAGAAAAAGAACATAGAAGCAACAATGACATCTTAGAAGATGATGAAGAAATGGCCAACTTTGTCAGCAGATTGAACAAGGGAACCAACGACGTATATAAAGGTAACTTTCCATTGATTTGTTTTAATTGTGATGGTATTGGGCATTTTTCTAACAAATGTCCTCATAAGAAAAATAAGGGGAATGATGAAGATTACTCAAATAGAAAACAAACATAGAAAGGAAAAAGAACCACAAAGAAAGATTTCAAGAAAAACTTATTCACCAAAAAAGATATCTCCATTTATCAGATGAAGATGAAGTCAGTGATAGTGAGACAAAAAGAGTTCTATTCATGGTATTAGAAGACTCTGATAAAGAAGACACCGAAGAATAATATGACGAGGTAGAAGTTGAATACCGAGAAGAATTGTTGTGTTCCATAGAAGTTATAAGAAGAGAAAAGAAGAAAAAAAATAAGCTATAAGCATAACTAGACAATAAAGAAGACACTTAGGAACCAAATGATCACAAATTTGAAGTTTCAAACAGAAGAAGATACAAGAATTGAAGAATCACTCAAAGAACAACTAGAAAAAAGAGACAGGATCATTGGGAATTTGGAAGCAGAGATTGTCACATTAAGAAAGGATCTTCAAAAGGAAAATATGCAGAACATCTCAAAAGTTTTGAATGACATTATCAACAATCAAAAGCCTCATCATGACAAGTCTAGACTTGGATACAATCAAATAGAAAAAGGATCAAGCTCCAAAACAACAGAACAAGAAACATATCCAAAAAGGTATGCCTAAACAACCAAAGGGGATAGGAAGACCTACAAGGAAGATTACAGGGACACTCCTCCACCGAGAAGAATTAGATTTCAGAATCAATGACCGATAGAAACAAATAGGCATCAGGAAGAAGAAGGATTCATAAGAGTAACTCCTTTCATAAGATCTTCAACTCTCAGGTATCAAAATATATTTTTTGGTTTATGTTATACATGCAATAATTTTGGACATAAATCTTGGAATTGTAGAGCTAACAACAGGAACATGAACAACTTTAAAAGTCATACAAAAAAGGTTTATCCAAGAAGGCCTAGTTAAACACAGAGAAGAAGTTACAACAGGTTTGAATCATTGAGCATTGAAGTGGAATGTTACAAGTGTAACAACTTTGGACACATGGCCAAAGATTGCAAAATGATAGTCCCTCCTAGAGAACCACAACAGAAAAACAACAATCACAGATAGGAACCTCAGAAGAGGACATGGATAAGAAACCAGAATCAATATAGCAATGAAGAATTCACACTCGCTCTACAAGATAAGAAGAAGAAACGTGGTTGGTATGTTGACAGTGGTTGTTCAAAACACATGAAAGGTGATAAAGACATGTTTATTACATTAAGAAATGAAAGAGATGAATCAGTCTCCTTCAGAAATGATGATTCAGCTAAAATCATTGGAAAAGACACAATCAGAATTGGAAACAAGAATACCAAGGCAGAAAATGTTCTACTAGTAGAATATATGAAACATAATCTTCTAAGTGTAAGTCAAATGTGTGACCAAGGTCATAAAATTACTTTCGATTCACAGAAGTGTGAGATAAGAAAAGAAGGTTTAGGAAAATTGATTGCAACAGTTGCAAGAACTTCGAGCAACATATATGTATTAAGTGAAAATGGAAATGAAAAGTGTTGTCTAGGAAAGGAAGATGAAGGTTGGCTATGGTACAAAATAATGGGTCACATACACTTTGACAACCTTGTCAAAGTCAGTAGAAAGGAATTCGTTATAGAAATGCCCCAGATCACGAAACCAACCAAGACTTTATGCAAGAATTGTCAACAAGGAAAGAAAACAAAGACCAGTTTCAAATCAAAGGAATACTCAACGACAAAACCACTGGAAATTGTGCATATTGATCTAGTTGGACCAACTACAACAAAGGGTTTAAAAGGTGAGAAATACTTTATGTTATTAGTTGATGATTATACAAGAATGACTGCAATTTGCTTTCTTAGAAATAAGTCAGAAGCTTTTGAAAACTTCAAGGTCTACAAGGAAATGGTTGAAAACAAAATGGATTCAAAAATCAAATGTTTCAGATATGATAATGGAGAAGAGTTCACTTCAAAGGAATTTATGGACTACTGCAGAAGACATGGAATAAAAAGGCAATTCTCCATTGCTAGGACACCTCAACAGAATGAATTTGTTGAAAGAAAGAACATGGTAGTACAGGAAATGGCTCGAACAATGTTAGTGGATTCCAAATTGATAGATATTTTTTGGACACATGCAGTTCATACAATAGTTCACATTCAAAATAGAGTAATTCTCATAAACAACACCGACAAAACTCCCTACGAGCTATGGAAAGGAAGACTAGCAAATGTGAAACACTTCAGAGTATTTGGAAGCAAATGCTACATTAAAAGAGAAGATGGAAGAATGGGAAAGTTTGACTCTCGTGTGGACAAATGAGTACTTGTTGGTTACTCAAGTTCAAGGAAATCATACAAGTGTTACAATATGAGGTTGAACAAAGTTGTGGAAAGCATCAATGTAACAATTGATGAAACATGTAGACGAGAATTAAAGGAAGAAGAAAATGAATCAATCGAACAAATTTATGAACAAGAAGTAGAAGATGAAGAAGAAGTAGAAGGGGAAGATGAAGAGGACCAGATAGAAGTAGAAAAACAATTTCATCAAGTGCCTCCAAAGACACCTAGCAAAGGAGTACAGAAGAATCATCCTTCAGATGAGATTATCGGAAACAAAGATGTAGGAATTGAGACTAGAAGAAGAATCTGTTTGTTAGAACAAATGCACCCAACACTCTCATCTACGATTGAACCAAATAGTTTTGAAGAGGCCGGTAAGGATGAATTCTGGAATAAGGCCATGGATGAAGAATTGGATCAAATAGAGAAGAATGACACTTGGGAATTGGTTTGAATACCAAAGAATAAGAATGTGATTGGCACAAAGTGGGTATTCAGAAATAAATTGAATGAATATGGAGAGGTTACAAGGAACAAAGCTATATCGGTATGTAAAGGATACATACTAGTTGAAGGAATTGACTTTGAAGAGACTTTTCCCCCAGTTGCCAGAATGGAAGCAATCTGATTGCTTTTAGCTTATCCTTTCTCCAAGAATATTAAAGTGTATCAGATGGATGTGAAATCATCTTTTCTGAATGGGGAACTTAAAGAAGAAGTCTACATTGAACAACCGGAAGGATTTCAGTTGTCAAAGAACGCAGATTATGTGTGTAAATTGAAAAAGGCCTTGTATGGTCTAAAACAGGCTCCTAAAGCATGGTACTCTATACTGGATAAATATCTACAAGGGGCAGGGTTCAGAAAAAGAAGTGAAGACAACAACCTCTACATCAAGGTAACTCAAGATAGTATTTTATTAGTTGAAGTTTACGTTGATGATATTATTTTTGGAAGTGTTGATGACAGGTTAAGCTAGAAATTTACAAAGGATGTGCATAATGAATTTGAAATGACATTACTCGGAGAACTATCCTTCTTTCTGGGTCTTCAGACACGCCAAAAGAACCAAGGAATATTTATTTCTCAAACTAAGTATATCAAAGAAATGATAAAGAGGTTTGGAATGGAAGATTGCAAACCAGTTACCACTCCTATGCAAACCAGTTGCAAGTTGAGAAAATATGATGATTCAAAGTCTACATACCAGAGGCAATACAGGTCAATGATTGGTAGCTTACTATATGTGACAACATATAGACTATATGTAATGAAGACAGTTGGACAGGTGGCACAATTTCAACAATCACATGTCATAGCAGTGAAGAGGATTTTCAGGTATCTCAAAGGAAAATAAGAGTTTGGATTATGGTATCCAAAAGGAAAGGATCTATCACTTATTGCCTACATAGATGTAGATTGGGCAGGTTGCATTGATGACTAACGAAGCACCAGTGGAACAACGTTCTACTTGGGTGAGTGTTTAGTATCTTGTCTAAGAAAGAAACAATCATTGGTGTCTTTATCTACATCCGAGGAAGAGTATATTGCAGCATCAGGATGTTGTACACAGTTTCTATGGATGAACCAAAATCTGACAGATAAACAGGTTGAGTATGATGAGACCATTCGAATCTATTGTGATAATACAAGTGCCATCAGTATCTCAAAGAACCTAGTGATGCACTCCAATACGAAGCACATTCCAATCAAGTATCACTTTCTATGGGAACAGGTTGCAGAGAAGAACATCAGAGTTGAATATGTGGGCACAAAAGAACAAGTGGCAGACATCTTTACAAAACCTCTTCCACGAGAAGTCTTTGAATATTTTCGCCAGAGACTCGGAGTAATTTCTACTCCAAAATGAATGCTTTTGAATGCTTATCTTATGTCTTATATTTACACAAGGAAGCACCATACAGAGGACCGTTCAGGTCAGGAGCTCAGTTTCAGGAAGAGTTCAGTCAAAGGGAGTATCCCCAAGGACAGTTCAATTAGGGGAGCAGCCCCAGATGGAAAGATACCTTTTCCATTGATGAAAAAGGGGAAGAGATTTATCATATGCAAATGCAAGTGCTTGGAGAAAGAGAACAGAGACATGGTTCCAGGGGGAGCATGAGTGATATGACTTCAGTATTGCATCAGAGTGTTTCCATCAATGCCAAAGGGGGATATTGTTGATTAATTGGGTTGGTTTTCATTGAATTCAACCCTTGAAGAAAGTCCGATAGCAAATTTCGATAGCACAAAGGTTTGGGTAATGTACCCAAGTTTGTTTGATGGATAATGGTATGAGTTTTGATATATTTTTAGGAAAGAATATTCTAGATGGATATTACATGTCATGCCATTTCCAGTGGTACGTGGAATGTAACATAACTCCCCACGGTTAGAGATTTATGGCCATGTGAAGTTGGAGAACCCTCATGAGTCATCTAGAAGCCTCAAAAGGCCAAAGTAGTCAAAGTGGTTGCAAAGAAGAAATTATTTAAATAATAAAGTGAATTGATGAGCGTACTATAAGTTAAAGTGAATACAAAATAAATTATTTAAATAATAAAGTTAATGGAGAAATAACTAAGTGGACAAGTGGTTAGAAGTGGGTTAGCCCTAAAATAAAGAAAGTGGGTTAAGATGGTTAGAAGGTAATTTAAATAATAAAGTTAATGGAGAAATTACTAAGTGGACAAGTGGTTAGAAGTTGGTTAGACCTAAAATAAGGAAAGTGGGTTAAGATGGTTAGAAGGTAACCCCTTGAGGAAGCTACATGAAAGTATAAATAAGAGGCAAGCGTATCTCATTTTTAATCACACTTGAGCATATTGAATATCTACAAGTGACTGAGGTAACCAAAGGATATCTAATCCTAATTTCAGAGGGAAGGTGAATTAAAGAAGGTTGAAATTCAAGGGAGGATAAATTCTTTTGATGATGCTTTCTAAGGTATGTTATTTACAGGTCATCTCACCATTTTCGCAATAAATTTTTTTCTAGAATTATTTAGACCATGAAATTGGGATTCCTTTGAGGAAACATATCCAAGTAGCTATGATTAAAATTTCATCTTGTGGGTCATTGCATTTTTGGAGTCACACTCTGTGGAAAATAGGGTTTGTGGCTAGTCCTGAAACTAGTCTTAAAAAGGTGTTTCGGGTAAAAATGTCATAACTTCTTCATAACAGATCCAAATTCAGTAAGACCAAATGTATTGGTTAGAGTACAATCTGTAGTATTATGTGTACAATTTTCAGATCCATACAACAAATATTTTGTGCAGTGTATGCTCTACAAGTTCGCTCTCTAGAATAATCCATAATTCAATAAGGTATGTCATTTTTTCTATAACTCATTTTCTGAGAGGTTCCAAGCAGTGAAACCTAGAGGAATTGCACAAAAGACACTGAAGAACATTTTGTACTATTTTTATATCTTTATTCATTACAGGTACATAGTTATGATTATTTCAATTTAGGGTTGTTGACTAATCCAAAATTAGTCATGTGAGACTAAAGTAACTTTTGATGAAAAATTTATTCTCTTGTTGTTAAAGTTAAGGAAGGTTTGCAGGTATGTGATCATATACACCAGGTCTATTACAGAGTTACAAATCATATTTGGATGATGGAATTGATGAGGGATTTTGTTTGAGGTACATTTTGGGTACATGGTTGAGACAAGTAGTTGATGAGTTGGCACATACATGAGGTGTATAGTTGATGATGTTGGTACATCTTGATGAGTCACAGTTTATGTGTATTTGATGCATTATTGGTACATATTTGGTGCATGGTTGATGCACTCGTTGATGGTACAAGTTGGTGCATGGTTGATGTACTTGTTTATGGTATGTGTTGTTTGGTACAAATTGTTACAGATTGGTTGGATGTAGTTCAGTGGTATAGGTTGTTACAGTGGTATATCTCACAATGATATTGTGGCAGTGGTTCCATCATTCTACTTCTATGTCAGGGCGGTTGGACAAGGCAATGATAGGTGGTTGTAGTCACCTTTCGGTTGTAGCTGAAGAACATAGGGGGTTGTAGCCTCCTTTTTGTTGTAGCCATAGAATTTGGGAGTTGGAGCTTCCCTCAGGTTGTATCCTGAGAAACTAGGGGGTTGGAGCCTTCTTCTAGTTGCATCTGGAAAATAAAGGAAGTTGGTGCTTCCATTGAATTTAATTCTTAAAGACATATAAGAAAAATCATTTTGTAGTTTTCTCCCGCTTTGGGTTTCCACATAAAATCACTGGTGTACAGTGTATGTGTATGATTTCTCATTTGTTCATTGTTTATTTACTATGCAATTATTGGATGATAATGCTACATTGATATAACACTTGCATTATATGGTTAAAAATGATTATTTTTCTCTATTACTGATTCACCCCCCTCCCAGTAATCCAATAGTAGGTGTCTTGACAAGAAAGATATGTTCCCTTAAATAATATTTGCAAAAGGATTTACATAATGATGATCATTTTTATAAAAATGCAATGAGTACCTTCGTGGAAAGAATATCAAGTGTGGATGAGCTGACAAGGTGGAAGATACATTTTGTTTCTAAAAATAATCTAAAGCAAATACATGCTAGTTGGCTCGAGAAGATATTGATACCCTCCAGCAATTGATCACCACCTATGACACTCTTGAAGGAAGGAGAAATGCACCATTTCTAAAGGTGGCCTATATTGTGAAGGAACTTGAAGGTCCACCCTTCATAAGGGAATTGATGTTATTGATAAAGATCAGATGGAAGTAAAGTTAGTTATACTTATATTCACATGGGGAACCAAGTTTGATTACCTCATGAATTTGAACTAGAATATGAAATTGGATGTTGGATGGCCAGTTCCATGAATTAGAATGAAGATCAAGCATCTATTGCAAAACATTAGCATGCCACGTTGAAAGGAATTGAAGACAAGTTGTTTAGTCTCAGGGATAAACAAGACATAACCGTAGCACCGTTATGAGATTATATTCAAGAATGACTAAAGGGTGCATTAGAAGAAATAAAACCCACCATAACCTTCAATATTAAAGAAACAACTACATTGGTTCTAATTGATATGTGGTTTCTTGTTTAAAGAATCACAAGTGAGAAGGGATTAGAACCACCATTCCCTACTTTCATTTTTGTGAGTAAAAGTTTTGTTTGAAGGATTTCCCTTGGGTTTTGTTCTTTATAACTGCCTCATTTTGTCTTCCAGGTCACCTCTATTTAATGTATGGTCTATGGGAGCCCCATCCTAGTCCGATAGGATGAACACATTTCATATTTTCTCGTTTAAGTATCACGAATACTATGTAGTGTCGATTTTGCACACATTTTATTTGATATTGAATAGTAAATTTGTATCTATTATTTTATTTAAACTCCATAGAGAACTATTTTAGGAACTCATGACTTTTGTGCTTTCTAACTTTTAGTAAAGTGTGTAATCTTGAGAATGTGTCTCCTTTACATACTTATGTTATGAATGGTACAAAATCATTTAATTTTCTATGGAAAGGACCATTTATGTTCTATGTTCTGTGTGTATTACTTTAAAAAAAATTATCTTTCTCTTTCTGTAATATGGGAAATGGTTATGGTGGAGTGAACAAATTTGTTTATCTCTCTTGTGCCAAATTGTCATTGTGAAATATTTTATCTTTATGTGTCCCATTTCCTATTCCACTCATAGGAATTAAATGTTTGATGAATGAATAATATGTTATCCAAAACCATAAGATAATTTTCATTTGAGTGAGAAAGAGAGGAGAACCATCTCTATAAAAACATAGAGGGTATCTCCACTTCCATGAGAATACCCTGTGAAGTTGACTCATATGATTAACAAGAAAATAGATCAACAAGAGACCTATCAAGGATTTTAGGAATATTCACCTCTCCCTCCAACATCGGCACAGTGTCCACCATTGGATATTCCAACACCACCTTAACATGGGAGCGCAAAATAACCAAAAAAACAAATATCTCCATCATTCTCTCCACCCCGCTCTGCTTGATTCTGTCGTCTACTATTTCACTAGTCCTCCTCCATTATTTCACCAATTCCCATGCCCAATCTATGATGAGATAACGAGAGACCAACTCCACAGAGGTTTCCAGATCCTTTCAACATCTCATGATTTCTAGAAACAAAACCCAAAACTATACACATACTTCTTATTTGTTAGTTGGACATAGAGAGAGTATTTGAGGGCCATGTAGTTGTGTGTCCCTACTACTTTAGTCATGATATGGGATTCTCCTTCCATATTCATAATCATCTCCAGTCCAAAATCAACCACACGAGCATTCATATCATCATCCAAAAAAATGTTAGTGTACTAGATGTCTCTGTGATAAATGGAGGGATCAATACCCTTATGCAGATAAGCCACCCCTTTGGAAGTGCCAAAATTGATGTTCCAATGTTGCAGCTAGTTCAAAGGATAGGATTTGGATTTTCCTCCAAAGATATTCTCATCCAAAATTCCATTAGGCATGTAATCATATATCAAAAGCCACTAGTTCCCTTCACTCTCGTCACTGGCTACGCAACAACCTCTCAAAATGACCAAATTTCGGTTCCTAATGTTGTTGATGATCACCACTTCATTCAATAATTATGAATCCCCTTTGAGAGTTTGGTTTCTAATTCTCTTCATTTCAATCTTCCTACTATTAGCGAGTATTCCCCTATACATCGTACTAGAGAATCCTCCTTGTCTGATTAGATTAGTGTCGATGGAATTATCCATGGTAGCCTTGATATCTTGAATGTCGAACCGCGTTGTCCTAGTGTTGGATTTCACAATAGGCTTTAGGATTTTCTCGTTCTACCTCAAGAATCCATTGTTCACAACCTTACAATTCTTCATCCTCACCAACAAACAATAGAGAAGTTCGAGAGCGCAGATCAAAAGGCCTACAATAGTGCCTATGAAACCATAGGCTAAAACATGGCCATGCAAGGTGGTTTGAATGAAGGGTATGTTGAGGATACACTATGCAATACCTCTATTCTTGTGATGCATTCATGCAGCTACGGGTAAAATCATAACTCTTCTACAAATTTATAACATAGATGAAGAAATATAGTATAATTAAGTTGAAAACATAAACATTCATATCTAGTAAATAATCTTTTCATACTTAGGAAAAAGAATTCCCTTTATTGATTTCGCAAGAAATATCACTAAACCAAAAACATATCTAAGGAACCCCCCTAGTTGAAGAACACAGTCCCAATTTATTCCACCTCCCAGAACCAAAACTCATAAATATTGACCCACTACAAAGAAATCCCTCCCTTATTTTTTGTAATACCCAGATTGCATTGCAATCTCCATCAAATAGATCACCATAATATTTACTAACTAGGAGAGATAGAGAAACTATCACAGATCCCTAAAATCATGGAACAGAGTGGCCCTAAATTGAAAGAAATGAAAAAATAGATATGGAACGTGGGAGAATCCATTAGCATGGATGCTTTGCATAATCCTTCTCTTATTTTATAAATTCTACATCTTCTAGTTCAAGATCACCCGATGTAGCTTCTTGGTTGTACTTAAGCAGGTCGATCTCTGTGATTCAACTATTGTAAGAGTTTGGAAGACCTTCCCACTTAATAAAATAAAGCTTATATGACCTTCCTTCATAAATATTGAATGTGTCTAACACTCGTTCAAGATGTTTTAATTTTTTCTTTGGAAAGTGTGGGTCTAGTTGTCCTCCTTCTCATTCTTATCATCATCTATTTGGTCATCATTTCTCCCAGTTGAGTGTGAGTGAAGGTCAACAACATTAAAATAGGATGGATGTCTAGATCCTCTGGAAGATCGATCAGATAAACATTTTCATTTATCTTTTTTTTTATAATTTTACAAGGACCAAATTTCTTAGTCTTCAATTTGTTGCAAGTACCCTTGGGGTGCCTTTCCTTGTGAAAATTTATCATGACCATTTCTCCTTCCTGAAATACATTTTCCCTCCTATGCAGATCAACATCTTTCTTATATTGTTCATTCAATGACTGCAATTTGTGCTCGACTTGTTGATTTATTTCACGAATATTCTCCACAAAATATGTATCATCTGGACTGATACATGGATTTGTAGGTAGATCAACTAAGTCTACAATTCCTTTTGTATTGGGATCATATACAAATTGAAACACATATTTACCTGTAGATATGTTTATGTTTGAATTAAGGGAAAATTCAACTTCGGGTATTGCTAAATCCCATTATCGAGGATTGTCATGCACTAGGAACCTTAATAAATTAACCAAACTCCCATTCACCACCTCAGCTTGACCCTTAGTTTGGGGGTTGTAAGATGAACTGAATTACAACCTAGTATTCAATTTTTTCAACAAGACCCTCCAAAATTGGCTTAAGGATTTGGCGTCTCTATCATTGGTTATGGTTTTTGAAATACCATGTCATCATACTATTTCCCTAAAGAAAAAATGTGTCACTTGGCTTGCATCATTTGTATTTCTACAAGGTATAAAATGGGTCATTTTGGAAAAGCATTCCACTACTACAAACATTGAGTCATGACCCCTTAGGGTTCATAGTAGTGCCAAGACAAAATCCATGGAAATATAATTCCATGGTTCCTTTGGTATAGGTAATGGCATATAGAGGCCCATATTTTGGTATCCTCCTTTTGTTGTTTGACACACCCTAAAAACATAAACAAACATGTTCACATCTCTTCTCATTTTAGGCCAAAATATTTTCTCTCTCACTATTTCAAAGGTCTTATGCCTTCCAAAGTGTCTTCCCAACCCATTTGAGTGAATCCCTCTCACAAGATTTTCTCACCTTGATCCAAGGGGAATGAAAAGTTGAGAACCCTTAAACCAAAACCCATCCAATAATAAGAATCCTTCAAATGAAGGTAAACCAGTAAGGTCTCGTCCACTTAGAATTTCAATAATGCTACTAAAGTATGGATCATCGACATATTCACTCTTGATTTATTCAAATCCAACTAATTCATTATTCATTACCACCAACATATGATGCCTTCTACTTAAGTCATCGACCACTACATTGGTTTTACCGCTCCTATGCTACACAACAAATGTATAGGCATGCGAAAATGAATCCCATTTGGCATGTTTGTGGGAAAGCTTGCTCTGGGAATTTATGTACTTCAAGGCTTGATTATCAATCATCAAAATGAATTATTTATGCAGAAGGTAATTCCTCCAATATTTTAAGGCTTGTACCATTGCATAGAATTCCTTATCATAAGTGGTATACTTATGTTTAGCTTCATTTAATTTTTCACTCAAAAGGGCCACATGTTTACCTTCTTGGATTAATACTCCTCCAATTGCAACTCCTAAAGCATCACATTCAACCGTAAAAAGTTTCTCAGAGTATGGTATAGTGAGAATGGGTGCTTATGTAACCCTTCTTTAGAGTTGTTCAAAACTCGCAACAACTTCCTTTGTCCAAGTAAAGACCTTCCCTCTTGTGCAATTAGTCAAGGGAGCACTTAACCCATTGAAATTATAATGAACCTCTTATAAAAGTTTACGAGTCTATGGAATCTCTTCACCTCTATGATACTTCGAGGAGTAGATCACTCAAGGATTACCTTTATTTTTGATAGATCCATGCTCAATACACTTGTTGAAATAACATTACCCCAAAATACCAACTTATCCCTACATAATTCACTCTTTTTAGCGTTGATAAACAACCTTTATGTATGAAGTATGTCAAGTATTTTTTTCAAATGTTCTACATGCTCCTCCATATTTTTACTAAAAATCAAGATATTATCAAAATGGACTGATAAATTTACCAATGTGCATTCTAAATACTTGATTCATTGTTCGCATGAAGGTAGATGGGGCATTGGATAAGACAAACAACATCACCATCCACTCATATAAACCAACATTGGTTTTGAAAGTGGTATTCCACTCAGAAACTTCATGAATTCGCATCTAATGATATCCACTTATGAGGTCAACCTTAGAGAAGATCTTAGAACCTGGAAAACAATATAGTAAATCATCCATTCTTAGTAGTGGATATCGATACTTCACAGTGATTTTGTTAATGGATCTAGAACCAATACATAACCTCCATTTCTTTGCTCTCTTCTTTCCTCATGCTTTCCCTTATAAATCCATTTTCCAATAATTATGTAATTTTCCTCCTCATTTCCTCATTTTCTCATTTTCTATAGGAGTCATCTTGTAAGCAACCTGATTTGGAAGTTTGGCCCCAGGAACCAAATTAATTTTATTGGTAATTCCCCTTGAAGGAGGCAAACCAGTCGGTAGGTCAGATGGTGTGAAATCTGGTTACTATTGAAGTAAGTTTTTCACATCTAATGGGATTGTTTGCTGACATAACTTATGTTTTCTAAAGGGTATGGCAGATAGAAAATCCCACCCTTGGATTCCTTGGAAAACTTCTTCCACCCCATTGTAATCAAGGATAGAGTTGTTAATTCAGTTGATTATTCTCCTTTAAAAGGCTTCAAGATATGGAATTTTCCTTCATGTTGTATCACATTCGTGTTTTTTTCTCCATGGTGAACTACATTCTAGTCATATTTCCAAGGTCTACCAAATAGAAGATGGAAGACATTCATTAGCACTACATCACATAACACTTTGTCTGCATAAGGGCCAATTTTGAAGTCAACAAGACAAGATTGATTTACAGGAACACTATGATCCTTTTTCAACTAGGAAATACTATAGAGGTGTCATTTTGGAATGCAAGCAAGTTGTAATTTTTGCACCGTTTATGTACTTACCAAATTATCAATAGACCCTCCATCTACAATCACCTTGCACTTGAATTTTGTTTGAAACACGCCCTTCCTTTCCCAATCCGCTTCTAGGTTGCTTTGTTCCTGGATGTTAAGGTCCTCCTCAACATCAGACTCTCTCCTCTCTTTTCTTTAATTTCCTTTGTCAAGAGATCTTCTCCTTCCTGTGCTACCATCACCCTTTTTTTTGTTTTGAGGGAAATCTACCACCTTATAGGGTTCAGTGTATATAAAGCACTTCAACGGTTTACAACTTCCATAAAATGGTTTCCATCATTCCCTACTACTGAAGGTTCCCCTACCTTGGAATTTTTCCTTAACATTGTCCATTGGTTCTTCTTTGTTGGTAGGTTTGGAATAACTTCCTCTCCCTTTATTCAAATTGCTTCCACCTTGTTTGATTGTTTCTTTACCTCACCTATTCAGTTTCTCTTCTGATTTCAAGGCTAGATGATATACTTCATCTGCAGAGTTCACTTTGAACATGACCAACTCATCTTGGAGTTGAAATATAATTAGGGCACTGGCATATGTTGTCACTTCATCATCCTCTTTCAAAGAAATCCTCATTTGCATCCTCAAAAATTCTTCAGTGAAAGAAGGTATGGATAACTCGTTTTGTTTTAGATTTTGATACTCCCTAAAAAATTTGTTGATAATCCAAGGGAATAAACTTAGTCTTCAAAAGTTTTAACATCTTTGGACACATTCTGATCTTGTCTTTTCTTAATATTATGTAGATTATCCCACCATAGAGCCACTTTCAATTTCGTTTTTGATGCTACAATTTTGACCTTTCATGGATCTGTCTCTTCAATTCCCTCCATATCATAGTATTTCTCTAACTCTTGAATCCAATCCATGAACAATTTTGTATTTAATTCACCTTTAAAATCAGGGAATTCAACCTTAACTTGGGTTCCTTTCATGTTTATAGTTTCAATAATCCTCTCGATGGGATCTATGGCTCCGACCCAACCCCTTTAAACTTCTGACTCTTCCTTGGAATCGTCACGAGGAAACCTAGACTCAATGGCCTTTAACCTTCAGAGTAATTCTTCCTATAGATTTTCTCTTAATATATCTTTCCTCCTGCCTCTTTTTCCCTAGCTTAGGTGGACTCCCCTATAGAACATCGAGGTTTTCTCTAATACCAATCTGAAGCAGTCACTCAGCTACAGGTGAACTCAAAACTCTACTACAGAGTTATGACAAAGATGAACAAACATAGTATAACCAATCTGAAAACACATACATTCATATAGTAAACAAGTGTTGCATGGCAGTGTAGTCCCTTCCAGGTTGGAATGGGAATAAATGTGACCGAGTACAGACAAGTGGGAAGCAATTTGAAGTACATGTGGTATCCATGCAGAATTTAGCATTCCTAAATTAGTTTTCTTTGAAATCTATCAAAAATTAATAATGGTTGTTACATCAACAAAGGTTCCTAGTATCTAAATTTGATAGTACAGGAAAGATTTAACATTTAAAAAATTTCATACTTTTGTTTTTGTTCAAAACATTCAAACACAATAGAATACTAATAATGTCTTGCAACAAAGGTTCCTAGACACAAAAAATTTAGCATACTATAGAATAGTAATAACATCTATTATATCAACAAAGGTTCCTTGACACAAAAATTTTAGCATACTATAGAATAGTAATAACGTTTGTTACATCAACAAAGGTTCCTAGACAAAAAAAAATTAGCATACAATAGGACAATTAGTTTTCTTTGAAACAATGGTTCCTTGACACAAAAAAATTGAAATTTATCAAAAATTAATATGCTAACATATCCAAAGTTTACAAACAAAAAAACATTTAGCATTCCCGAATTAGTTTTCTTTGAAACAAAGGTTCATGGACACGAAAAAATCAGCATTCAATAGAATAGTAGGTTCCTGGACATAAAAACCTGAATTAGTTTTCTTTGAAACAAAGGTTCTTGGACACAAAAAAATTATCATTCAATAGAATAGTAGGTTCCTAGACACAAAAACTTGAATTAGTTTTCTTTGAAACAAAGGTTCCTGGACACAAAAAATTTAGCATTTTCGAATTAGTTTTCTTTGAAATTTATCAAAAAAGGTTCCTAGTATCTAAATCTGATAGTACGAGAAATATTTAACATTTCAAAAATTCCATAGTTTTGTTTTTGTTCGAAACATTCAAACACAATATAATACTAATAATGTCTTGCAACAAAGGTTCCTGGACACAAAAAATGTAGCGTACAATAGAATAGTATTAATGTTTGTTACATCAAGAAAGGTCCCCGGACAAAACAAATTTA
This sequence comes from Picea engelmannii, assembly GCA_009831015.1. Lineage (NCBI taxonomy): Eukaryota > Viridiplantae > Streptophyta > Pinopsida > Pinales > Pinaceae > Picea > Picea engelmannii. The sequence goes on along the minus strand of ML787296.1, from coordinate 68,415 downwards.
GCATACAATAGGACACACAAAATTTAGCATTCCCGAATTAGTGTTCTTTGAAATAAAGGTTCCTGGACACAAAAAAATTGAAATTTATCAAAAATTAACTAGACACCAAAAATTTAGGATACAATTGAATAGTAATAACGTCTTGCAACAAAGGCATTCCCGAATTAGTTTTCTTTGAAAGTAATAACGTCTGTTACATCAACAAAGGTAATGTTTGTTACATCAACAAAGGTTCCTGGACAAAAAAAATTTAGCAAACAATAGGACACATGTCTGTTACATCAGCAAAGGTTCCTGGACACCAAAAATTTAGCATACAATAGAATAGTAATAACGTCTTGCAACAAAGGCATTCCCCAATTAGTTTTCTTTGAAATTTATCAAAAATTAATAATGTCTCTTACATATTTTTGGAAATTTAAATGTGTTTTTCATATAGACTGGGATTGGGGTTCCCGCAGACCATAAAAAGAAATAAGTACAAGAATTAGGAATGTTGAAAGAAGAAGTGCGTGACGGTAGACAGGAAGACCTAAAAAGAAGAAATTGGAAGTTATGAGTGTTTGGTTATAGTTTTCTATTTAAACAAGTATAGTAACTGGATTGATAAAGAAAACAAGATGACAGTATAGACTTACTATGAAGCCGATGCGTTTTTGTTATTGTTGTCGATGGTCAGTGGAATCCTGTCAACCGGTTGTTGCCCTTCCTCGATGAGGTTGTCCATTCTTCGTTGGAACCATTCTTCAATGTAGCTTCTCATGGGGGCCATGTTGATTTCATCCTAGATTTCTATGTCATAAAGGTTGTTTTCTAATTTCCTTAGATCCATTGAAATACTATGCAGACTCTGTTCAATTTCTTCATTGTATGCTGAATAGTCCAGTACCCAGTGCTCGATCTCATCTACACGATGTTCAACTATGCCGTAAAAATTTTCGAAAGACATACCCTTTAAAATATCAATTTGTTCATTGAAGGCTTCTTTGGTCATTGACAAGTATTTGAGAATTAAGTTTGGGTCTTTAACCTCATGGGTACTTCTGGCTAAGTCTATTTGGATTACGTTTGTGAATAATTCTTCCTTTTCTAATATGGCTTGTTTACATGATTCGACAATGAGCTCCAGGTTCTTAACTTTCTTTTGCTAGCATGCTTTTATTTTTTTGGTCCGCTTTGGGGAGGGGAGATTCTCTTGTCTTCTTTTCAATTCCGAGGTGTTAATGGCATGGTTGGAAAAAGGGGTTAGCACCTGTTCACATAAATGTTGATCATTTTTAAAATTCGCCTGCAAATGTTCGAGCAAATCATTTGCCCTCTTTCATAAGGAAACTATATTTTGTGATGTTTCCCAAGCTTCAGTAACTAGCTGCAATATTTTCTTGATGTTATTCTCTACAAGGAATCTAGACGATGTAAGGAGGGTAGAGGATACTTTCATCTTGGTTGCAATGGTAGTAGGCACATTTTTTTCTAAAGAACTGGCAAATTCTAGGGTAGCAATGAAAGCCTCCTCAAATTCCTTGAGGCGGTCTTTCAGTCTGGCATTTTCCACTTCAATTCATCCAATGGAATCATCAAGAGTATCATCGGTTACGCAGTGAAATAGGGATATTTGGGACGGCCACATTTTCCTAAAGTGAACTCTATGCAAGATTTGTCTTTCCTATTTTTTACATCTCTCTTTTCAATGACCGTATTTTTAGATTGGCTATCAAAAACAACGCTCTGGAATATGAAGGATTCATATTCATCAAAAATGTCGGTCTCAGCTATTTCCATTGTGGACGGACCAACTTTGTGTATGTGCTCAGTTTCAATTTCAAGTTGCAACTGTTCACTTTCAATTTCGAGTTCGTATGCTTGCCCTGCATTGTTTTTTCTCTTCTTCGTCAGTGGAATTTTGTGAGAACTATCAATTTTTATGCGAGGAGGGTTCTTATCTCCTCCTCTGTTTGAATATTTCTGGGTTTCTTTCTGGGGTGGGTCGTTGGATCGATGTTCTATGATGTCATGCTCTTGGGAGTGTTGGCGGGGCACTGGGCACTCTTCTCACCAGATACTTTTTCCTGTTCTCTGTACAATTCAATCGCGCTTTGCAATGTCTCTACATCGTAATCACCATAAGCAGGATTGTTGTCATCACTATCCCTATATTCAGTCAGGTGTCTATGGATAAAAGAGATGCTAAATCCAATTGCCAGTAAATGTTCTCGAAAAATCCCATTAGGGTCAAACCCTTTTATCCTTTCAACATATGTTAGGTTCAATTTCTTGAAATGGCCAGAAAAATCGTCAATCTTGTTGATGTTTCTGCACACGAAGTCGCTGACTTTCCAGAGCAGAGGAATGAACTATTTTTTTTTCTTTTCATGGAAAAAATGCAACCAGTGGTTGTATTGCCTTGTTATTTCTGCAACAAACATCTTGTCCATGATGTAGCATGGAAGGAAAGCAAGATTTTCCTTGGAGCCAAAGACCATTAGTACACTGTGATTTTCCTTTTGTTCAAGTGTGCTCTTACTATTCAAAAACATGGTTTTCTAGCCAGAAATCCATGGAGCATCCTTCCCTAACAATAAATCTTTGAAAACTAAGACAAAGTCATTAAAAACTTCATAAAAACAATTGGAGGCCTCGTGCCTCCACAGGGCCTGGTACCAGAATGTTACTGGGTTGAATCCACCATTTATTTTCTTGGAAAGAGATAGTTTTGGAAACAGACAACAATGCACTATTGCGAAAATCAAGTAGGATGACATATAAAATTTATTTGATTCTTTGAATCATGACAACTGGGAACATATCTCAATGGAAATTAGCTTCCACCAATCGAAAATGAATTGTTCCTTGACTGTGAAGTAAAAATATAAATTATTATATGGGAAATGCTTGTCATGGATGCCTGTCTCGTTATTCTTGTAAACAACCAAGTAATTTCCCGGAATGGATTTCTAAAGGAACTTACTTGCAACTTTGTGATATCTTCAGGAACTATTGTCGGGTCTTTGAGGAACTCGTCTCAGATGTCCAATTCGTTATCATGTTTTTCTAGGAACTACTTCAAGTCTTGTCCTATGAAGGTCAATGTTGGCTCCAACAATTTTAACATCTTGCAGAAGACCTGAGGTGATGAAGAAACAGGAGAATGGTGTGGAATAATTATTTAGCTTGGAATACATTTTTCGATGCACCAAGAGACCACCTCCTTACAGTAAAAAACCTTAGGGGCACAGCCTGCCCAATCAATTACAGAGGTCCAAATCACTTCATTCTGGGCAGAACAAGATGAATAGTAAAAGTATACCCTGGACCACTGGAAGTTCTGGTCCTGATGTCTGAAGCTATTTACTGTATCTCTACAAAACTGTTGTCAACCTGCTGCCATAGGTTTACAAGAATGTTTGTTTTCTCCAGACGATGAATGAAATGAAAAGTTGGAAGGGATAATATAACGTTGCGCAAATCTTGGTCCAATGTGTGTGAATGGGATATCTCCTCGAGACTTTCGCTCATTAATGACAATTTCGACGGTTGTTCCATGATGCGCTATTAACATTAAACACTAGTAATTGCATACCTATAAATGTGAACGTGGTGGATATGAAAATGAGCGATTAAGAATTGTAGATTTCTTGAACGGGCCAATGCAATGACCCATGTTTGATATGAACAATCAGAAGGGACAATATAACTCTCTGCATATCTTGGTTTAATGCGTAATAATGGGAGATCTCCTTGATCATTTTGCTCATTAATGACAATGTTGACGGTTCCTGCATGGTCAGTTGTTAGCATGAAAGTTTTCTAATTGCATACTAAGAAAGAAGTAGGGAGGTCATGGGGACGGGAAAAAGTAGCTTCAAAATAGGGTTACAAGGTACAATTGTTCGATGTGAGGGTGCGAGGGTCAAATTGTATGTCTCGAAACTTTTTTAGTGCAATACGCGTAACACCGAAGAGGGTATGATAGGACAGTCTAGAGAGAAATTTGTATATCACTAGTAAGAGAATAACAAATGTATATTAGGAAGGATAGGAAGTTAGTGTTGATTAAGGTTGTTTGTCATTGATGTCAACCCTTGAAGAAATCCTGGTAGCACAAAGGTTTGGGTAATGGACCCAAGTTTGTTTGATGTAAAGATGACTCATTATTGTCTTGTCATGGTTGATAAGAAGTACATATTGATGAACTCCAAAGTGGTCCCCTTGTGGTGAAAGCCCTCACAGGAAGATGCTTTATGGATTGATTTATCCTAGAAGTATGGTTAGAGAACCCATGCTTCATTGTGGAATAATGAGATGAAGGACAATGAATTTTTCAGTGAAACTATCCTAGATGCATAGTGCTTGTCATGCCATTTCTGGTGGTATGTGGAACGTCACATAAATCCTCACAGTTAGAGAGTTATGACCATATGAAGTTGGAGAACCCTTATGAGTCTTATAGAAGCCCCCAAGAGCCAAAGTGTCTTGCAAAAGAAATTATTTTAAATGGAGAAGCCCTAAAATAAGGAAAGTGTAAGGCTACATGAAGATATAAATAAGAGGCAAAACTCACTCATTAAGGACACACTTGTGCATATTGTATATATATTTTTCTTGTGTAAAGCTTCTTGTAAATACTTGTGGATACATCTGAAGTGGCGAACATCTGAGGTAGCATGAAGGGCTGAAGGTGAAATTCTTGGATTTACAGAAAACCATATTTTCTGAGGCATACGCAGGATGCCTGTGTATAGGGTGTGTACAGTATGCATATTGTCTGTGTATAGGGAGCTTACGTAAGCGGGTTAGCTGTGTATAGGGTGAATACATGTTGGTAAAGCCATGGAAACTTGAGAAGATGAAGATGCAGAGGTTCTAGATTCTGATATCAAGCTCCCAGGAAGGTCTAAATTGCTCAGATACATCATATCCATCCATTGGTTCAAAAGGTATGTCTTATTTCTATGAATAATTGGATTTTGATGTGTGCATGAGGAATGGCAATGGAGATTTGAGGATTCTCCCTAGAGAAACTAGTAGCTACATGGGATCTTTTGCATAAGTCAGATCTACTGAAATACAGTGTTGGTACATTCTTCTTGTTGAGGCACATATTGTATTGTTGAGAATCAAGGAATTGGCCTTAGAATGAAAACAAATCAACAGTCGAAGTGTGCAAACTTACGAGCGCCTTGCAGAGGACCCTGAACTAATGACACTGGAGTCACAACTCTAGGAGGAAAAGAAGCAAGCAACAACAGTGCAAGAACAGTTGAATCCACTGTCAGCAGTCAAGAGGATGAAAAGATCCCATTAATAGCACATGGTTCAACAACAGGTCCATGTTATCCAGAGTAAAGTCATGGAAGTGACCCAGAGGTTCCAGCCAGTATAGGATCAAGCTTGCACACTTTTTGAGGAGATTGAAGGGCAAGGTGCACAACTAGAACAAGTGGTCACCATAGTCGAATAGCGCTTGGAAGGGCCTGTGACTGAGAAAGTTATTCAGGATTTTGGCGAGCAAGAGGATCTAGCGAAGCAGCAGGTCGAAGCAGCTTGAGCTAAGATTGAGATTTTTGAGGCAGAGCTGCCCAAATCAGAGTGACTCGGGACGAGTCATAGGTGAGTGTTGGGGGCATGTTGTCCCTTGACCAAGTTTTGAAGAACCTTGGTCATGTTTGACCATTTTTGGGACTTCGATAGGCTGGTCGAAGGCAGAGCGCAAGGCGAAGCGAAGATTGTGGGATCTCGCCCCCTTTTTTAGGGATTTTTGGGTTTAGGGTTTATGTAACGGGTATGGGTTGTCAACCCATGGGTTTTACCCATGCTTAGGACCCTTTTGTAATGTATAAATAGAAAGATAGGGGATGTAAGAAGAGTTCGATGAGCTAACTGTGAATAGTTGTATATGCTTTGTGCATATTGTGTGTTAATATTTGCATGGCTAAGTGAAAGTGATTGTAAGAAGTTCATGTGCAGACTATGTAAGAAGGCTTTGTGTTGTAACCTAATTCAGGGAAGGAGGATCTGGCGAGGTGCGTGAAAATCTCCTGCCTATGCGGAGTTGGTTTGTGGCTTTGTGAATGTAAGAATATTGACTGAAGAAAATAAAGAAGAAGAAGAGTTGGTGGACGTAGCCCCACACTAGGGTGAACCACGTATATCCTGTGTTGTGATTTCTTTGTGCATTATGATTGTTATATTATTGATGCCATTTATGCTTAGTGCAATAATATATGTTAGATGCATCTGATATAGTAGATTAGTGCTTAATTATGTGAGTGAATACTAGGTCTGATCTATTTCTATGTGCTAAGTGCTTGGATGTGTTAGATCTTGTTGAATACTACATTGTTATGTAATTAGGGTTCCAACTTGTGATGTGAATAAGGGTTAAATACTAATGAACGTTAACTGCTAAGTGCTATGTTAAGTACTATGATCACATATATGTGTCCCAGCTAGGTTGTAGACACTTGAGTCCTGCAACCACCCTTGCCTCTACCTCAGGTGAGACTTCATCTGCTTCACAGGTGTTGCCGAAAGGGAAGGTAGTTAGGGTTTTGTTGGTACGTTTTTGAAGCGTTGAACCTTGGGTCAGCCCTTGTGCCAAGGAGAAGTAACACTGCCTAAAGATCCCTCGACAGAGACAGAGACATCCAAGAAAAGAAAGGTTTCCCCGACAAAACCTTCATCGCGGAAGAAGTCAAAATATAGTAAGCCCAAGTTGCACACTATGCTTATGGTGGATGACATCTACCTCATCATTTCCGTTGTTTCAGATACCTCAGAAGATATTTTACAGTGCAACGAAGAAAAATAGGAGACCATGTATGATAGGATTGAAGTAGAGATGAAAGGGGTACAACAAGCCCTCTACTTTAGCTGCACAGTGTCTATTACGCCATCGTCATCAGAAGGAACAGAGTTGGGAGATGAGCCTACCCAGCTACGCAGGATAGTAGATGCAACCGAAGCTCGCCTTCACCATTTCTAGGAGGAAAAAGAACAAGCCACAAAAGCATTGAAGCAAGGAAAAGAGGAATCCATAGAGCAATGAAGGGTTGTGTTAACTCCCAAAATGAAACCGTCCTTTCGGCCGAGTTTGGGTGGATATCATAGTTTTCAGTGGTAGCTTCAAGTCATTTTCAAGTTCTTCGGTTCAGAAAATTTTTGGTTTTTTAGTAGGTCTTAGGGAATAATCAAAAATAAAGTCTTCCATTTTTAAAAAAAATGACTGTCTCCTTTCAACAGCTAACATCATGTTTTAGGACCTATTGTAAGCTGAGGAAAGCGCTAGCTTTCAACAGCTAAGCGCAT